>CM035132.1:4215000-4637500 GCA_020205605.1 Panax ginseng
TTAAATTTAGAGTGTTTATTTTCGACCATGCATACTTGACAGAATATGGATAGATTTCCCTCTATTTTGGCATAAAGAATTTAGTTGGGCCCACCTCTAACTAATACATTACTTCCATGCCTACATTTCACAATAGATTATGAAACCGGTGATGTATTTTGGAAGCATTCAAGTTATTTTCTAGTTTTCTTCTGTGCCTTACCCTTTATATGTATTGAATCTTATTTTGTAAACATCTATTTGAAACCTAAAGTGACACAGTAGTTGTTTGGTAGTGTTGTTCTAACATGTTCTATTGGAAGATGCTTGCATGGGTTTTGAATTGAAGTCTTTGAAAATTTTGTATATAGCTATGGACAAATCTAATACTATTAGTAAAGCTGCTAGAGCAGAGGGTTTAGCAGTTACTTTTTCTTGAAGCTGTCTCATTTTTTTATGACAAAAATCCCCTTGTCATGTTAGTTGTCATCAATTAATGGTGGAAATTATAATAGTAATTTAATCTTGGAAATTAAGTTCACTGATGCAATAAGTATTTTGCTTACTTTTGTTCATTCCCAGGACATAGTTTGGCTTGCATCCCAGAAAAAGGTCAGTGCAAAGATGATACAGCGCAGCACTTTTTGCAACTCACGCAATGGTATCAAATCTCATTGTAGCCTTTTCATTTTCTACCAGCGGACATCCTGTTTATACCATATTTATTATCCAATTAATTGTTTCTTACTAACAGGTCAAGCTCTGGTCATATTCAAATCAAACGATGCGGCAGAATCAGCTATATCTGAGTTAAACAAAAGATACTTAATTCTAGGTGATCAAAGGTGTTACTTTTTCCTTTCCACACGTTGAATATCCGTGGTTATGTAATGTGGCTTTGTCCTCTCATTTTTCCAGAGTACAACATCAGTTTTAAAAGCCCTCGCACATTTGGGCTGTGTGAGAATTAATAAGATTGGAAAGTTTTTACCAAAGTGAATTAAATTCACAGGGAAATGTAAGAATATTAAAATAGTTTAGTTCAGTTTGAGAAGTTAATAGCTCAAGTAGTTAAATTTGAGAAATCTTTGAGGACTCGTTTTGTAATGTGCTATGATGTTTGCTTGCCAGCTGCTCTGGTATACAAGACCAGCTGAAAAGAGAAATCAATTTCACGCATTTGAAGGACTTATTTTGAATTTTATTAATCATTCATTTAGAGATTTGGGCACTAAGACTGAAGTTTTTTTTTTTTTTTTTTTTTGGCTTCATTCGATTCTACAGACCAATTTTTGCTAGCAGAGGAACTCTAAGGAAGCCTAGTGATCCATCCATATTTTTTGGTCATCTAGTCATTGATAAATACAGATTTCAAAAACAGCACAAGGATCTGGTAAAAGCACATTTTCTCATCCCACTCTTGAAATTATTATTATTATTCTATAGTATTAGCCTACCATCTTTTTCCTCTCCTTCAGAAAAATGTAGTGTCAACATCCCATTGCTCCCAGCAAAATACCATGGAATATGACATGGCCATGAAATGGCGTGTATTACAAAAGGAATCAGATCTATGGTGGGATGCCTTAAACAAGGTAACCATATTTTTTTTTTCAAAATGTCAGGTTTTTTCTGTGGTTCTGTACTTCATTATCGATTTTGTGTCTCAATCCTTTCAGCGACAGGCAGAGGAGATTGAATCAGTTGTAAGCCAGCTCAAAACCCACAGTAACAAGTGAATTTTGTAAAGCATGGACTATTGTCTATTTTTGGCTTAACCACAGGCTTTCTTCCTGTAATCACATGGGGGTGCTTTTTAGGAACTAATATGGCTCTGTTGGCGTTGTGAATATACTACTGTTGACCGTCCCTTATACATTTTCACATGTATCGAAATCCCACATAGCTTTTAAATGAGAAGCATACTAGGTGTCCCCTTTTTGGATGGAATATACAGGGCAGGGTCATGTCCCTGCAGCAGAGTTATTGTATAGATAGTTTTAACATCAGGAAGAAGGTAATGCAGTTTTGGGTTAGGATTTCTTCTTTCATGACCACTAACACCCGTGACTTGTGCCACCCCGTGATTTATTTTATTTTGTATTTCAAGTGATTCGGTACAATTTTTAGTTTTATTTTTCAGATGCATGAATTCAAAAGGTTCGAAGCAGAAAGAGTAGATAGGACGAGTTATATATATATATATATATATATATATATATATATATATATATATATATATACATACACATACACATACACATACGGTCATACTCTTAGTCATCTGTGCTAACTTCTTTTATCATACTTTTAGTGATGGATTCGACGATAGTTCGATCATACAACTGTCGTCTATACTTTTAGTGACGTTATATATTGTTCGTTTTCGATCTTATCATACATAAAAGCACTAATGCTGCATTCCATCTCAGTGACAAATTAGGTTCGTCAAACCGCTTCCCTAAAAAAGTAAAGTCGGTCCAAAAGTGGGTGACAAACGACTGAGTTGTGAAATGTATGCAAGTCATTTAACAAAAATCTAGAATTTAAACGGCCTCTAGAGCAAGCAGGTAAACATATAGCAATAACGGTATAGGGTATAGACTCGAACAAATAGCAAATTTAATACTTGTGGGATTTGAATCTTAGATAGCCTATTAACGAGGAGTTGGTTAGAGTATGTATATATATCAATTCTTGCTAGGTAACAACACTTGCTCAAGAACATCATATTCACAAGCTTTTGCACAGAAACAGACTGCAGATCAAATCATATTGCTGTTTCTAACGCTTAGGCTTGTATTGTCGTTGTCAAAAAAAAAAAAAAAAAACACTTTGCCAGCTTCGAAGATACTAGCGTAACAGCCCGCCAAATAAACACCCTTGTTGATTGGTGAGCTATGGTTCCTTTAACGAGGGTGTCAACTTCTTCATCCCCCCAGATGGCAAGCTACATTGTAGTACACTTCTTCACACCATGATTAATTTGTTTTAATATTGTGTTCGTAGTATTAAACAAAAATAAATAATTCCTAGATTCAAGCTGCAACTAATTTAATTTCGAGGATTCTTGGTGCTAGTGAACCAGACAGACGGATAATATTTGATTTTCATACATTAATTTATGAATATATAGTTTTGAGTTTAAATAAATAAAGTGAGATTAATGATAAATGTTTAATATCACACACAATTACATATATCATTATAATTATGTACTCTGCAGTAATATATTCTCACCAGCACAAGGAAAAAAAAACACACATGTAAAGGTTGAAATTGAGGACTAATTTATATTCTGGTCAATAAATTGTCCCTTGTATCTAGTCAAAAGTGAAAACCATACTGCAAATTTGTCATAACAAAACCAGGAATTTGAAGTGTAGAGAGATTCTTTTGGGGAGAAGAACAAAGTTGCAATGGAGAAAAAGCCTCATATAGTATAAAGTTTCCGATATGGCTTACAACTCCCACCAGATCACGGAGAGAGTAAACATCCATAATGTTTTTAAGTCATACCTCAGCTGCCTTTTCCTTCTCGCTAGTCTTCCCCTCTTCAGTAATTCGAGTATCTTCCATCTTCATGGTAACCTCCTCAGCAGAAACCTTTACTTTCCCATCTGGCCCATTTGCAAGAGAGGTGTCATGCTCACGATCCAAAGGCCCTATCTGCCATATCCTTATGGTTCCATCTTCTGATCCTGATGCATATGATTCCCCTCCAGGTGCAAACCGCACACAATGGACAGGACCGTGGTGGCCCTTGTTGCATCCTACAACATTGTAGATAGTTATCACATTTGGTATATTATCACGGAGTCTTACTGTGAAATGTACTATGTTTTATCCAAATTATTCATTCTCAAAGATGAAGGGACAAAAAGAATTAAAAAATCTTCCATCCGTTAAACAAAGAGTCTAATTTGCAAAATTATTAAGGTTGTCTATTAGTTCCATATTCCCTTAATATTATAAGTAATTAGTTTATTTCTGGCAACATTATGATAAAATTATGATGATAAACTTGAGGAATCGTGCATTTTATACTACATCAATAATAAAAAGATGACACTTTCTGTGGACAAGAAAAAAAAGGCAAATGGGGCTCTTTTTTAGGAACATAGGGAGTACATAGAAAGAGAGAAGGGTTGTGACTACAAAGAAATTCATCGAAGAGAAGTGTGCAACAAAGAAGTGTTATTAGCTGACGTATAAATGCGCGCACACACAAACGTAACTAGAACTGTGGCATCTACAAATAAATTAAAATTGAGTTTGCCCATAAACCCTCCAAGACTATCAGTTGAACAAAGCACTGTTAGTAATGGTGGGTGAAAAGTCTTCAATACCATCCATAAGGAAGAAACAGCCAAAATTGGAGGTATTCAAGTTCGTTAAAAGTCCTTTCCTAGAGCTCCTACAAGTTCAAGGATACCTACCAATCTCTTCTCCTGTATGAAAATCGAAAATATGAATCCACATGTCTTCCCCTCCAGCAATGAACTTATTACCAAGCTTTGGTTCCAGCGATGCTGATTCCACATTGCAGGGCATGTCATAGCTCTTCACCAATCCAAAACTGAAAAGCCAAGAGTTCAAGCAATGCAGACCAAAACATACATAATATGGGATATGGATACAGATTCCTGACCTGATAATTTTAGGGAAAAGAGGGGAAAAAACTATTCAGTTGGATACTTACTGATTAGCATCCCAGAACTTGACAGTGGAGCCATCAGCAGTGGTTATATAGCGGCCATCCTGACTGACTTCTGTACTTGTAACAGATGATTTAGTCTCAAGTGTTCGGACAACTTTGTTACTTCTTACATCCCACAACCTAGTCAGTCATCATTTATTTGTTACTGTGAAGTTTGGCTATGAGAATTCCATAGAAACTCAGCTTAGTTCAGCAAATTATCAATATCTGAAATAATATGACTATAAATTTTATATCTTTCTATTTCTTTGATTGTGCACAAGTTCCCATTTCTTCAACAAACTTCTGCACCTCATATGATTCACTTTTTCTTCCGCCTCTTTTCTTAAATTGGTTAGTGGGTTGAGGGGGGAGGGGGAGTTAGAGGGGTAACCAGCCACGTACGTTAAATAAATCTCAACTTCAATAATAATAATAATAATATTTGTGCAAATAGACAACAGCTCTACAATAAGTGTGGACTGAAAATCTCAACCGTCAATATTGATGAGCAAATTATATTGATTTGGATTGAATGAACAAATCATAATTAAAATGCAGGTCTAAGGAGATAATCAACGCGGAAGGAGTAATTCTAGAGCCCTTACAAGTGATCAAATTGACAGACAACTGTCATTATATATTAATACAATTTAAACATTATATCACCAATTTATTGTCAAATACAAGAAGACAGATTTTTAATTCAGAATATGCGATATGCCATTATATATTATTGCTCACCACAAATCCGACTCCCCTGTAATCTACTAAGGTAAAATTTAGCAAACCCCCAAGCTTCTAACCACAAGAATTAGGTGGTGATGAAAACATATGAGAAGTCAAGATTTTTCCACCACCAAAGATGATATGTGGGTGGAAAGGACTGTCTTGAAGTCCAAAAAGAGAACAAGTAGCAGCTATGAAAGATTTATATAAGTTTTGTACCCTTTAATTAGGGGAAAACGAATAACTTGTCAGAGCCTCAGTGAAGTCCTATTGGATTATTGGATCTAAATCCTAAATCATAATTTTTACAAGCACGTTAAGGCACAAAGACCTATTTCAAAATCAAAAAAGGGTACAAATTGCTAGAATAGGTACTTTCAAATTTACATGGACATATTTACGTATCTTGTGTCACAAGGTATCCATAAATGCACCCCCTGAATTTATCACAACTAGCAAATTAGCATTAAAAAAATCCATGAAGTTTTAGTGATAAGTTAGCATAGGAAGAAACCATAAATCACACGACAATGTAATATTATGATTCCTGATGTAAAAAGAAAAAAGAGATTTTTGACCATCCTTGGCTCCAATTCAACCAAATGATAATTTAAACAGAAAATGGGGAATGAATCAACAACACATGAAATCAAATAAGTAAGAAAATATTTATACTCTTCATACCTCACTCCCCCAGAATCACTGCAGGAACTTAATATGGTCTGGTCACTGTGTAGCCATGCAACAGTCCTAACGGAACCTGGAGAGTTATCAACTTCTCTTGGAGGAGCATCTGGTCTATTTAAATCAAAAATGCGAAGTATTTTTTCAAAGCCACCAGTAAGTAAAAGGTGTGTATCCTGCATAAGAATAACCTAACTTTAATTTCAACTAAATTTATCCTGAAAGAGACACATAAGAGCATATTGCCTATAAATTAAGTATTGGTGATCACAAAACATATGCATGCTGGAATCTAGAGTTCATGACAACAGTGCCACTGCTATGCTAAGTCTATCTCTATTAGTCTATTATACAGCAGGAGCAATAGACTTGGTAGTTATTTTGGTGTAGTTTAATCACAATTTATGATAAAATCGTATGGTAAAAAAAAATTCCAAATTGATCTCCATTAATACATTTTTCTCTCCACTATTTCCACTTTCTACTCCCACTTATCTCTCATTCTCTCCCCATTATCTTTCTCTCTCTTCATTAACCCAATTTTTTTAACTTATTACTTTTAACTATTAATATTTAAAAATAATTATCACACACATTAGTGTGTGCCCAATAAACTAGTACTTATTAGAGATCTAATAAACATGATTTGTGCTTCATGAGGGTAAAGGATGCAGTACACCAACCAGAAATTCTATAAACCAAATAATGTCAACATAAAGATCTGAATCCGACCCTATCCATTGGCATAATTTTTGAATCCTAATTTGATTATGAACTCAAAATTACAGATTTGATAACCCAAGTTAATACATGTATTCATATATTTTTAGTTTAAAAGAATTTACAAATCTATACAATTTAATATCGTCATAATACTATACTTAATGAAAAACGTGTAAAGTATATATATATATATATAGGGTCCGGTTCCTATCCGGACTCCCGCATTTTCTTAAAATGCGGATTTTTTATTTTTTTTTGCTTTTTTTTTAAAAAACAACTAAAAAAAAAGTTTAATATTTTATGGAACTGGAATTTTTACATAATATAGTGTTTTGGGTGTGATTTGGATACATATAACAAAACAGCATCGCATGCACTGTTTTGTTATATGTATCCAAATCACACCAAAAACATCAGACATATATAAAATTCCGGCCCATAAAATATTAAACATTTTTTTTAGTTGTTTTAAAAAAAAAATCCGTAAGTTAAGCCAGTCCGGGAGTCCAGGAGTCCGGACTGGATCCCCATCCTATATATATATATATATATAAATTTGTCAGTTGGAATCAAATTTGACCCAAATATAATTAAATTTTGCAATTGAAACCATCAAAACTCAACTGACAATCCTAGGCAATTTAAAATTGAAAGAAATGAAGATAACATAAGCTCAAAGACAGCCCTCAGAAAAATAACACAAAAACATTTATGTATTACATATAAAGTATAAACAAGGGAGGTAGCTCCCTTGGAAAAATTTAAATGTCAAAATCTATCCTTCCATGGTGTAATTCAGATGAAGGCACAATTTTAGGTAGAAAGTGGTGATCTATCGGGCCTTAACCACACACATTAAAAGAAAAAGAAATACTCAAGTAAAAAAGTGCCTAACGTAATCTAAAATCTACTCTATTTACCATTAATAGCATATCAGGAATTTCCTAACTGTACAAGGCAATGGGTCCATTTTTATGGATCTTAATGTTAAGCATGTTCTTTCAATAAGGTCTCTGTCTTTGTTCCCAATGATCACAGTTCATCGATTTTAGGAACATTGCAGTTACTCTACTCTAAGCTACATGATCATTCAACTAGTGGAACGTAGATCATGAAATAAAAAAATAAAGATCTACTATATGACTACGATGGCTCCCTAGGCAATAATTGAAAATATGGTAGACATAAAATTGGGTTTAGTAAATGCGAATCAGTTAAATACAAGTAGACCTTTAGGAATTTCCATCTGCACAAATTGAACTGTTCATGAAACTATGATAGATGTTGCAATGTGTCTCCTACAAGGCATGCTCCAGATACTGGGATGTAGTAGCACTTCAATGTTGAGGTGGTCATAACATATAGGGACTCGTGTACATTCATTCCCAACATACAGCAATATCATTAAAATATGTAGAAAAGAGTAAATGTTACAATAAGGAAAAAAACTGAAATTACCTCTGCGAAGGCACATGCCCGAACAATATGCTTGTGTTCAAATGAATGCAGTACATCCCCAGTCAATGCATCCCATAGTTTCCTGTTAAAAATAAGGATATTCTACTAAAAATAGGTCACATGAGATGTAGAGGTAAGAATTTGGGACTGTGATTCTAATAAAAGCTTATTACTATTTAAACTGTCTTGTAAATATTCTGACGTGGCCGTCCTAACATAGGTGGCAAAAGAAAACGGAAAAAGACATAATATATCGTCTGAAATCACCTTAAAAATAACTAAACTATTACCCTCAACGTATTTGAAGAGGAAAACAAAGCTTGACTACATACGCTGAAAAATCAGCCGATGCAGATGCAGCACGCAGAGCATTACTATCAAGGCAGCAACTCCACACGGCACCTTTATGCCCTTCAAAGGTTCCGATCCAATCTCCAGTCTCTCCATTTCTTAGCATTGGAGTAGAATCTGAAAATACAGCAACATGATCGTGACCAACAAATCTCAAAAACAAATAAATGGGCCATTATAACGCATTGTTCAAAGTATCGGCTGTAATATCGGTCGTTGTCGAACCGCAACCTTGACACGAATCGCAAAATTAAAAAGTATTCATGTAAAGGATAATTTTCGATGAATTTCGACAACTCAGCATAACGTAGCGGTTTCGGACCAAATAAAGGAGAAATCACGACGTAAATGGGAGAAACGCCATAAAAAAAGTAAATATGCTAAAAGCCATAAAGGGAGACGACAAAAGAGAGCGAATTTTTCTCTATAAATTATACCTATGTACTACCTAGTTAAGTATACCTTAAAAAAATATAAAAAAAATGTACTTAATATATAATTAATTAAGCTAAATTATACTTAAATTATTATTAAATTGTACATGTATAATTCTTAGTTAAATACAACTTAAAAAAATTGCAATTAAAAAATATACTTAGTTAAGTTAAATTGTACTTAAATTATGCAGATCATGTGTGATTAAGCATTTGAGCTAAGACAACATCAATATCAATTTTATTCAAATATAAAATTGATTAAACATATCTGCGAGATGTCAACATTATAATTTGGACAATGTTGTGTGCACTAGATAATATTTTTTTAACTTAATTGATTCATCTTATTGTTTTTATTATTTAGAATTTTTTCACAACTTTTTTATTGCTTTTGATTTTTCTAACTAGCTAATGGTGTGTATAACTGAGTCAAAAAATGACCTTTCGAAACATAGGCCACCACCGCAACTTTGAACCATGTTATAACGTATATTTGACATTGAACTGTAATTGACAATGTTTCCACATAATTTCTAAAAATGATTTGAGGAATCAGTTTGGGGGAAATCCGAGTGACTGGCAGTCTGGCACATTCATTTCCCTATTCAAAGACGAAAAAAGTTTAAACCAACCCCTTACGCCCTCCCCCAACAACCAATATTACAAAATAATCTTCATAGTAGTAGAAAAAGTAATAATTGTAAAAGTAACAGATGAAAATATGATAGTAAGGAACCTAAGCATTTCCTACAAAGAAAATGTTGCAGTACTGAACCAACCAATAAAGAACTATCTCACATCAATATTATGGTTATGTTACATTCAAAGTTAATTAACATTTCAATCTTATTAAACTTTCCCACTTTTTGACCGAATCATATAGAGAAAACTTTTACGTGTGAATAGTTAAATTACGCCAACCATATATCACCACTGCACAATTCCATTAATGACTAAAATGATGTTATAAAGATGCATACGGAAAGATTGCCAACTACTTCAACCACATCTAACCTCCAGCTAAATAAGTTCTGCAATACTCTAAGTTTCAAACAAATTGTAAGGTTATGTCTTAATCAAGGGATAGGGAATGTAAAACCATTTTAGCTGAAGAAAATCCACTATTCTCTTCCTTTTTCAACTCATGATCCCTCCACACTTTACATTCCAACACAACCATTAGAAATACTCTCTCCGTTCTAAATTATAAGAGCAACTTACAAAAATTGTAAAAATTAAAGAGAAACTTATCCTCAAGAGATACACTCACTTGTATATTTATACTTCCAAGCGTCATTTTTTTCATTTACTTGGGAATAACATTAAAAATCAATTTGCTGTTATATTTTGGAACTAAGGCATGTTAACATTCTTTGAGTTGAAACAAGAATCTCTACCTAATAGAAAAGGGATAATCTTCTATTTATTAAACTTTAATCAAGTAATTTAAAGAACCAGAAAGCTTGATGATGCATTGAAGAATGATCCTTTCAGCAAATATGCTAAAAACCAGAAGAACCATTGCTTAGATCATCCAATAAAAGTTGTTTCACTACAATGAAGCTCATCCAATGAGGTCCCTGAAGCCTTACTAGTAATACTGAATATTGTTTTTTACAAGAAAACCAACGCGTGAACCTAGCCAAAATTGAACAATTTAAGCTGTTAAACTTGAACCCCATACAAATCAGTCTAACAAAGCAAAGGCCTTGCAAAATGCTAGTGGTTTTTTAAATCAACGTAGAGAATCCTGACATTACACCAATAAGTACGTCAACATCTTTTAATCTTGTTATCTTGAATTGTGGCATAAGTGACTGGGACAGTCCTATAAATTTCTTCAGGCTGTTCTCTTCCATTTTCTCCTAAATTGAAATGAGAGCAACTACCTTCATTAATTTAAATCCCAAATTAACTATCAACAGTAGTACCTAGATTGATGATTAGTTCTTTGAAACAATGACGAATTAAAGTAACTTTTTACATAAATTCCAAAATGGGTATTAAAACAACTTGATCAATATGCCAATGGATAACACAGCTGTGAGTCATCAAATCATAAAAGTTAAAAATTCAAACAAAAATAATAAACAGAAAGAACAATTAAGAAAACAAAAGTTTACTAAATTTCTGAGTTACCCTTGCTGGCACTGATGAGGAAAAACCCGTCAGGAGTTACTGGGCTGTAGAACAAATCGACCACGGGTCTAGAATGCCCGTGGCATACAAGTGGCACTGCAACCTTCTTCTTATCCATCTCCCACAATTAAAATACCCAAACCCCTAGATATGATCTTTCTATCAAATTAACTAAAAAAATGCCGTGTCAACAAATCTATTCCTAGATCCAAACCCAAGAAATCAAGGACCTAATTCCGAAAAGAAAAAACAGTTTGTTGAAGAGAAATTCGATTATTGTTTATTTATTATATTTGTATATATTGTATATATAAGAGAGAAATGGCGGCAAACAACACAGGTGGGAACCCTAAGATTAAACTTTGATCGCTCTACAAATCCACACCCCTTACAGATTACAAGCTGCGAAGAACACAACAGATCACAATTATTCGTAATTATTAGGATTCAAAACTAAAAATAAAAATAGGTACAACAAAAGAGACCTGGACCGGTAACTAGTGCTAAGGGCCAGGCGCAGGGAAGCAAAGTGAAAGGTTCGTGATTTTATACTGTTTGACCGTTAGTATATTCAATATTTCCTTTTAAAATTAAAAGGAAATAAATAATAATAATAATAATAACAATAATAATAATAATTGAATGTATGGGCTTCCTTCAGGGGAATAATGATTGGGCCGAATAAGCTTACGAACTTCGGCCATGTATTATCTTCTACAAGATCCCCCTTAGTAATATATTGGGTAAATTACATATTCTATTACAATTTTTAGGTCAATCTTATCTAATTTTACTGACAATATTTTTTTGATAATTTTTAAAAGTATTATCTCACGTATTTATGATATCTAATTATTATTCATGTGGAAAAGACATTACAAAATATCAATTTTATGGTAGAAATGATAATTCCTTATAAAATTTATGACTAGTTTGAAAACTAACTAAAAAAATAAGTTTTAAACTATGTTTGTTTGTAAGAATTATACTTGAATAAAATTATTAATCTCAAATATATTGTTTGTTTTCATATTTAAATTTGGGACTGTTAGTCCAAAAATTATAAAATGGCTTAATACGAATATTATTTAATATCATGTTCAACTAGGTACTATAATCCTGGAATTAGTATTGGGTTTATAATTATTGTACACAGTCATAATTTTAGGCTATATTTGTTTGCAAGGACATGAAATTATAATCTCAATACTATTAATTCTAAGATTATAATTATAATCTTAAGACTATTAAGTCATTTTATAATCTTTAGACTAACAGTCTCAAATCTAAATTTGAAAACAAACAAGACACTTGAGATTAATATTTATATATGTGCAAACAAACATAAACATAGCCTTAGTGTCATGTTTATGATTTATCTAGCATAAATAATTATATTTTAATTTAAAAGTTTTCATTTATTTAAAGTTTTCCGGTTTTGTGTTGTATTGTTATATCAAAATTTGAAACAACTGGATTTTTTTTAATCAAGTGATGAATATTAATTAGGGATACATTGACTTTTAAGTTCAAGCCACAATATATTAAACTTTAAAATTGATATTAATTAGTTAAAAAATTTTAGAATAAAATAAACTTTTTGTGGGTTAAAATCCTTTTTTACGATCTTATTGATATATGAAATTATATATATATATCATGGCAATTTGTATAGTATAATGACGGTTTTTTAATTACATAATGACGGTTAAAAATCACGTAGTATGGATTTCTAATGTGTATCTACAATTTGTGGGTTAATATTGTTGAATGAGCAATAACACTGATACATTTGAGTGTAAGTGGTCATTGTTGAGATTGATTTTTCATTCATTTTTGTTTTACAGCATTCTAATGGATAGATAGATAGATATTATTCGGATCTTAATTTTTCTCCAGATGGGCATGGCGATGATAATCATCAGTAATTGCAGCTAATTTCAGTTTCCCTGCTGGAATAAAATCTGGTGAGCTGAGACAGTGTGTAGTATTATATATATTCTGCAGCTTCAGCATTCAAAAGCTAGCTGTTTTGGTGGGCTCTTTAATTTGTTGTTACTTTGGTAACTGGGGGACTCTTAATTAATCTTGTTTCCCTTTTCTGATTCTGATATGGATTTTAACATGAGCTACTCTTCCTTCAACGCATCATGCATGAAATATTAATTGATGGCTGCTAGTTGTTTTGTTTGTAAAATTTCTTGGTGTAGGGAAATGACCTTCAACATGTTAATTCCATCTCCTTGAGTTGGGGTTGCTCGCAATTATGTAAATGTTGACATACTAAAATGTTACAATTGGACAAAAAATCATCAAAAAATTCTTCTTTGATAAATTTAGGTAGCATGCATGCGTTGTCTATATTTCAGATATTGGGGTGAATAGGTGTTTAAACTAAAAGTGATAAACGATGAAATGCCTTAGTGTCTGCTTTAACTTATGTTCTTCTTCATTAATTACTCTATACCTGTCTACTTTAGTGTCTTGATTGGTAAACCTTCAAGTTTAAGTAAAACAGAGTATCCAGAAAAGAGAAAACATAATAGAAAAGTGCAGTAAATCACACCAATATTTTTACGTGGTTCTGCCCTTAACCTCTAATGGCTTAATTCACGTTCAATAACAACCGGTATTGAAGACTCTTTTTATTAAACTTTTAAGACCCAATTAATTACAAATAAAACTTCTTTGTTCGGAGAAAATCAACTTTGATTTTAGACACCAATGCACCTCTGCAATTTTTGAAACCTTCTTTGAACAGATTTACTACTCCAAGAATAACCAAACTAACCTAAGCTTGTGATTGGTTTACAAGTGATAGAATTTAGAGAATACAACAGATTTCCAGCTCAAAAGAATTTAAAAGAATAACAACTGGAATAAAGCAACAAAAGTTCTCTGATGTAATATATCAAATGAATTGTAGTTTCAAGAGTTGTATCTGTTCAGCCGAAAGCGAGACTAGCAACGGCTAGAAGATGGTTAGCTAAGAATTCTCAATCCCGTTTGAATAAATCCATGATCTCAACAGATTTGCTTAACCAGAAAGATAAGAGATAATCTTCAACAACTATTTGATTTTGAAATAGCTATAGCTGAAATAAATAAAGGAGAGAGAAACTCTATTCCCAGTTTTAAAAGAAGTAACAAAAGATATAAGTAAGACCCAGTAAAATACCAACTCTAAACAGCTTTTAAAAGACTCATTTTCAAAATAGAATATCAATACAAAATATATAAATACCAATAACTGTTGTGGGCTCTACCAAACAATCTTGAGAATATCCTTAAATACATTTTAGTACAACCGAGATATTCTGTAGAATTGATAAACTAAATTGGGCCAGGTGAGAAAAACAATTAATAACCGCCCATACAAATACCATTAACTAGGAAAAACAATTAATAACATAAGTTCATTAAATAATACACATCTAATAATATTTCTCATCATAAACCTAACAGATATATGGTTGTGAGTGTTCATCCTCTCAAAGCAAAAAGAAGCATTATAAGAAAGAGGTCCAAAAGAACATTGTATGTAATCGCCTTTTTTTTGGATAAATAAAAGGGGAGTGAGTGTGTTTCTTTGTAGATTTAAGCAAATGTAGTAATAAGCAAGTGAACATAAATCATTAATAATGGTTTCATGAGGAGAATCAAATTGGAATTGATTCTAAGTTGGCGTCCCAAATAATGCAGCAAAATATCGGTTCCTATTCGATTCATTGGAATAATTATTAGGAGAGGAGAGGAGAGAAATTTGGTTGCTGCATAGCCAAGAAGAATTTGGACACATCACAACCGTTGTTTCTTGAATATATATATATATATATATATATATATATATATATATATATATATATAAATAAAAAAACTAATTAAAAGCAATCTAATTTATATGATTTTTTTTTTATCATTATAACATAAAAAACTTATACTTTATGTTATACTGACAAAAAAAATCATCGTTATAATCGAGTTCTCTCCACATATATTAATACATGAAATTTGATATAATTACAAAATTAACACATCAAATACATAATAAAAATATTATTAACTAAATTTATTTACATAACTCACAATATAAAAGAATATGTCTTTGTTACTCAAGAGAGAGAAAGTTAATAGATGTCTAATCAATCTATTCTCTCTTCCTCCTAATTTTTGGTGTGTTGGTGATACTGACAGAGTTGAAACTCAACCTTTTAAGTATTACTTATTAACTATTTATACATTACAAAGATTGGAGGAAGGACCCCGTTTCCCTCCTCCCCATGTCTCTCGCAATGTGATATTACAAACATTATTATTGATTTTTTGAATTTAATTTAAATTAATCTTATAATATTAGACGTATATCTTATTAAGAACAAGAGGCATACTTTATTATTATTGTAATATACAAGTATAATTATTCGTTGAAACAAGTTTTATCTATTATATTATATATTATTGCATAAATAGATAAATTATTATTAATTTAAAGATGAAAAATCTATTATTTTAATTATGTAAGTACGTAGATGAATATATTATTATAGTAAATTTTTAATCTTTTTTATCAATAAATAAAAATATATATAATTGTATTTAGAAGGAACCTATTGCCTTATGAATAATATCATGGTACAAAATATTAATTTATTATTATTTTAATTAAGATATTACTGTAATATAATTTAATGATCACCAATCATATGATCTATTTTGTGCTATATAATAGTACTAATTAGCACAGTAGTACCGTGTGTGAATCTTCTCACCACCGACACATGAGGAGGTGTAGTTCGATAAGTTGCCCGATAAATATTCTGATATATAATTTTTTTTTATTTGTTTTATAAATGTTATTCTTGATTAAATGATTTTTTTTAAAATTGTTTATTGAAAATATCATCTGTTAATAAACTTAATATTTAATTATTTTTATTCAAGTTTCTAACCGGAATGGTTGATAATTGAAAATTAATTTACTATATATATATATATATATATATATATATATATATATATATATAAGTAGTTGTATATAATAGGGAATTAATTTAATGAGGAGGGAGCTGAGAGGGATAATTAAGAAGGTAGTGACAACGGCATATAAGTATCAAACGTTTAATAGTAATTAATACTAATGGAGACGGGTTCTTCCTTCTTCGTCCTAGTATATATAGAGGTTGATAAACAAAAAGTATTAATTTCTAGTTTAATTACTCACCCAACTGAAGAGGAAAAGGAATTAATAACACTAAAGTTGATGAATAATTAATTATATAGGAATTAAGGTGCATGGTGTCTGCCATTTTCTTTTTACATAAATTGCAATCCAGCTCCAGCTCATGTTTGCTAATCAGTTCTTCCGAATTATGTTAAACCATTTTGTATCTGTTTTGGGATTCTTGTTTTTGTGATCATGATCAAGATTGGAATCAATCATGTTCCAATTTATTATTATTAATAATTCTGAAGTTGTTTTTTTGGGAATCGCTCTATCTTAGCCATACATTGCAAGTTTAATGATACTACTATATAGATAATCAATACCATCAATGTTAGATTCATGAATTGCTAACTTTTCATTTTTCAAAAGCAACAAGGTTCATATATATATATATATATTTATGCTTTTGACTCCTCGGCCAGAATGATATTCCATTGTTTATAAAGCAAGGTTAGAGAGCTTCAGAATTATAGGTGTGATGTGGTAAACTTTGAAATATATTAATATAAATAATAAGAATAAAAATTTGGAAGGGAATAAGATTTGAAAGGTTT
This sequence comes from Panax ginseng, assembly GCA_020205605.1. NCBI lineage: Eukaryota > Viridiplantae > Streptophyta > Magnoliopsida > Apiales > Araliaceae > Panax > Panax ginseng. The sequence goes on from CM035132.1 coordinate 4,231,978, forward strand.
CTGCTGCTTGTGGAGTCTCATGAGTAAAACTTATAATGAATGTGAGACTTTGGTTTGGGCAACCAAATAAAAAGTGGCAAACAAGACAGACAGAGAGAGAGAGAGAGAGAGAGAGAGTTCACTTGGTACTTTATATTTATGTCTACTCCATCCATCCAAGAATTGCAGGTTGGTGAAAATCTGAAATGGTCAGTATGAAATTTATTTTTGAATAAGTTTAATCGATTGGTAGATAGAGTCTTTGACAAACAGGCGACTCTACATGTGCACAAGATTCTATTGACTAATTTATCAAGTTACCCAAAAATGAACTTCATGCTAACAGAATCCATGAAAACCCATTATTCTCTCTCTCTATATTCCATTCGTACATAAATAAGCAAAGATTTCAAGAGGAAGAGCCAAAAAAATCCCAGTTAAGTTTTCCCAAGTCCCATCAAGTTCTCGGTTATTATTCCCAACAGATTTATGCGGGGTGTCTCAATGATAATAAGTTGGACATTTGAACTTCACTTTCAAGTTAATGGGTATCCATCAATCATCAGAAAAATACATAAACAAATGATTGAAAGAAAGATATTTTGTTTTAACCAAATTGGATTGTTCCTTCTCGTTTTCAGAAATATTCTCAGACTGGTAGTTGTGGATTTGCTTTATTTTTAGCCACTGCCCACAAGCATAGATTCTCTCTCTCTCTGTGTGTGTGTTGTAAATTTAGATCCCTCCAAGCTGGATGGCTCTTAGGAATGGTTAAATGTGCTCTCAGTTTTTTTTTCCTTTCTTTCTTTCTTTCTGCTTTGATTCTCTCTGCTAATGAAAGAGATGTCCTGCTTTTGTACTCGTTTTTACCTCTCCTTTTCATGGATGCTTTGTTCTCTTTTTCAAACTCTAGGATGTTTTATATACAAATGTGCGGCTGTTTGACACATACATACCTAGTGTTGAATATTCATACCTTTTATTCCATTTTCAGGCTACCAATTTTTCTTATAAATTGAGATTATCAGTTTAGGTTTTCTTCATTGCAGTACCAAGTCTCATTCATAACCGTAGGTAGCTGTTTTGACTATATTAGTGCAATTTCTGGGCCTGAGGATGAATTATACAAACTCTTCTATGGGTTCCGGTTAGTTATAATTAATTTCTTTATTTTAATTTTTTTCAGTCTTTCTTCTTCCCCAAGGGTCAAATGGTTACCGATACGGGCTATATGGCTATTTGAGTCTTTCTTAATTTGCGTTAATTACTTCCTCAATACTGTAATGGGGTTTTAATTTAATGACTTTGTTGAATCAGTTTCAGGTAGCAGAGCAGCTAGAAGGCCGTTTGAATTTGGAAGGACATATGTGGTGAGGCCCAAAGGCAAACACCAAGCTACGATAGTTTGGCTGCATGGTCTGGGTGATAATGGCTCAAGGTGTAAGTTCTACTCACTGCATTTTTTTGGACATTCATGTGGTTGCTACTCGCATTGTCTCCTTCCCCACTATTTTCATTTGTGTTTGATGTTTAAATTCTGGGAAGGAACTTCCACCACTCCAGTTTAAACCAAATCGATCAATAAGTTTGATCTTGAATCTTGTAGTTTAAATCTCAATCTTAAACATCTATAATACGACTAAGGGCTGGAACTTTTGTCTTCTCCTTTCAGACTAGGTATATATACCTTTCAATATAAGGTAACTACCACAATTTAGAGAATGTTTAATGTCTTAGCATGTTCGATTTATATGTTTGCGGAATTTAAAATCTATGATCATGGGTTATACGTACTCTTTTCATTTTGGGATTCTTATTGTGAGTTGATAGCCAAGCAGCGGCCCCATGCATGGAAATATATATATAGAACTTGCATCTTCTTCGATTCTTTTTTTAACTTATCTAATGGGAAAAGGGAGCACCTTGAATTTACGTATCCTTTTTCACTTGAGCGTCTGTTTCACTGTCTTCTACACTTCATATAGGAAAGCTTGAATTGGAAATTGAATATATGCCATATGCTTGATTGAGCTGCTAGTTAGTTAACCAACTAAATTCTTTAGGGAGTCGAGCAGACGGAATTTTTTGTAAGAGGATCTTCATACATTCTATGTACAGAAAAATATGTACCATAACCTTTTTGAAATTCTACAACAAAGCCTCGATCAGCTTTAAGAAAGAAAAAAAATTAGCTCTATTTTCCACAACTTTGGCACAATTTAGCATCTTTTTGATTAATGGAGTTCATCATAATGATGAAGTCACCATCTCTTTGAGATCCGAACATGGTTGTTAACTCCAAGGACACTCGAACTGCTATCCCATTCTCATTTTTAGATTATAATGTCTCTTTATTACCCCAATGAACAAATGCAGAGAGACTTTCCTTCCCCTTTGGCACTTAACAGCTATTTACTTATTAGCATAAATATATTTTGACAAACTTGCTGCTTATCTTACTATGTGCTTCTTATTGCATGCAGCTGGTCTCAACTATTGGAAAATCTTCCTCTTCCAAATGTAAGGATAAGTATACTTTCCTTTAATCAATTTTGCGCCTTGCATGCATTTGCATTGATCCAAAGTAGCAGAATGATCAATTCCCTTCTATAAAAATAAGAAAAAAATTATCCTGGGTTTTCCCAGTCTCAGTGCTCTCTTCTTCTGGTTTATGTAAAAATGTAATGATGCAGATTAAATGGATATGCCCAACTGCTCCTACTCGCCCGGTGGCTCTACTTGGTGGCTTTCCTTGCACTGCATGTAAGAGTTAAACCCAGAACCCTTTTGAAGTTGTTATAACGATAAAGTTCATCCGGAAAAAATAAAATTGTGCTATATATCAGGGTTTGACGTGGGAGAAATTTCAGAAGATGGTCCAGATGATATAGAGGGCATAGATGCTTCAGTAGCACATATAGCAAACATGTTGTCAACTGAGCCTGCTGACAGTAAGTTAATTTCTACTTTCTTATTACATTAAATAAATGTAGATTAATCATACAAATGTTACCTTCGTTGTTTCCTTTTAATTTTTCTACTATCTTCATCAAATGATTTCTTGAATTCCTCGAGTTATCTCACTTCCTTGCAACAAAATAAGACAACATAGGTCAAATCCAAACTATGCATAAAGTTTCATTTTTTTCTTTTTTTGTTTGATCTACTATTTCCACTTTATTATGTGTATCAAAGTTCCTACGAAGTTGGCAGATCTGAGACCATATACCCTGCTTGAAGGATGTTAGCATGTCATTTTACTGGTTAGTTTTCATGTGGAAACCTAACGTCAAACAGACACTTTTCATGTTTTAATTGTACCTTGTGGCGCATTTAATTAAACCTACTTATTTAGGCCAATATATCTGGTTGGTTTTGCTATTAAGCTAATATATTTTTCCATCTTCTGAAACAGTTAAGCTTGGTATTGGGGGCTTCAGTATGGGCGCTGCAACTGCCCTATACTCTGCCACTTGCTTTGCCCAGGGAAAATATGGAAATGGCCATCCTTACCCTATCAACCTGAGGGCTATTGTTGGTCTAAGTGGATGGCTTCCTGGTTCAAGGTATGGTTGAACAGATTCCTTCTCCACACCCAAATCTTATGTTTATCTCTTGCATACAAATTGTTATAATTGGCCTGCTTCTCTCCAAGTTAATGCTGCCCTGATGAATTATGATGAGATAATTTAAGACAAACGAATTAAAGCTTCCACAAGTGATTCTTCAGATAGTTTCAACTAAATATCAATGCATGTTTTCCCAGATAATCGAGAGTAATATTAGAGGTTTTGTAACATGATAGTTTGCTAGATGTTTTCTTTTCCATTTTTCTATGTGATTTTCCAATTTGATGCAATAAACAATGTGTGTTCTCAATATCAAAGTCCAGATTCAGAATATTCGTTTGTTAATCAGTAGACTACTGTTATACAGGAGTTTGAGGAACAAGATAGAAAGTTCACGTGAAGCTGCAAGGCGTGCTGCATCCTTACCCATTTTGCTTTGTCATGGAAACTGTATGTAGATTACCTTTTAAACATGATGTTGCATTCTAATCATTCAGCATGCACCTTTAATAACTTGAAAACATATTGAGAACCCCACTGAAACCTCTTGTAAAACTTTTAGTTCACCCTTGAAGATTATCTTAGCCTCCTGATTTTATTAACAAAATAAACTGCCAAGTGAGTAAGGATAAGGGGAACTACCACCATTTCAACCATCAAACTATTGTCTTGATTTAATTACCAAGGGGTATATGGATCCGTTCTGCTAATTACTCTGCCTATGACTGCACTTTTTCATAATTTAGTTCTTGACAAACAGTTACTGGTGATTCAGCTTCTAATGTAAGAAATGACATGGGTATTTGAGGATTCACCATATTGCATGTGTCACAGGTGATGAAGTTGTTCCTTACATGTTTGGAGAAAACTCAACCCAATTCTTGAGCTTAGCTGGATTCCGATACCTTTCATTCAAAACCTATGATGGGTATAAGAAGTATATTCAATATTACATTATTATTGTTATTATGACGCAATAAATTAGTAATTTGAATGTTTGGTGTCACTCTACAGGCTTGGTCATTACACAATCCCTAAGGAGATGGATGAGGTCTGCAATTGGCTACACACGAGGCTGGGGCTTGAGGGGTCACGCTGAATGCTGATTTCTGTCTCATGATATTTCAGGTTCAAATTTATTTGCGGTTAGCAAGGTGAAAGAGGGGACACAATTATGGGAAAGAAGGAATAGATTTGGATAGTTAGTAGATTTTGGCGGTGGGGGTGAATGATACATATAAATTAGTAGTCTTCATTCATGTTTTGAGTTCCTATGTATCCTAAAATAAACTTTTCATATATTTACCTATTCTAGTTTGGCTTTTCGGAACCTAGATGGAGTTTTTGGTACTACAATAAATATGAATGGCTATAGCCTCTTGTTGCGTATCAATCTCTCTCTCTCTCTCTCAGAGCAACATTCAAGTTTTCGGTTTTTTTAAACTGTTTTTAACCAAGGGGTATTATCAAATGGGAAATATGGATACAGTCAAGTTACACGGTCTACGATCGTAATGTAAATTCACTCTACGATCGTAAAGTAGTCATTTCATAATTTGTAAATTCACTCTACTATCGTAGACTACTCTATCTATGATAGTATAGTGTACCTCCATTTTTACCTTATCAAATTATAATTTGACCTAATCCAGGCAACTGCAACGGCCATGTGTTGTTTATGTATAGAAGTTTCATGAAGCACCAGTACTAGAAAAATATCATACATGACGCTTCTGTTATACCATAGTGGGGTTTGAAGGTCTACGTTGCCTGTATGTATGCTGGAACTTCTAAATTCGATTGGATTTTGGTGTAAAGAATTCATCCCGGTTAAATGGCAAAGGATCAATCTTACTACTCATTTACATCTACCCGATTGCTTCTTAATAATCCTTCCGTGTTCCGAATTATTAAATCAATACTTTCAAAAATATATTTTTTAAGTTTAAAATTGACATACTTTAATTTAGCAAAAATAAAATTTGATAGGCTTTACAATGTTTATCACTGTATTAACTAAAATTAAATAAATTTATGTCGATTTTATTAACTTCAAAAAGTCTGAATATTGAAACAAAGTGTACCTGTGCTAATACGGCATGAATATGGTGCATGATTGGGGCCGTTTGTTTAATAAAGTAGGGGAATTCATCCCTTCTTCTCATGCACCGACTATAATTTGAGCTAGTTCAGACCACAATCATGTCAGGGGCCTGGAAAGTAACCTTTCCTATTTTTGATTACACTAGCAAACAAAATTACTGTATTTAACACTCCAAAAACTAAGCATAACTTAAATCTTGCTATAATTCAGTCCAAACAGGAAAGGCCAGTCACTTGGACAAAGTCATTCAGGTTTCACCGAGTCTGCTACATCTTTGAGCTTTTCCTTCAGTTCGCCACTCTGAACAATTAACGCATAATAAGCAAATTTATACCTCAGGCAAACCATAAACTATTGTCAAAAAGTATACAGGTTTACCTGATGCATATTTAAAATGATGTCTGATCCTCCAATGAATTCCCCTCTAATGAATATCTGTGGAAATGTGGGCCAATGGCTGCATAGCAAAATCATTTAACCAATAAAATAAGTGTATCATATAAATATGATGCACATGCAAACATAAACACCATCTTAATTTCTTAAAAGAAAAGTTAGTAAATAATCTAAATTAAAAGAATATATGAGAAATATACAAGGACAAGTACGTGTAGGCATAATATACTTCGCATTGAAAGGTCAAAAGCAAAGTATGGCACGTAAACCTAAATTTTCAAAATAATTTTGTTTATGAAAATGCATTGTTTGGTATGGCAAATAAACGTAAATTTTAAAAAATATATGGTCAACTTTTTTATAAAGAAAATTCAAAATTAAATGAGCTTTTATCTGACGACGCCACTCCGCAAAACTGACAACAATTGGCTCGAGTACAATTCCAATTTTGGTGGACATTGTGTTTACCTATATGCTATAGTAGATTAGTAGTGGGCAAAAAAGGAAAAAGTAGTTTCATATTTAAGTAGGCATTTAACCGACTGTACAAGTTTAAAACATATGTCCGTATGGCATTAGATCAATTAACATCAATTTACCTGAAGGCTTTTACAGCATTCTTAAGCTCAGGATCTTCTAGTATATTTCTCGAAGCAACAGGAACTTCTGCAAAGTGCATATAAACAGTATAGGTATGGCATGAATAGTTTCAAACATCAGTTTACCAAGGATGGACAAAACTGGGTGCCAACAAAATCTAAAAGGAGAATTTGTAAAGAAATAAATTAAAGCACAAAGGCCAGAAAACCAACAGCAAACATGGATTCAGATGGTTCCTCCATTAACAAAGGAGAATACGTCTGTTCTAGAAAAGTTTAACTACATACTCCAAGGCAACATGTATCTGCTAGCATGAATTGAAAAATGCTAGCACATAGTGAGGTATTAGAACACCACACCCCCCAAAAAAAAAAAAAAAAAAAAAAAAAAAAAAATTTAAATTAAAATAAATAAATAATAATAATAAATAAATAAATAACCCCAGACCCTAAAGAACACAAAAATAAATTAATAAACCAGCATGAAACAATACTGAATAAATATAAAGTATAAAGGGGAAGCAAAAGTATGTAAAGATAGTCTTACTAAAAGGCATAAGCATTCCATTTTTACATTATGTTAGAAACGTGGCACCAACTATTCGTCAACTGTCCTTTGCTTGTGTTGTTACTCTGTTGACTAGAATCTCCCTAATCTTTTCTCTAGCTACTCTAGTACCTGTAGGTCCTGTACCTACTGGCTACTGGTTGGTATTTTGGGTTGTGCCCACCATTTATCAAGTTCGCAAAGTCACAAACACTAATAACAGGATCCTACTTCTTTCTCCCCTAACCTTCACACCACAAAGTCAAAATCCCGTTCTAAAAAACGCTAGGCAGACCTAGGCAGTAGAGGGAGTTTCGACACCTAGGCTTTGTTGGCGGAGCCTAGGCTGGCACTCTAGGCGGTGTTGATTTAATTATATTTTAATTATATTAACAAAAGTATATGGTGAAGTTTGAAACAAATAAAACTTTAGGACTACAAGTATAATTAATAAGAAACTTTGAGGCATGTTTATGTAATATGACAAAATTAATTCTAATCATCTAATACATATAAAACTGTAAGTGTGTTTACATGGAGGGATGCACAAAAGGCCTGCAGCCTGCAGCCTGCAGCCCGCAGCCTAACCTTGGTCCAGCCTGGGCCTGACTTGGTCAAAGTCCAGCCTGGTCAAGGCCTGAAAGGCTTGAAAAGGCAGCCCTTTAGACTAAAGAAATCTGGGACAAGCCTAGCCAAAAGCCCGGCCTGGACTGGCCTGTGGCTTGGGTACATCGTGATCCGACGCACAGGCCTGACCTGCTTTGTTGGCTTGTTAGTTGATGAATATTGTGAGTTGTCCCGTCATCAACGAATAAACTTTCATTCTCATATTTCTTTGTTCTTGTGAGAGATTGTATATGTGTGTGGGATCCGGAGGTGGGGGATACTAGAAAGAAAGAAAAGGGGCAGTAGTTGAGTTTTTTTTTTTGCTATATTTAGTTAGAGCAGTTTCCCCAAATTAAGAGGGCGTAGATTTAAATTAAGGAGAAAAGCCATGTCGTTGGTGGTGGCCCTGCTAGTGATGGAGTAGATTCAATGAAACTGTGCAAGGTAGAGAATTTCAAGTTTGTGATTCAATGGAACGTAGAGGAGAAGATGGGGAGGACTTCAAATCTAGGATTCAGAAGATGTAAACTATTTTGGGAAAATCAAAGATTCAATCATGAAGATGAGGATTTTAAATTTGGGATTTAGAACTGAACTATTTTGGGAAAATCAAAGATTCATTTATGAAGAAAATGGGAAGAGAAAGAAAAATGGAGAAGAAGATGGAGAGGAGAGAGAAGACGGGAGAAGAAGGGGAGAAGAGGGATTAAAAATAAGGATAAGTTTCACTTCACCACTGAACACAGCTTCAATAAAATATAAATTTTACTTATTCATTATTATAATTTATAAGTTGTAATAACTTAGTTTTAATGGATACATCAATAAATTTAATTACTCATTTTTAATTTCTTGTGAATACATTTAATTAGTATAGTAGTTAGTTTATTTAATATTACTAAGTTAGTATTAGTTGATTAATATTTTATTAATATTTAATATTTTAAGAACATAAACATAATTAGTAGGTAATTTTTTTGAACAAAAATTGATAGTAAAGCAGCTCTGTGATAATAGATGTTAAATAGTAAAGTAGCTCTCCTATTATGTTCATGGGGGAAGCAAAGGTCGAAATAACTAGCCACATTAAAGATTGGATTAATCAAAAGTATGTTGGAGTGTTGGACTTGGAGCCAGTGGCAGTGATTCACCTGATTGCTCAATTAAACTCTTTTGCTTTAACGCACTGCATATGGCACTATGAGAATTACTTACTTCTTCTGGCTTATAAAAGCCAATCATTTCTAGTTAGATCCCTTGTAATCCATGTCCCCAACTCAAAAAAAAGGAGGGAAGTAAAAGAGAGAAAGATAAAACCCCTAATCGGCTTACATTATGCAGATTGCACTCCTTGTCATCCTGAAGGAAAAGAACTAGGCTTGCTTTTGATATGGTCGACCATGTTATTTTAACAAATGTTCTGTCATTTCTGTTCGAGTATGTCATCCTATATTAACTATATTGGACAATGTAAATCCTCCTATGACATCCTGACTTCTCAGCCTCTCATACTCCATGTTAACAATTTTTTATAAAAAAAAAGTTGGATAAGTTTGGCCAGTGTTCTAAAAATCCCCGCCTATGCCTCCCTTGGCGCCCCGCCTAGGCACTAGACCCCCCTGACGCCTCACCTAGGCCTAAGGCGGAAAAAAAATCCCTTCAGGAAATTAGGCAGGGCTTAGCGAAGAGTTTTTTTTTTTTTAATAACTACCCAAACTAGATCTTGATATATTTATTTTTCTAATGATTTACCATATTCATAATATATGGTTGTAACATATCAAATCACAACAAGAAGTGAACAATATCAAGTCAAAATAGATAATTTTATTATAGTTGTAATTTTTTAAACTTGTACCAACTTCAAATTATATAAATGATGATACATTTGTAATATTTAGTTTAATTCAATATAATTCTTAAATTTATGTTTAGTTTCTTAAGTTTTAATATTGAATTAAATTCTTAAAATTTTAAATTTTATTATTTAATAGCAATCTTGTTTATGAATAAAACTAATACGTTAAAAATATATTTGAACTTTGAACAATTGCATGTTTGTGTTTGAACTTTGACATTAACAATATGGATATGTGTTTGAACTTTAAGCAAATGTCTTTATTATCTTTATTATAAATTATTTTACTTTATATTATTGTTTTGTTTGAATAAATGTAAGATAAAATATTAAAATTGGCTTAAAATAAAAAATCCCGCCTAGGCCCCCCTCGACCGCCCGCCTCCCGTCTAGCGCCTTTTAGAACATTGAGTTTGGCCATGTATAGAAGCAACCTTAACCGATGGAGATATCCTAATGTACATGTGTATAAATAGAACTTGATATTATGGGTAATTGTACATATGTATAATGATGCCTAAATCACTTTTCTTTTTTTTCACAAGCAATTATGTTTTAATATTTTCAGACTCAATACTTCTATTTCAAAATGCTTTTCCACTGCAAATTCTTTTAAGTGGATGATAATTTATTTTGACAGAGCTTTTTTGCAGTGACAATCATCTCCGAACAATGGCATTACTTCAAGCTTTTCAATGTTCCAGAGTTGCAAAAGAGATCATTTTAATCACCTCAACTGCCTTTCAAGTTTATTGCGTGAATCACATGATAAGTGTAAATAACTCGTGCCCTCCATTTTAAATTGTTGCATAATAATGAAGAAGAACATTTGGAAACTTACTATATTCATTCAACACTCTCACTGCTAGAGAGCTAAATCCACACCGAGGAAGAGCAGGCTCCCCTTTCATGTAAATCATCACAGCATTGTCCTTGACATCCTACACTAGAAGCATGACACAATCAATAAATGCAGAGAAAGGAAGCGAAAAGAGAGGGGAAGAAACAAACCTTCCTTGTTCGACAAGGGAAGAGATCAACAAAATTAGATAAGAATGAGGTTCAGTAATCTACAGGTAAAACAAGCAGCATACTCTATATAAATAATATAGTAGTTTAAATTATAACTACCTACCTGCTCAACGATGTCCTTCAAAGAAAGGTCAGAATTCTCGAGCTTATTAGTGGGTTTGAAATCGTCATGCATGTCAGTATCGCTAGGCACTGAAGTTGAAAATTGCATTCCATGATAGAGGAAAGATTGAGATGCCTACGAAAAATGTAAGACAAACATTAACCGAACCATTGCTTTAGTCACTAAAATACCATGTGTGGCTCTGAAATATTCAAAAACAGCACCCCTTTTAGTTTAGTAAAAATGCAAGCACTGGTCACGATTTTCAGTTTTGTAATACTGGTACAGATAAATAAGAAATTGCAGCACATTCTTTTATGTGGTAAAAGACTAATATAACAAAAGATTAGGCACTAAGATAAATCAAACATGGTGGTTACGGAAAATTGAGCGATGAATATTATAATTTAGGAAACAGCTGGAATGGTCAAGCATTCAAGGTTAACAGCAAGGAATAACTTGTCTAATCAGTAACTCATTATTTTAAAGCAAATATAGTAACATTTTAACATATATGAGAAGTACAGTACAAATAAATAAATCCTGCAAATATTTTTCCTTGAGAATAGTACCACAAAATAGAAAATTAACACGGGAAAAGGTCAAAAGACTCGAACCGAGTCAAGGTTGAAGTTAATAATCAACGTGAAATCTAAGGCCAAATATTAAACTTACACATGGATGTTATTTTTAGGAATTTGGAAATGTAATGAAAAAAGAAAGAAGAATAAAATTTAAGAGAGAGTTGACAAGATTTCAAACCTTCCATTACACCTAAGATTGACATTAAACCTGGAATAAACATTTTAAAGCGCAAATGGTTGGATTTTTATTCATAGAGAAAGTAGTGTCATTTCTCCTTTGGTTTTACTTTCCTTTTCCGCACTTTTCCTGAGTTCCAAACGGAGCATATTTTTACATTCATAATCAACAAACTGCTGGATATTGAGTTACAAACAAACTCAGGGCATGAATTTGCATATCAATTAGTCTTTGACCTTTATCTAAATCATAAAACTTACCACCCATAAAAATAATCTAAAACATATCAACTTAACCCCAAGGGGTGGGAGAAATAACAGAAGCCTGGAGGAAAAACCTAAGTCTCTAGTTCCAAACTTCCAATCCCCCTACTTGGGAGCTCCATAATTTCCCCTAACTTTCTGTTCTATCGATTTGTTCGCAATCTCATATGAGGTTATAAATGTTAAAAGTATGAAAACCAAGAACAAACGATCCTTTCATATTGGGATATGCTAAAACCTATTCCAAATATGTCTGATTAATAAAATTAACTGATCTAAAAACAAAATAAAGATGAGATAGGGCCTTAGCTCTTACACGTGAAGTTGAACGAGCAGTCGAAAAGGCCGAAATTCCTTTCCGTACAAAATTAGATAACGATTTCGCCATATTATGTCTCAAACTACAAATCAGTTAATTAGCTTCTGTGGATTTAGATGGAAGAGAGATTCAGATAAGAGATCACTCAAACGGCCAGGCTAGGTTTCAGTTTTCCGTCAGTAGAACAGAATAGCATGGAAATATAAGGATTATTGGGTAGAAAAAGTCTAGAGGGACCGTTTTTGGCGACCGGGCTTGCGACCGGTCCAGTTTGTTTTTTTTGTTTGTTTGTTTTTTTTTTTTTAAAAATGTCTCCCAAATATTTACATGTATCTGACATCCAAATCACTTTATTCTGTAAAATATTGAGTATCGTTACGTTTATCAAAAACTGAAATATAACTTTTTGATTTATCTTTTTCTTTTTTAATATTAGTTTTTCAATAACACCCTCATTTAACATTTAAAAAAATACTAATTAAAAACAACATTGTAAGACCCCAAATTTTTATAAATAAAAATCGAATTTCCTCTAATTATTATTCTTGATTAATAAGGTGGTAATTTGATATAATATACTTTAGTTATGGGTGAAATGTGCAATTTTGCAAAATAAACAAGTGGTTATTAAAATATTCATTATTGTCGAGGAATATTATTCGTTTGGTCGTGGAATATTCTTTTTTTTTTTCGGGAATATCCAAATTTACAGTAGCTTGATCATTTGTGGGCCCCATAATGAGAATAAGCATCGGATGAGGAAAAGCGACTAGTATGTGTTTTTATAAATAATAGCGTGAATTACTGATTAACATGCTTGATTGGATTACACGGTGGTTAAAATCTGATGTCTGGCGTGGTTATAAAGATGACACAAGATGTGCATGCAGTATTGTTGAATTATTGATTCTTACGTAAGAAGGCACTACTCAATAATTATTACGGTGAATTCTTATTCAATATTTTATTGATTGATAATTGTTGCGTTCTTTAGTTTATATTATTCTTTGTTTGATAATTGTTACTACTACGGTATTTTCCATTATCGGATCAATAATTCATATTATTTGAATAATATTATCGAGATAACATTATTGGCAATGTCTAGAAAGTTACATCTAAGGAGAGGTTTGGTCACCTAATTGCGGCGCCAGTAAGGAGAAATTCTTATTGAAAAAGCCCCTTTCTTTTTGAGGAGCTACTGGTTGTCGAGATTGTGATTACGTAATATTATTTTTAAAATAATTAATTATTGATTATTATGATAAAGAAAATATTTATTTTATTTGGATATAAATGGAGAAAATTTTTAATGTGACAATTGTTGAAAATTAATATTTTATCTTTTTACGATAAAATAATTCATTTAAATATATTATTTTAATAATATATTAACGTGTGATATTTTATAATGAATGTTGGATATATGAGTATATGAGGAGGTAGAGTATTTTGTGGCATTAAATGTTTAACATATGTTTTGTGTGTCGGTGGACACAATTCTTTCTAGAAAATTGATTATGTATTATAAAATCGTCTGTTTATGGATTTTGGTCAATTTGTTTGGAATTTGGAAAACTTTCTTACGCAAAGTTGTAGAGAATTGAATTTCCTATAAAAAGTCGCAAAATTCGAATTTTTTCGAATAAAAGGGCTATTTATCATGAATTATTGAAGTTCAAATAATTGATTTTTGGAAGTTTTAATTATTTTATATAAGAAAAACGTTTTTGTGGTTGTTGGCACATGGGTGGCTGATGTTTTTGACCAAAGAAGGCATGCTAGAGTTTTCAAAACATGTGGGTAGGAATTTTGAATAAATAATAATATATTTTATTAATTTAGTCTCCTTTGCGTTCTAACATTTTTCATAAATAGAGGCTAAGTTAGAATTGAAAATCACACCGTAAACTAAGTTTTTCTCTCTCTCTCTCTATATTATCGAGCGTATTCTTATGAGTATACTTTGAGTATTGCTATATCTGGTATGAAGTTTTTCATCAAGACTATACCGAAATTCAATGTAAATACGGTTATTTTGAGAGTAAAGAATGTTATTTCTTCGCATGAAATGATATTATTTTCTTCAATATCATTATGCCAAAATCTTTGTTGAACTTTTTATCAAATTTGGAACTTGTTGTGTCGGAGTTCTTATTCACGTATACGGCCTTTATTCACGATACTCTGACTATTATTCACGAATACGACTACTATTCAATTAGAAAAATAAAAAATTTTCTTTTGCCCAAAATATCTATACGGATACTAGCTTTGATTGTATCCATGTTTTGATCATTCTTGAATTTTACACCAATATGATTATTTTCGAGGTATTTTTGGACATGGGTAAAACAAAGTACGAATCCTTAATCCTTAATCCTTGTCATTTTGTTTCACTGGATTCGTTTCTTTAAAAATATTTTTCATCATCCTCAGTGTTAAATGGTGATACTTGATGAATATCTTTGGCCTGTAGTGCAAAGATGAACGATTAATTGATGAATATCTTCGGCCTGTAGTGCAAAGATGAACAGGTGTTGAGATGAACATGACCAATTGGTGATTAAATGAATATCTTTGGCTGTGAGTAGTGCAAGATGAATATTGATTGTTATTCTGAGGATAAAATATTGATGATGGACTTTTAAATCTTAGAAGGCGGTAGAATTCATTCTCTCACGTGACTCTTCTAATGGATTCTTTATTTCCATTGCATTTGTTGATCTAAAACTTGTTGTCTATTGTATTCTATTAGATTTTTTCTGTTGAAGACTAACGATAATTTGTTGTATATTATCTTAGTCATAATATTCTTCTTCTTGGGCTAGTTGAGCTCACCCTTTTCCTTGTTGTTTCATTTTCTTCTCGGGAGGTGAGTAACACATAGCGAGGATCGAGTCGGGGTATGGAATGAAGGTTCTGAGAGAGTTGTTTAGTAGTCCTCACCATTTTTGTAAAATAATGTATCAATAATTATGATGGGGATTTATTTGCGTGTGGATATTGTCAGGCGGCAATATCTCGTATTTAAACTCACAGATGTATTTGTCGTATTTCACACGACATTTGTATTATTGAAGTTGTAGTTATTTCGTACCATGTATTTGGCGACTCGAGAATGGGTTGGGTGGAATGGACCTATTTTTGGGGCGTCACGGTTGGTATCGAGCTTAGGGATATAATCTCTGGCGGAGATCGGGGAATAGAACTAGGAGGGAGAGACTAGTAAATCCTTATTTAGTGTGTCTACCTAAGCTTATTTGTTGGTCGGTCATAATATAGGATATTATGTGATTTGTTAATTTGTTTAATTAACCCTTGTTTTTATGGCGAAGATTTAAGAATGATCGCGAGAAGCGTTAACAATGGAGTTTATGAGGCGTGGAACAACTTTAGTATCGCAAAGGGAGAACGTGAAACAAGAAGGCAATATTCCTCCTGTAAACAACACTACCGAGCAAACGATGAATGATGGAATGTTTAGGAGCTTTTTGCAGTTCATGCAAAATCAGGACGAGGAGACTCGTGTACAAAATACTGGTGGAAATGATAAGAACGCTGTGATGCATCACATGACCCAAGCGATTCAAGGAGTTGGGACCACCAGATTTCCATGGAAAGCCGGATCCGATCAAGCGAAACATGGGTCAAACAAATTATCAAGATATTTGATGTCTTGGGGTGCGGAGAATGAGCGAAGGTTCCATTCGCCACCTTTATGTTTTCGTGGTGAAGCAGATTACTAGTGGGAATCGTAAGCGTACTTCACCGGATGCACTCAACATGTCTTGGGAAAGATTTTGAAACTTTTCAATGACAAGTACTTTCTCGAAAGTATTCGTCATATGAAGGAGGTAGAGTTTATTAGACTCGAGCAGAACAACATAGCGGTGTCTCGAGACGAGGCAAAGTTCGCAGAGTTATCGGTTTACACCTCATTTGGTGGAGAATGAGGAGCGAATGACGCGTATGTTTACGAGAGGTCTAAAACACGAGATTCGTCAATACTTTATCTCTCATAAATTTTCTCTCGTATTCGGATGTTGTCAAGCAGGCTCGATTATTAGAAGCGAGATAGTGAGTATACTCAACCGAGGGACCTGACGGTGGTAGTCATCGAGCGATGATAACCAATGAGGAGGAAAGAATACGGACAAAGGCGGTAACCACTTTGGTGGTAATCGTAGCCATGAAAATAGAAGAAGCGAGTTGGGAGGAGATTTTAAAAGAGGAGATTCAACAACGACCATGTGAAGGCGTCGGCCGCCAAGTGAATAAATTGGTTCCAAGGAGGAGAAAGACCACCGTTCAGATATGTTACAAATGCGGGAAGGAGGACATATCACCAAACCATCCCACAACATTCCAAGGTATGTTACAATTTGTGGAAAGGAAGGCCACATCGCTCGAGATTGTTTATAGCAAAACCAAGTTTAGCGGAAGTGGTGATTCAAGTATCATCCGGATAAGTCGAAATCGGCCGGTTCTTGGAAGAAGCGTTTGTCGTGATGAATAATAAATCGAGGAACCCGAATGAGTTTAGCAGGTTAGTTAATTATAATTCTTGCGAAGTTTATACCTTACTAGATGGGTTCTACCCATTCTTTTATCTCTCTGCTTTTTTATTTCAACGTTTGAACTTGACTATGGAGAAATTAGACTTTGACCTATTTATGGAGACTCAGTTAGGAAAAACTTTCATTACATCCGTTGTTTGGAAATCTTGCTTGATTCAGTTGGCATTATCACATTACCCGATGATCTTATCTCTTTAACGATACTTGTTTTTGATGTGATTTTAGGGATTGATTGGTTAACTACTCATCATGCCAAATTGATTGCTTTTAAGGTTGTTGTTTTTCATATTCTAAGCAACTGTTATTCAATTCAAGCAATCAAACCATCATAGTCAAACATTTTTATATCAAGCCATGAAGTCATTCGTTTATTACGGATGTCAAGTTTTCTTAGTCCATGTTATGGATTTGAATAAAGACACGTCGATTTGAATAATATTCTGTTGTTATTGATTTTTTTTCGACGTATTTCTGAAGAATTTCTTGGCCTACTCCCAAAGTGTGATATTGAATTTTGTATCGACTTTGAACCCGAGACAAAACCCATTTCTAAAATCTCATATCGAATGGCTCTATTGAACTTCGAGGAGTTAAAACCCAACTATAGAAGTTGATACCCGAGCCTCTATCTTATGACTTCCTTTGTGGAATACACAAAGCCGGACTCTCGTAGGGGACACCATATTCGTGCGATAGTAAACTGATAGGTGTCATTGTAACGCTTATCCAAGGTTGGGATATGAGTCATAATTGAGAACAACCTAAGTCAAGAATTGAAATACGTAGCTTTACAGGCTTAGTTGGTTATTATCGGAGATTCGTTGAAGGATATTCTCGAATCGCTATTCCATTAACGTGCTTACTTGGTGACTCGTAGAGATACAAAATTCGAATGAAGCGAGGAATGTGGGAAGAGCTTGAAGAACTCAAGAGAGAGACTTATTTCAAAGACGTGTTACGACCATGCCATCCTCGGAAAAGCGAGCGTGGTAGGCGGCGTGTTGAGTAAAAAGATCGATATCTGAAGACGAGTACGATATTGTCAAAGACTCATCTCGTATAACTTACAAATGATGAAGATAGAGTTAAAGACTCTAGGGACTCACGTGATGATATACTGAGTAGAATTGACTTTAATCGATAATGTTAAAGCCATTTCAAGCCACGTAATCGGACCGGGTGATGAATATGAAGAAGGAGGTGCAAGAAGTTGTTATTCCAAAAGCGAGAATTGGCGATGTGAGGAAAGCTCAAACCTTCGATTTATTAGTTTATTTGAAATCCTCGATCGAGTAGGAGCGCGCCTATAGACTCGCTTTTTTACCGCCAAGTATGACGCGTGTTCATAACGTTTTTCACGATCGATGTTATGTAAATATATGGACGACCGAACCACATTATTGAGTTAGAACAGACGAGATAGCCGAAGACTTAACGTCTGAAGAGGTACTGTCAAGATTTTGGATAGGAAGAAGCATGTCTACGTCTGAAGGTCATACCACAAGTTAAAGTTTTGTGGAGAAACTATCTTTATTGAGGAAATGACACGGGAGTTGGAGTCGAAATGAAAGCGAGGTATCTTCATCTTTTCGATACACCAGTATCGTCACGTCAATTTCGAGGACGAAATTTTATAAGGAGGGAGGTCAGTAAGACCCCAAATTTTATAAATAAAAATCAATTTCCTCTAATTATTATTCTTGATTAATAAGGTGGTAATTTGATATAATGCTTTAGTTATGGGTGAAATGTGCAATTTTTGCAAAATAAACAAGTGGTTATTAAAATATTCATTATTGTTGGGAATATTTGTTTGGTCGTGGAATATTCTTTTTTGTCGGGAATATCAAATGCGATTTGTAGTGATCATTCATGGGCCCCATAATGAGAATAAGCTGTCGGATGAGGGAAAGCGACAAGTATGTGTTTTTATAAATAATGGCGTAGTTGTTACTGAATTAACAATTGTTGGATTACGGTGGTTAAAATACGATGTCTGGCGTGGTCAGACAAAGAGCATTACCACGGTATTTGCAGATTGTTGAATTATTGATTCTTACGTGAAGAAGGCACTACTCAATAATTATTACGGTGAATTCTTTATTCAATATTTTATTGATTCAATAATTGTTGCGTTCTTTAGTTTATATTATTCTTTGCTTCAATAATTGTCCTTTGCACAGTATTTTCCATTATCGATCAATAATTCATATTATTTGAATAATATTATCGAGATAACATTATTGGCAATGTCTAGAAAGTTACATCTAAGGAGAGGTTTGGTCACCTAATTGCTGCCAAGAAGTAAGGAGAAATTCTTATTGAAAAGCCCTTCTCTTTCGCAGGAGCGGCACGGTTGTCGATCTTGTGATTACGTAATATTATTTTAAAATAATTAATTATTGATTATTATGATAAAAAAATATTTATTTTATGTGGATATAGATGGAGAAAATTTTTAATGTGACAATTGTTGAAAATTAATATTTTATCTTTTTACGATAAAATAATTCATTTAAATATATTATTTTAATAATATATTAACGGTGATATTTTATAATGAATGTGGGATATATGAGTATATAGGAGGTAGAGTATTTTGTGGCATTAAATGTTTAACATATGTTTTTGTGTGTCGGTGGACACAATTCTTGACCGAAAATTGATTATAGATTGTAAAATCGTTCGTTTATGGATTTTGGTCAATTTACATTTTGGAATTTGGAAAAACTTTCTTACGTAAAGTTGTAGAGAATTGAATTTCCTATAAAAATTGCAAGATTCGAATTTTCCGACAAAAGGGCTATTTATCATGAATTATTGAAGTTCGGAGTTCAAATAATTGATTTTGGAAGTTTTAATTATTTTATATAAGAAAAACGTTTTTGTGGTTCTTTGGCACATGGGTGGTGATGTTTTTGACCAAATAAGGCATGCTAGAGTTTTCAAAAAACATGTGGGTAGGAATTTTGAATAAATAATAATATATTTTATTAATTTAGTCTCCTTCAGGCGTTCTAACATTTTCCTATAAATAGAGGCTAAGTTAGAATTGAAAATCACACCGTAAACTAAGTTTTTCTCTTTCTCTCTCTATATTATCGAGCGTATTCTTGTGAGTATACTTTGAGTATTGCTATATCTGATGCGAGTTTACATCAAGACTATCTCCGAAATTCGGTCGGAAATGCAGATTATTTTGAGATAAGGAATGTTATTTCTTTCATGAAATGATATTATTTTCTTCAATATCATTATGCCAAAATCTTTGTTGAACTTTTTATCAAATTTGGAACTTGTTGTGTTGGGAGTTCTTATTCACGATCTGGCCTTATTCACGAGATATACGACAATTATTCACGAATAAGACTATTCATAGAAAAATAAAAAATTTTCTTTTTGCCCAAAATATCTATTCTGGATACTAGCTTTGATTGTATCCATGTTTTGATCATTCTTGAATTTTACACCAATATGATTATTTTCGAGGTATTTTTGGACATGGGTAAAACAAAGTACGAATCTTTAATCCTTAATCCTTGTCATTTTGTTTCACTGGATTCGTTTCTTTAAAAATATTTTTCATCATCCTCAGTGTTAAATGGTGATACTTGATGAATATCTTTGGCTTTGTAGTGCAAAGATGAACGATTAATTGATGAATATCTTGACTGTGAAAAAGATGAGCAGTGTTGAGATGAACATGACCAATTTGGTGATTTAAATGAATATCTTTGGCCTCAGTAGTGCAAAGATGAATATTGATTGTTGTTACTGAGGATAAAATATTGATGATGGACTTTTAAATCTTAGAAGACGGTAGAATTCATTCTCTACGTGACTCTTCTAATGGATTCTTTGCTTCCATTGCATTTGTTGATCTAAAACTTGTTGTCTATTGTATTCTATTAGATTTTTTCCTGTTGAAGACTAACGATAATTTGTTGTATATTATCTTAGTCATAATATTCTTTTATTGGGCTAGTTGAGCTCACCTTTTCCTTGTTGTTCCATTTTCTTCTCGTGGAGGTGAGAACATAGCGAGGATCGAGTCGGGGTATGGAATGAAGGTTCAGAGAGTTGTTTATTAGTCCTCACCATTTTGTAAAATAATGTATCAATAATTATGATGGGGATTTATTTGCGTGTGGATATTGTCTAGACGACAATATCTGTATTTAAACTCATAGTATGTATTGTCGTATTTCACACGACATTTGTATTATTGAAGTTGTAGTTATTTCTGTACCATGTATTTGGCGACTCAGAATGGGTTGGGTGGAATGGACCTATTTTGGGGGCGTCACATATATTGCAAAAAAAATAACATTATTAACTTTAACATTAAAATCACAACCACACTCTTTTCCCCTTTTTCATTTATTTTATTCTACAAACATTTTACAAACTTTTGACGTAGTATACTCAACCTTAGCATATTGTGTGGAACCGAAAACTACATTGAAATAATTTGTTGATCAATATGTGGAGTATGCAACATCAACCGTTTATAAAATATTTGTAAAATAATTTGTGTATCTAGCATTACTCATAAAAAATAATAATAATATAATAATTAAGATGAATACTTTGAAGATCAACAAAAAAAATTTAATAAGTGTTCACTTTCAAACTAAGGCAACTAAAATTGAACAAATGAAATAATTTATAAAATGATATGTCAAAATATAATTATTATTAGATAATTTACAATCCAATAGTTCTAACTAATCACAAACATATATATATATATATATATATATATATATATATATCATTGTGAATTTTCTTTTCGTAATTATTTTTAATCATATACTTCCTCCGTTTCATGATAAAAAATTTTATTATTATTTTAGGTAGTCCCATGTTAAATGTCCACTTTTCTTTAATAACCAAACTTTTATACATTTTTTTCTATTATGCCCGTAGCATTAAATATCTCATACTTTTTTTATTCTAATTCTCTCTCCATATAAGTATGGAGAGAGAATATTTTGAATTGAATAGCTAGACAGTCACTCTCTCACCTATATTAAAAATAATTAATGATATATTATTATGAGTAATTTTGTCATTTTATTTCTCTTTTTAATATGCATAAAAAATCCACTAAAATTTTTATCTTGAAACGGAGAGACTAGTATTTTGATACTAACGTGTTCTGTTTTCTTAAACGTGTTTTGTTTTGGTCTGTCATGAGTCCTCTATACTTTTGTAATTAAATTTCTAGTGTATTCTTATTACGATGTGTTAGTCCAAATGTCGAAGTTCGATCTAGCATTTGATTTTGGATATATTATATTCATTAGATTGAACACGAGCTGAGCTAATTTATTAGTCACTCAGCTCGTAAAAAAATGAATGGTATAATTCAACTCCTAGAGAATTATAAGTGTTAACGTCAAAAAATTTTCACGCGCCTCAATCACGTAACACACGTCTATATCTTGCATAGTAAACATAATAACACTAAAAGTTTGACGGCTTCGACCGTCGGGAGATAGCTCCGGCGTGAGAATCAGTACAGGCGATCACAAGGTTAATAATGGAGGATAAAATATTTAGTGTATTGAGCGAGATAAAATTATCAGCTACCTTTATTTAGAAGACTTCCTTACCCTGATATACTCTCTAGACCGATTTACCGTGCCACCCACTATTATCTGACACAACCTCCTGATCTAATGGTTTCGCCGAGGCGTATACAGTCCACCACTACTACCTATGGCCTTTTTTTTTCTACCACGTACCGCCCCGAGGATCCCATCCACATTAATGCATGACAGTTACAACAGTCAACTATCATGCTTTTTCATCATTATCGGTCAAAGATGGAGATATTTAATATCTAATGGATTCATCCACTAACCCGATCCAATACTATAGAGATTTAGACAAGGATAATACAAAGACTGGGCCCAATAACATTAAGACCCAATAGTGGAGACCCAATGGACTAATCAAACAAGCAGGCCCAATCCATTCGGCCCAATAGGAGAAATATCATGACCCAAGATTGCCCTATAGTTTTTTATTAAACAAGATATATATATTTAATAGAAAACTATAAATGGTCCATGATATTATAGGATTTACTAAAGGCTCATAATGAAAGATAATTGAAAATGTACCTTGTGATCCATAAGGCGAAATGTAAAGTGGATAGGAGGTCCAACGTGAAAAAGGCCCAATTTTGAAAAAACTTGAGGCTTAATCTGGACGCTACCCATTAAAATTCTAAATCATTACTAGCATTTAATGTGCCGCCTCGTGTCAGAATGCTGTGTAAAGCAAATCGGTATAAAGGTAATTTCCCCAATTTTGACAGATTTTCGCCAATTTGAAATTTCGAGACTCTTGAGCTTTCTTCTTCTCTCTCGATCTTTCGTATTCTCTCGCAACTCAAGAACAATGGCTTCCCAAGATTACGAACAAGGTTACTTTCTTCTAAGTGACACCGATTAATGCCGTTCCCCCAAACCCAAGCCCCAACAAGGGAGCCTCGAACTCTAATCCCAAAGGTACGAAATCCAAAGAAGAACCCGCCCCAACCCCCCCAACTCCTTTCGAATTCTTGAAGTAAGGAGCGTTTCTCACATACCAATACCCCCTATAATGTAACAGAGATGGGGTTAAGGAATATCCGAACCAGATACTCCATTCCTGACACCCATCAGGTAAGAGTTCCAAGGGCCGAAGAGAAGTTGTATCAACGACCGGAAGGATGGACGGTTGTTCCTGTGACTATTCTGGAGAAGGGAATCTGGTTTTCTCTTCACGCATTCATAATAACCCTCCTAGGGTTTATTGGCGTCGGGTTCACCCAATTGGTACCAAACTCCTACATCTATATTCTGGCCTTCATCGCATTCTGCCATGAAGTCGGGGTAGAGCCCACTCTCGATTTCTTCTTCATTGTCTATAAGGTCAGCCAATCTCGAGAAAAGGGTTTTAAAGTTCTGGGGAAACATTCTCCGAAGGCAGGAGAGAAATTTGATAGACGCTCTTTGATTTCCACTCCGTCTAGTAACAAAGGATGGCACAAAGGGTGGTTCTTCGTCAAGGGACCAAAAATTGCCTCTCTGCCGGGCCGGGCCCACGAATAGCGTAGTTTCTGCCGACTTCGGTGACATCCCAGAAGAACGCGTGAGTGAAATGATAGAACTGTTTGAGAACTTTTCGTCAAAAGAATGGAACTACTTGCTTCTTACCAAGCAAGCCTAGTTGTATGAACACAAGTGTAAGCTCTGATATATTCGACTGCACAATTATTTGGAATTTTTCAGTGATATAGATTTTGACATGTGACTTTTCTGCCTTTTATAGTATCTTTGATTAAGCCATCTTCGATAGACGTAAGAGATTTAGAAGATTTCCTAGCTGGAAAATCGGTGGAAGCCACTGTCGAACCTCCACAACTAGAAGCTCTAGCAACTGAAAATAACCCGACTAATGAAACCCATACAATTGAACCCCAAACAGATGAGCCCGAAGCCGATGATTATCTTTAACCGGAGGAAAATCTTCAACTACGTCGAAAGAAAAGAGCCATTCGAAAATCCAGGTCCAAACCAACAATTGAACCCGAATCCACCGCCCCAGAAACTGAGACCATTACAGAAATTATGCCCGTTACCAAACCAGCCCCCCTCGAGGAGGTTTACTCAATCTGCCCTTTCATGATCGGAAAAACCTTCTTCGAGTCAAGAAATTAAGAACCAAAGTCACCCCTTTGACCGCTGACGAGCTCAGAGTGCCTTCGTCGTTATTTAATCCACCTTTTGTACCCCTCATGGAAATATAAGTTTCTGACGATGAGGAGCAAATCGAAGATGTTCCAGCACTATCTAGGAAAAGAAAACATCCTTTTGAGAGCCACCCAAATCTGGTATCGCTTCCATCACCAATTCGCAACCCCACTCAGGTCAATCTCCCTCTCCAGAGAATATATATGGACCCTTCACCCCCAGTGACCAAATCATGCCCTCTCCTCCAAGACCTTCATCCCACGAGTTTCGAGAATGATGCAACGGAACACCACCATGTGGCCTCGGTTCGGCTCAACGCTAATTTCCCATTTTCTTTTTGATACCTTCGTTCGGAAACCGAGCGATCATCGATTCAATATGATTCGAAGCGGAGATCTGCTTGATGAAGGCATGAACTATTTGGCGAAGGTAAGTGACAATTTTCTTGGTTTATACACTTCTATCCGTGCTTAAGTATTTGAAATTGATTGAATACTACTTGAATATGCAGGCAAATGTTGTTTTCGGATGCTTACGTCCTAGACACATAAACGCTGAGGCCGAAGAAGAGGCTATGAGGAGCGAAAACAACATGCTGAAGGTTGGCTCGGGAGAGAAGTCAATATGAAAGTGTTCTTCACACTGAAGAGGGTCTCCGGAGAGAGTTAGCTCGAGTCAAAGAGGGCCTGAAGGTGTCTGATGACAAACGGAAGGCAACTGAAGAGGAACTAAATGCGACCAAGGTTAGCCAGCAATCTCTGACTGATATGAACGTCGGCCTGGTTGAATAGAATTTGGTTCTAAAGACCAAAAATGAAGAACTCGCCACAGCCAATCGAAGCTTGTCGATACAACTTGGTGAAGTTCAGGCAAAGGCTCGGGATGATAAGGAAGCACATAGGGCCAAACGTCGTAAACTTCATCACAAGATAAAAGCGCTCAAGGAGCGAGGTCCTCCTTTGACTGAAGAGCTGCGTAAGCAGATACAAACGAAATATAGGGCATCCGACGATCTCAATGCAGAGATCCTGAAGATTTATTTGGAAGGTTATGAAGTCTGCAGGGATCGAGGCAAGGAGAAGCTAGTTGCAGCTCAATTAGACCCAGCCCTTCTTGACTTCGAAGACGAGGGTGGTGCCTGAATATGTTTTTTCTGCTTTTTAATGTTAGGATTTATGTAAAGAACTTTTTGTGTATGTAGTTGTTTAACTATTAATGAAAATTTTTATTTTCCATATCATGACTTCTGAATAATTCATTTCTTGTCAATAATTCAGCATTAATGAACTTTAATATACTTAACTTAGATTATTAATCGGGTAAGTCATATAACAGTTTAATTAAGAAATGATATAAACTGAATTTAATGAACTGAACTGAATGAACCGAACTCAACACTTGAACAAAATGAAATAATGCATACTTATCGTTACCGAAGTGTGAGACATGCCATGTATAGGGTGAATTCAGGTGATCCTCTTTGCACCATTAAGATCTTGTTTACCACTCGGGGTAGAACAATTTTATAAGGACCATGGAATTTGTTCACCACTCGTGGTAGAACAAATTCATAAGGACACACCTAATAATAAGGCTACCATCGAATGGCCAGCGAGTCCCCCCTAACCTCCTTACTTCGGTGCATTTTGTTTACCACTCGCGGTAAAGAAAAATTAAAAGGACTGTGGAATTTTTTTACCACTCGCGGTAAATCAAACCCATGAGGACACTCCTACCAAAAAGGCTACCATCGAATGGTCAACAAGTCCACCCCGTCCTCCTTACACCGATAAAGTTTGCCTACCCCAAAGGGCCTCACAAATTCATAAGGACCATCTGCCAAAAAGGCTACCATCGAATGGTCAGCGAGTCCTCCTCGTCCTCCTTACACCACTGTGAATTTAGGACCAATAGGAAGAAAATCAATTGTGAAAAAGTGAATCTTTTATTGATGATGAACCACCATTTACAAACTTCCGATAAACTGACTCGATCTCTACTGAAAATATTTTCGAAGCCTGCCAGCATGCCAAGTGTTCTTGATCTCGGATCTGTCCAATGCCTTTAACCGATAAGTCCCAGGCTTCGGTACTTCAATTACTTCATATGGTCCTTCCCAGTTTGGCATCAGCTTTCCCATGTTTTGAGGTGTAGATGCTTCGACTTCTCTAAGGACGAAGTCCCCCACTTCAAATCTACTGAGCTTAACCCCTTTGTTGTAATGCTTGGCTACTCTCCGTTGATAAGCTGCTAACTTGATCAAAGCCACCTCTATGACTTCTTCCAACAGATCCAAGTTGACCTTCAGTCCTTCATCGTTGTAGATCTCTTTAAACTGACTAACCCGAAGACTTGGAGATCCAATTTCAACTGGGACTTAGGCAGCAGTACCATAGGTTAATCTGAAAGGTAAATCCCTTGTTGTAGTCCTCGGTGTAGTTCGGTAAGCCCATAATACCTTGGCGACTCCTCCGCCATCTTCCTTTAGCTTTGTCCGATCAAGGCTTGATCCCATTCAAGACGTTCATTGGTCACCTCAACTTGCCCATTCGATTTGTGGATGAGCCAGCCAGAAGTTTTGTTATCTTTGGACCCCAATTTCTTTCGTAAATCTTTCAAATTTTGATCCCACTGAATGGCGCCTCGTTGTCCGATATCACCACTTTAGGAATTCCGAAACGAAACACTACGGAGTCCTTCATGAACTTTAAGCACTCTTGCTCCGTTATTAACCGAAGTGGCTTCGCTTCTACCCATTTGGTCATATAATCGATAAGAACTATGACAAACCGACACGACCTTTAGCTTTCTAAGAATGGACCAAAGATATCTACCCCCAGATAACAAAGGGTATAGGAGATAAGATCGAGCATAACTCTTCTGGTGGCTGATATGGGATCGGACTGTTTGTGACGCCCCCAAAATTCGGACACCAATATCTCAAATTCGGTGCATCACGTGCAACTATGAATATCTTACTAAAATCATCAACAACGGAAATAATATAATAATTTACATTTATATAATATAAATATTCGCGTCCCAAGGTACCGTAACCATTACTACGACAATTCAGTGATTAAACTTAAACATAACTTAATCGTAACAATAATAATAATACTTCTAATCTTAAAGGACTAAGTTATTCTATAGCCTTGCCCTTTCCCTTATCCTTTCCTGAAGTACCGCTTTGCTATGCCTTAACTGTAATGTTTTTAGGAAGCAAGAATGAGCAACAAGTTTGCCCAGCAAGTAATATAGCCAGAAGAATAAGCAGTTATAGCATTTAAATCTTCAAGGGTATAATAATAATTGGTAGTTCAAGGATATCAAGAAATATCAAGAGTATTCAATAGGTGTCGCTATAGACTGAAGGATATCAACAAAATTTCTGGATTTATTCATTTCGAGGTTCAATATGAATGAACACTGAGCAGTCACTAAGGACTAAGAACTCTTACTAGAATTAACATTATTATACTGTAATCCAATATAAACAAGTACAACAGGTGATCAACCTAAAGTACCATACGTTATGCATAACATTTAATCATACCGGTCGGTAACGCTTCGGCTTTTCCGACAATATATAATTTCCCTTCAATGAGGGTTGTTCATCTCGAGAGAGATTTACGATAGTCCACACCAAGTCAATTGGTTTGGATAGCTTTTTAACACATGATAATAGTCTAGTCGAATCAAAGGCTTAGACAACTTTTATAATGCATTTAAGAACGATAAGTCCAATGCTTGCAACAACGTCAAGGTATACAAACGATTTTTCGAATAGAAATAGATATTTGCTCGATATAAATATGGTTGATATGACAACAATTTGAATTATACAATATGTATACAGTATAAGAATTAAGGAACTTGCCTCGTTCGTCGATTATGTTTACCTTTGACACCTT
This sequence comes from Panax ginseng, assembly GCA_020205605.1. Lineage (NCBI taxonomy): Eukaryota > Viridiplantae > Streptophyta > Magnoliopsida > Apiales > Araliaceae > Panax > Panax ginseng. The sequence goes on from CM035132.1 coordinate 4,260,357, forward strand.
ATCACGTATACTGCCTATAATATAATAATATAGCCGTACAAATTAGTGATTGTTGAAAACCGACTCACTTAGCTATTAATCGCACGTCATCCTAGTTTAAGGTACTAGTCTCTCATACAATACATAATTTTGAAAAATACTACATTTCTTACTTAATACACAATTATGCTCACAAATAAGAAAACTACGCACATAACATTAATTTATTAAACTGTTGCTCAAATTAGTTATCTGAACTAATTTTATTAATTGGAGTTTAAAATGACATTACACATATAATACATAAACAACCCCACTTTATGGAAACACTCTTCTTATTGTATTTAAATATTACTCTATTTATCCTCAAATGACCATTATGGAATAACAATTTTTTTAGAACCAAGTCCTACGTTTGGTCTTGCTGGAGGTACTAAAAATATAAAAATGTGTTTGATATATAGTCCTTTAAATCTTCACATTGCCCCACATTTTAATGTTTAAGATTACATAATAGGTAAGGCTAAAGGATCTTTAATTTCCTTGCATAGCAACTCCTTTAATGAGAACATGTAGCCACCACATTATTGCATAAGTACAACAAATTTTTTTTTCTTGCACAACTAGCAACCGAATAATTAGTCTTATTTTTAAGAGCCACATAGCAGCATCCTTATTGCATGGAAAAATAAAAATTAACATGTAGCAACATATTATTGATTATGTAACAACTAATAATTTTATTTTATTTTTATTTTAACAACTAGCAGCCATGTTAACGAATGATTTGTCTTAAAATAGTAGTCACAAAACAACAGTTTTATTGCACATATGTTAGCAATAATAATAATAATAATAATAATAATAATAATAATAATAATAATTAATAATAATAATAATAGTAATAATAATAATAATAATAAATTATCACATGGCAGCCATTTATTTGGTACACGAACAACCCCTTCTTTCCATAACACATACTTTGTTTTTTTTTCTCCACTACGTAAACAAATTGTGCATATATTCCTGCAAATTAATTCCTCTAGCTTAAAGGCATATTATAAATATTAATGTCTCAAATATTAATCATGCAGACATTTAGTTTGGTATACTAACTCCCATAAATAACACATAATATCAACACCAAAAAAAAAAATAACGAAGTGTTTACTAGAAATTAAATGGAAAGTCATTTTTTTTAGTTTATTTTATACCTTAGCTTGAAATTTCTGAAATGAGTTGCTAAGATGAAGAAGTCTTCCGCTATTACTCCTCTCTCTCTACTTCACCCACCACACTCACACTCTCTCTACAATGGTTCTTGTTTTAAAAAAAACTAGAGTAATGGGGTTTATATATACTAAAAGGGTTGCATAAATTAATTAAAAGTTTCCTTGACCACCCCCCTACAAGAACTTTATAGCAGCCCTAAGTGGTCTATGACATCCCATCACCCATGTCCCATTGTATTGTCAAAAAAAATTTACACGCAATGCTCCCCTTTTTTTTTCTTGGATCCATTGGTCCCAAAATGATAGTCTCAATTATGTATAATACCCCATGATAGAACTCATTACATTTGAATTGGGTCATTTATTTACAAGGCTAATTGGCTTTCAAATCAACATAGTTCTTACCATTCAGACTTTCTTCATTAGAAAAATGGGTGGAAAAATTTCCATAAGGTTTTTAGAAAAAAATTAAAATAAAATGGGTGGATAAAAATCACATGGTCATAGAAATGGGTGGATAAATAATTCACATGGCTAGGTTCTATTTCCCTTGGGCTTACACACATATTAATAATATTAAGCTTGGACTCTATTTGGCTAGCCACACACACCCCAACCGAAATTACAAGTAACATAATAGTTTGGCTAGAAAACTCATTAAGTCTGCCTACTAAATCAATTTAGGCCTACTACCTTATCCTACCAGATTTATTATTTGGATTATAAACATGTAGATACTTAATTATTATGGCAGCAAATTAATTAATTTAATTTACACAAATAACACTAAATTATACACTACCTTAATAATTATTAATAAGTTGGGTTATTTCACATAAATTAAGTTACTCACTTAAATAATAATAAAAATGATTTAGTCCATCCAGACAAGCTTTCAAACCAATTCATGATTTATCATTACTCTGGTATAATTAAATAAATTAATTATATACCACTTCTCTTATTGTCATCTTTTACTTAGTAATGCATTCCTTCTTTAATTTATTCCTCACTAATTCCATCATTGTGTCACACAAGACATTTCATAAGCTTATCATAATTCTCCACATCTTATCAATTATTAAAAGTTCAATTTAATTCAATTGAGTTACTCACCTTATGCTGTGTAAGCATTTATAAAATAAATATTCACACGTTCTATTTATATAAATATTAATATTAAATCATAAAATTTACGGTTATTACACTGTTGAGCTGACATTTTTCACACTTCTTTACATACTCCGTAGCTTCTTTGAAGAATGTAGGCCAGTAGTATCCCTGCCGAAACACTTTGTAAGCTAATGACTTAGCAGCCATATGGTCGCCGCAAATACCCTCGTGAACCTCCCGAAGAGCATACTCAGCCTCAGATGGAACCAGACACTTCAACAATGGTGACGAAAATGTCCTTCGATAAAGATCGCCATCAATAAGAACGAAGTTGGCACTCTTGTACTTGATCTTCTTTGCTAGCATCTGATCCAAAGGAAGGACGCCATCTGCCAGATATTCAATGTAAGGAGTTATCCAACAGTTAGAACATTCAATGCACATCACTACTTCATCTTTGGATACTAAAATTGCTGCGAAACCTCAAATAAATCGACCCATTGAAAACATCAAGATCCGTAGTGGGCGAAACCGATAATGCATCGGCAATGGAATTGTCATTACGACTATGCCCTGAAATTCATAAGAGACGGCATTGAAGCCGATCTTTCAATTCTGCCAAATACTTGATCATCCTCGCCCCACGAGCTTCATAATCTCTCGACACTTGCTTGATGACCACCGAGAGTCATTTGTAAATGATAAGCTTCGAACTTTAGACTCTTGCGCCAAGAGAACTCCCGCTAACATCGCTTCAGATTTTCCGCTTCGTTGTTCGTTGCTCTAAACCCAAATCGATGGCTCTTTTGACTTTGAATCCCTCCGGACTTGTCAAAATAATCCTGTTCCAATCGACATCCATGTAGAAGACCCATCTGCATACAAACGTCCATGAATTTCGTCTTTCAAGAAGCTGAATCGCCGTCGGAAGTTTAAATTTTCCGGCGACAAAGATTTGCTTCGGAGAACGAATATTCTACCATGAAATCGGCCAGGGCTTGACCTTTGATAGCAGTTTGGGGATGATATTCGATAAAAAATTGAGATAATTCCATTGTCCACGCTGCTAATCTCCCCGAAACTTCTGGCTTGCTCATCACCTTCTTTAACGGTTGATCCGTGTAGATGACCAGGAGCCGACCTTGAAAATATTACCGAAGCTTTCGGCTAGCAATTATCAAAACAAAGGCAAATTTTTCAATATTTGGGTACCTGGTTTCAAAGATCTCTTCAGACATGGTCGACATAATAAAGCGGATCGCTTCCCCTCGCTTCCGAACCAAAAAAAAAACAGCTCCCACTGCCAATGAACTAGCTGCTAGATATAAATACAAAGTCTCAGTTAGAGCAGGTTTCACCAATAAAAGAGCCGAGGACAAATACGTCTTTATGCCTTGAAAGGCGTCTTCACACTCCGAAGTCCACTGGAACGTCTTCGTATTCTTCGGTCCCTTAAATGTGTCAAAGAATGGCAAACATATTTCTGCCGATTTGGACATGAATCTCCTCAAAGTTGCAATCCTCCCGGTCAGACGTTGAACGTCTTTGAATTACTGAGGAGTCTTCATGTTTAGAATAGCCTGGATCTTCTCTGGATTGGCTTCGATACCCCTTTAACTGACCAGATAGCCCAGGAACTTCCCCGCATCGAGCCCGAAGGTGCACTTTATAGGATTGAGCCTCAACTTGTGATGACAGACAGTCTGAAAGCATTCCTCTAGATCGTCTAAGTGCTTCTAAACAATCATGCTCTTCACTATCATGTCATCCACGTAAACTTCCATATTCCTCTCTAGCTGTCTCTCGAAGATGAAGTTCATCATTCTCTGGTAAGTGGCCCCAACATTTATCAGGCCAAAGGTCATTTTCTTATAGGCATACACCGAACGGTGTGTGATGAATACTGTCTTCAGAATGTCCTCCTTGCACATAGATATTTGATGATAACTTGAAAAAGCATCCATAATGCTTAGTAGTGCATACCCTGAAGTCGCATCAATAAGTTGATCAATGTGAGGCAGAGGATAGAAGTCCTTCGGGCATGCTTTGTTCAGGTCTATGTAGTCGATGCAAACTCGCCATTTCCCGTTCTGCTTCTGCACCAACACTACATTTGCCATCCACTCCGGATAATCGATTTCGAAGATGAAGTCAGCAGCTATCAGCTTGGCAATTTCTTCATCAATGATCCTCTGACGCTCAGGTGTAAAGATCCGCCTTTTTTGTCGAACTGCCTTTTTTAATGGATCCACATCTAGTCGGTGTTCGGCAGTCTTTTGGCTGATTCCAGGCATGTCTTGTGGCTCCCATGCAAAAATGTCTACATAGCAGCGAAGAAGTTCCATGAGGTTTGTCCGGAGAGGTTCCGGCAAACCCGAACCAATCTTCACTATTTTGTCTTTCTTCCCAAGGACCAGCTCGATCTCCTCTGTCTCTCCTGTAGGAATAACCAATGGCTCCGAACTGCTTTCAGTAAAGGGCTCGATCTCAATTACTATGGTTTGTTTTTGCTTGCTGACCCCTACTCCCGAGGCGATCACAAAATTCCTATAACATCGTTTGGCCAGGTCCAAGTCCCCTGCTACCTCTCCAACTTCATGAGCTGTGGGGAACTTGATTTTAAAATGAGGGATGGAAGTCACTGCTTGGAGAGCCGTCAAGGTAGGCCGTCCCAATATGACGTTGTAGGCTGAATCTACAAGCACAACATAAAATTTATATGTTATTTCTACCTGTTGTGGAGCGAAGATCAAGATGATAGCTCGATAGTTCAATAGCTCACTTCATTTTGATCGATTCTTTGAAGTTATAAGGGGGGCCTCCTCGCCTGACCTCCATCTTTTCGCCCATCAAGATGCATCCTCTGATAAGCGTTGGCATATAGAATATCCACAGAAGACCCGTTGTCTATTATCATACGCTTCATATCCACCGAACCCACTTGTGATGTGATCACCAAGGCTCCTTCATGGGGTTCGATGGGCTCCAAAGGATAATCTGCATCACTGAAAGATATAAGCATCCCTCGAAAATGGTGCATTCATCTTCTTGGGGAACACGCCACGACGGACATGACTGAATCCAGATATTCCCTCTTCTTCTTCTCTACCAACTTCCTTGTTGTCCCACTAGTTATTACATCAACGACGTGCCTTGGTGGCTGATTTGGAAACAGTGCGCACGGGGAACCGTCTCGAATAAAGACGGCCAACATTCTCACGATCTTGTTGGTCCCTCCCGGCCACGTATTGAACCAGCAAACCACTTTGAACCTTCCTCTCCATAAAATCCTTCAAATTGCAACACTCATTAGTATCGTGACCTGCAACTTGATGATAGCCACAATATTTTCGAGCATTGCCATGCCCCGGCTTGAGAACGTCTCGAGGCGGTTCAAAGAACGGCTGGTTCCTGATCTGATCCAAAATCACCGACCTATCCCTGTCACCATGAGTTGTTATACTTCTTCGAGCTGTCCTCTGGTCGATCATTATACCCTCCCCCTTTCTTTTGATCGCCTTCAGCCTTAGAAGTATCTGTCTCCTTGATTTGGTCTGAAGAAGGATGTTTCAGGCTATTTATAGCCTCCTCCACTATAATATAACCATCGACTTTATCAAAGGCTTCGTCCAGACTCTTCGGATGATGAAACATCAATTTCTTTACCAACTTCTCCGACTTCACTAAGTCTAAACCATTCTGAAACAACCTCACAACTTGAAGATCATTGAGGTCAAACACTTGGCCAACGGCTTCTCTGAACCTCTTCACATACTGGCCCAAGGACTCATTGGTAAACTGTCGGACATGTGCTAAAGAACCCGTAGGCTTCTCTCTTCTTCGATTGCTCCCGAAACGAGCATGGAATTTGTCACACAGCTCGGACCATGATGAGACCGAGTCTGCAGGTAGAGTCCCCATCCACTGCCTTGCATCCTTCCTTAACGTTGTGACAAACGTATGACACTTGGCAGCATCGATGAAATTATAATAATCCATCAGCTGGTTGAACGTCTGGCTATGGTCATAAGGGTCTCCGGACCCATCGTAACTCTCCATATGAGGCAACTTCTTGGTGGTATCTGCTTTCTCCTTAAGAATATCCGAGGAAAAGGGAGACGCCTTCTTTCCCGGAGTATCTTTCACCTGTTGAACCTCAACCAACTGCTTACGTAACTCTTTCAACTCATTCACCAAGAAATCTATGCCTTCTGGTTTGGAAGAGACTTCTTTATCTGGCGATTCTTTCCTCTTCTGAACGGACCGGCCTCCTCTATCAGAAACCACTACCTTTGAGGGGCTTCTGGACTTACTCCGGCGTGTGGCCTTGTCATCGCGGTGAGAGTGCTCATGACGCTTCTCTCCCCTTCTACTCGCTGGCACGATCTCCCTCGACCTACTCCTCTGTCTGCCACCATCTCGACCTCGAGAACCAACGATAATAAGTGCTCTCTTCGATGCCTCAGGAGTTCTGCTCCTCGATTTCCTTCGGTCATGAGAACGACCTTGAGACACATGCACGGAATGCTCCGGTTCCTTCCCCTCTCGCCGTTGTACCTCCTTATACTGCACGCCTCTCTGAATTTGGACATAAGTAGAGCGCCTCGTCTTTCGGATCGGCCATCCAAGCATCTGTGACAACTATATCTTCCTCCGCTTCGTAAGGACCTCTAAAGCTTTATCGCCTCTCTTCGCCATCTTCGCCAACTTGGCGGCTTTGTCATCTCGACCACTCCGGTGGTGAGTTTTAGGCGGAGAACCCTCCACCTGCCTCCGATCCTGATCACGACCTTTGTCATCAACAAGCACCAACCTCCGTCTGGCCCCACCATAAGCTCTCTAACGAGAACCCTTGAAACATGCTTGAAGCGGTGGTTCTCATTCTCGTGAAAGCACTCTTCAAGGACCTGCACGATCCTCGATGTGAAATGTGTTGGACATATGAGCTTTGTTTCTACCGCATCTTCCGGTGAATCGTTTCTACTTCTCACCATCTTCCGAAGTAGAATAAATGGAAACTTGTGATTGAAAACTCAATGACACTAGAACACAGCCCTCCTTCTAGCGCAAATGTTAACGCCAAGATCTTTCCACGCGCCTCAATCACATAACACGCCTCTATATCCTGCACAGTAAACACGACAACACCAAAAGCTTGACGGCTTCGACCGTCGGGGGATAACTCCGGCGTGAGAGTCAGTACAGGCGATCACAAGGTTAACAATGGAGGATAAAATATCTAGTGTATTAAGCAAGATAAAATTATCAGTTACCTTTATTTAGAAGACTTCCTTGCCCTGGTATACTTTTCTAGCGGCCATCGTGCCAACCACTATTATCGACGACATTACCGATCCGATGGAGCCGCCGATCGTAGTATGCCGATCCACCCACTACCTCGACGACTAATTGTTTTTTCTCACTTACCGTGATCGAGGATCCCATCCATATTAATGCATGACAGTTACAACAGTCAATTATCATGCTTTTTCATTATTACTGGTCAAAGATACAGATATTTAATATCTAATGGATTCATCCACTAACCCGATCCAATACTATAGAGATTTAGACAAGAATAATATAAAAACTGAGCCCAATAACATTAAGACCCAATAGTGGAGACCCAATGGACTAATCAAACAAGCAGATCCAATCTATTCGGCCCAATAGGAAAAATATCATGACCCAACAATAATAATATATATATATATATATATATATATATATATATATATGAGAAATGATCATAGTAAGTATTTGTTATGGAAAAAAATTAGATAAATAGCATCATAATCATTCATTCCATTAATCAGATAGCAGAGCATGAAAATTCTTACGCTAGTCTGATAATTGAACTAGCGGATGCTAGAAAAATAATTTTCAAACTAAATTGCCCCAAGTCTCATTAACATTCATTTGATCGTTCAACTAGACCCTCGATTCCTAAATCAAAACCTTTTCTCCTGCTGCGATTTCGAGCTGCGACAACATAGCAAAATCATGACATTTTAGAACTAGTACATTCTAGTAATAACCTACAGCATACATAGCGCATTTTTTTATGAGAGCCGTCGAAATTAATTCTTTTATTTTAATTAAGTTTTTTTTTACAAATATAATTTGATGCTAAAAACACTTATTTAAATAGTAAAATGAGATGCATAAGAATTCGGGACTTATTAAAGAAAAGACTTGTGTATATAAATAGACTTGTTTATTTTTTATGTAAATGCAATGTAGATGCAGTGAGTGAATTAATTAATTTTTATATTTTGAAAAATGAAAAGAGTAGGGAAACATATATATATATATATATATATATATATATATATATATAGTCGAGATCAGAAGTATGGGATCCTTATTTTCTTAAAATGAGGGACTTTTTTTTTTTTTTTTTTTTTTTTTTTTAAAACAACTAAAAAAAAGTTTAATATTTATGGAATCTGAATTTTTTATAATACAATGTTTTGGGTGTGATTTTGAGACGATAACAAAACATGTATATATACGATGCAAGCACTGCATCACCACTTTTTGATATAGGTATTCAAAATACGCCCAAAACATTGTATTATGAAAAATTTCAGCCCATAAAATATTAAACTTTTTTTAGTTGTTTTTAAAAAAAAAAGCAAAAAAACAAAAAAAAGAGTCCTCATTTTAATAAAATAAGGATCCCTTTACTTGATCATTTCGTATATATATATATATATGTTTTGGGCGTGTTTTGAATACCTATATCAAAAAAATGCCAGATACAGTCTTCAGATCGAATATATACATACATTTTGTTATACGTACCCAAATCACACCCAAAACATTGTATTATGAAAAAATTTCAGTTCCATAAAATATTAAACTTTTTTTTTAGTTGTTTTAAAAAAAAAAAAAAAAAAAAAAAAAAAAGTCCCTCATTTTAAGAAAGTAAGGGATCCCTTACCTGATCCTGACCCTATATATATATATATATCCAACAACAAATAAATTATAACATAAAATCATTCATCAACCAAAAATGACGATGAGTTTTTTATTTTTTCTATGTTCGTATAGTATACATTTATTTTTATATTTTACCGTTCTTACGTAACTTTCTCATTTACGAATAAATAATAAAGCAAAATGATCGAAAATCCCTTAAAAATTTATAATAATATTATTATTATCTAAGAATAATTTTCGATGCGGAAACATAGAAACAAAGGACCGATAGGAAAAAGAGTACGTCGATCTGCAGGTTACTCATATACCCCATCCAATACAAATTCTTTTTCACCTCTAATTAATTAAATATACAAAAAAAAATATTAGATAAAATCTATTTTACTCTTAAAATACTTAATTCAAAATACATAGCATTCTATATAAAACTTATTTTACCCTCAATTAAATCTTAGAAATATAAGTATAGAATTCATCACTTTAACAAAGAAAAAAAAAAATAGAAGAGATATTTAATGTACTTATTTGAAGTTTTAATTAGTATATAATTAATAAAATTAAATTTTTATTTATACTCCTTTTTCTTTCACATTTATTTTTCATGAAGATGTTAATTAAAATGTACTTGAAACATCTTTCAAGTTTTATAAAAACTAGAGTAATAAAAACAAATAAAGTTGAAGTACAAAGTTACAAACCACAAGACACCAATATTGACTCTTCTTAGAAAACAGTACTCTATAGCGGATTTTATTTTTATTTTTTTAAAAAAGTACAAATTTAAAAACTTTTGACTATATTTATGTAATACCTAATTAAGAAAAAGGCCAGTAATGGATAAAATAACGCTCAAATAAATTATATAATAACCCTACTAACAAATTGACCTTACTTAAAAATTAATATTTATATATATTTCAAAAGAATAGTTGAAATGTGAATAACTTGCATTATAATATGGATGAAATTATGGAGATAGAGATTAATTATATATAATTGCTTATATTAATCTTCAAATAACTCTTAAATGTGTTGGTAGTACTAGCTAGTAAAGCTGGCGCCGTTTGTATATATATTATCTTTTCGTGATTTTGTTAACAATAAGAAATGGAAAATTAAGTAATTGCATTTAGTTAATTAGTAGCTAGCTAGCTAGACACACACACACACACACACACACATATAAACCTTATGTATTTAGTTAATTAGTAGCTACATACATATAAACCTTATGTATTTAGTTAATTAGTAGCTATCTAGCTATATATATATATATGTATATAAACCTTAAATAAATAAAAGCAATACAACTTAATTTATTTCATACAAAGCTTAAAAGATATATAGTCCGCAGGATGCGACATTAGTTAAGCACTAAAGTACACAAACTAAAGGGAATTAACTAAAGTACTCTAAATACAAGAACCAGTACGTACGGATCCGGGATCACTTAAACAAAAGAAATAATGCAATCGGCACTAGTACTTAATTTTAAAGAAGAACATGATCGAGAAATACACGTCATGCAGCTCATGTACGTATGCATGCATGCACGTATATATAATAGGAGTATGTTGTTGCCTAGGGAATTGTTCTTTTGGTGGCAGTAGTGGTGGTCTGTTGGTCATCCTCAGCTGCCCCACCCATACCAAAAGTATTCTTAACAGCATCAGCAGCCCCTTGTGCAATGTTCTTCACTTGATCCCCTGCCGAGGACAGAACCCCGCCGGTCTTCTCTTTCCCGGCTTGGGCCGCTCCACCGGCCTTCTCCTTAGCCGCCTCAGCCGTCTCATAAGTCTTGTCTTTGGTCGCACCCGTCTTTTCTGAGAGGTAACTGCCCGTCTGGTCCTTGGACTCTAGGGTACGCTCTTTGGCGGATCCAGCCTTTTCAGAGGCCTTGTCCTTGGCCGCTTGGGCTTTCTCCTTCATGCTGTCCATCGTCTGTCCAGTCTTTTCCTGCAGTAATTAATTACATATTATGCATACAAACATTACCATATATATATATATATATATATATATATAATATTTTATACCTGCGCTTGGCCCTTGGCTTCTCCGGCTTTGTAACTGGGATCTTGATGAGATGACATTTTCAGTTGCTCACAAACTTAAGTAAAAGAAATACAAATTGAAATAGGATGTGTTTTGGGGTGTTTAATGTGTATGATGATGATATAACAGTACGTACGTAGTTTATATAGGCCTTGTAAACCTGCATGGAGCAGGCACGTGTTCTGCTTTTCGACGCGTGTAGGGGGTACGTGCCGTTCCCTATTTAGCTCTAGGCACTTGGAATTGGGCCTCTCTAAGGAGGAAGGACCATCTCACTTATCCTCTGTCGGTAACTCACATGGCCCCTTTTATCACCTTGTATATTTATTTATCTTTCAATATATAGGACTACTATATATATATCTTTCTAATTTTGTATATATTACTCAGGTTCACCGTATATTCCTTATAATCAATTTAAGTTATTTAACCTAATTTATACAAATTAAAATAATTTTAGCTTTAATTTTTAATAAAATATAACTATATGTATGAACAATTATATAAAAATATTAAATAATGTAAACTTAAAATAATTTACACAATTATTATAATATTAGTAAATAATTTAATAATTTAACTTTTATTAATATAAAGTTATTAATAACTAACTATGAAAATTCACAAGTTCAACTACTTTTATATAACCCTATATATATATTAATCCTATAGTGATCGTGGTGTTTGATTGGATATTAACATCTCACATGTTAATGCATATTAATAACTCATATTTTAATGCATATTAATAATTCATATTTTTGTATTAAAAAATTCTCTAAATATATAGTTTAGACTCATATTTATATCTTAATGATTTAAATTTATCCCAATTTTAAACATTAAAATGCATTAAAATATTAATTTTTAAGATACATTAAGATGCAATTAAACTTGTGTCATTATGTGTTGGAGTTGAAAGGGATGAGATCCCTGACGATAGATGAGGTTGAGGTTGAGGTTGTTTGGGGAGAGGGTGTTCGGGCATGGTTTTTAGATTCGAACCAGTCATCAAATTGAAAAAAATATCGAGTGGTTCAAATCAGATCAGAGTGTAGAGTGGTTTCGATTTTTACCGATTTAACCGTTGGTTCGGTCGAATTTTAAATTAACCATGTTCCAAGGTATTCCATGTTTACACTTTAAGTTTGTTTAGGACTAATCTTCGAAGGTATATTATTTTAAATTTTCTCAGGACTATACGGTCGGGCGCCGAAACGATAATCTCTACTGAAAAAAATTATTATATTTACAAAGAATTCAAAACCGAAATCTCTCACTTAAGTGATCAAAACCCCTTCCACTCTATAAGTGTGTCACTCTTAACTTTTATAAGTCGTTCTTTTTAGTTTTCATCTATGAGGGATTAATTTTCACGGAAGATATATATACACATATATATATAGAGAGACCAGATTTATTGTCTTATTCAAAGGTTCGTCAATTGTTGTTCCAATTTATATAAGATTTTATTAATTACATAATTAATTATAAATATATAATAAGTGACGACCATATATAAAGTATGATAGTGAACTAGATAATATTAAATTTGAATTCGCATGGCCGAACATATAAAAATTAGACACGAGTATATTTAAATTTTTATTTTTTATTGAGATCAACACAAATAAATAAAATTTAAATATATTTATGTTTAATTTTTCTGTCTAATTTTCTTATACTTTTTATTCTTTTAGTGTCACATGGGGTTAAACCAGTGAAATTAATAAAAATATTATATCATATCTACTGTAGCGGATGCATCTAAAACATATTTTTTATTATTAATTTTAAAAATTAAATTTTGGTATTATTAAATTTAAAAATTAAAATTTAGTTCAGAGCCATTGTGGCGGATGCAAAGAAAAATTATACAAAAACAAAAAAAATATTATAAACATAATTTGATTTATAAAAAATAAAAAAAATAATAGTAACAAGTATAATATAATGTAATGCAAGGAAAGATTAATAGAATGAAAATTCTAGGCGGACATTGCTTGGCGATCGGTCCAATTTTTTTTATTTTTTTATTTTTTTTTTAAATGTCTCTCAAATAATTTATAAAATTTATTGGAACTAAAATTTTTACAAAATAAAATATTTTGAATGTCATTTGGATACATGTAAAAATTATAAATTATTTGAGAGACATTAAAAAAAAAAAAATAAAAAATTACCCGATCGCTGGACCGGTCGCCAAACCCGGTCAGCGTAGAAGAGCTCTTAATAGAATTTGAGGGAGACGGATAATTAGAAGGATAGAAGTGGATCCCCCTCCCTCGGTCTTTTTGACCGAGCAACCGGTACATTCCAAACATTACACTACTCATGACATGTGTTAGGATATGCATGCATTCTCTCTCTCTCTCTCTCATATATATATATATATATATATATATATATATATATATATCAGAAATGATCAAGTAAGGGATCCTTTATTTTACTTAAAATGAGGATTTTTTTTTTTTTTTTAAAACAACTAAAAAAAGGTTTAATATTTTATAAATGAAATTTTTCCATAATACAATATTTTGGGCGTGTTTTGAATACATATACCAAAAGTGGTGAGTGCAGTCATTGCCCGGCGTACATACAAGTTTTGTTATACGTACCCAAATCACACCCAAAACATCTGTAGATATGAAAAATTTCATTCCATAAATATTAAACTTTTTTTTAGTTATTTTAAAAAAAAAAAAAAAAAAAATCCTCATTTTAAGAAAGTAAAGAGATCTTTACTGATCCCCACCCATATATATATATATATATATATATATATATATAGGAAGGATCAAGAGCATAATCTTTAAATAGCATAATGCCTTAAGTAGCATAATTTTATCAAAACGACGCCGTTTTATAGGGACGCGGTGGTATTTACAAAAATGCCACCGTGTCTTATTAAAATAACGTCATTTTGATAAAATTCTACTATTTAAGGCATTCTGCTATTTAAGGATTCTGCTCTTGATCTTTATTTTATATATATATATATATACCTCACTCACTCGTACTGTTTATCATTTCAATTTTCATCGATCGATCATATCTAATTTATACATAAAATCATTCAGAAGGAAAAGGAAAGGAAAGGAAATGGCAAACCAACCAGTTGCAGGACAGCCTCAGGTGATATATCACTCTATCTATCCTTCAGATTTATTGATTTAAGTATTATATGGAGATAGATAGGTAATGATGAGTAATTAAGATTGTAACTCTTGCGTTGGTGCGTGCGTAGTTGAAGAGGGACGACCAAGCACCCGGGCAAGCTAATGAATTCTTCCAACAGGTACGTACGTACCTGCTATATGTATATATAATTTCTAAATACTAGCTAGCTAGCCTTCCTTTTAATTACTCCTGCACGTACAAGGATCATACAGTTTCTTAGTCTGTCCTAAAGAAAAATGGAAAAAAAAGAAAGAGGTACATTAATTGATTGTTAATTTTTTTGATAAAATTAATTATTGGAGCGAGCGTGCATGCAGTCACAGTCACAGCCACAGATGAGCCAAGCATCCAACCAGCCTCAAGGGCAAAACACAAACTTCCTGAATCAGACGGGAGGAGAAGTGAACACGATGGCACACGGAGCGGCAGACATAGCTTCAGGAGCAGCACAAGGAGCAATTCACTTGGCACAGGGGGTTGCATCTGGTGCTGCTAACATGGCAAAAGGTGCTGCCGATGCTGTCAATAATACTTTTGGGACTAACCCCCCTCATACCACCAACACTAATCCACATACACGTTGAATAATTAAATTTATTAATTTACCCTACCCTGCCCTACATATTGCATGTGTCCTCTTTTAATTTTCTCTATTTTAAACTTGTGTTGTATTTCTTTTTTATTTCAATAAACTGAAATTTTATTTCATGTTCACAATCATATCGCATGCATCAATGGGCCGTCTCACTATTGCATTACCATATATTCACATACATTAAACTGACTAAATTATGAGCAAGTTTTCATTTTTGGGAATTAATTTTTTTCAAGGGTTTCTCACATGCATGATAAATAACATCAACATTAAGATCGATGTTAGTTCAATAAGATGTCTTCTAGTGAAAGGGGAAAAAGGTAAAAAAAATTGAGGTCAACCCAGATTAGGCAGCAGATGGGGGTAAAATTAAGATAAAGGTCATATATGTAATGCCAATATAAATGAAAAATGAGAGGCCCGAATGAATGAGAGAAAATGACTTTTTAACTGTGAAGAAGATTGATCACATTGTAAAATACCAAGCAAGGAAACCTTATAATACGGATTAACGGAGAAAACAACATTAGGCAGTAAAAAGGTTTAATGTACAGGAGGATGGCAGGACCCAAGTCATGATTTAAATGAAAATGAGATGACCAAGGGTTTATGTCAGTTAAAAAAACAATAAAATTGATTCAACCAACGAAAGTCTTAAGCGGCCTGGTAGGGGGAGTGAGTAGTCCACGAGTGGCTCTTTTTGTAATGATGCCAGATAATAAACAAATCACAGAAGAAGGTTCACAAATTTATATATAGTACCAGTCCAGTTCTTAACACCCTCGAGCATTATTCTCTTGACAACAAGATAGATAGATAGTTAGATACCTTAAAAGCTGCGGCAGTTACTCTTATATCACCAGTGATGTGTTCTTTGAGGAGCATCAATTACTGAGTCCAGAGAAACAACATGAACACTTGCCCTATCCTGGTATAATGAGCATGATACCCAAAAACACGAATTCTAACATAATTTCACATTAGAAAAAGGAGCCAGAGTTTTAATTGAAACCAAATAGTAAAGCTAAACTGGTCATTACAAAATTAAAAACAAATGCAAGTAAGACAGACAGTTGACAAGAAGTAATATAATAATTTATTTTTTAAAAAAAAAATGATTTGTAAATGCTAGAGTAGACACCGTCGCTATACATCTATAACGACACTTTTCATGTGTCAATTTAAAAAAGTCATGAAAATATCAATTTCCTTTAGTAAAACTCTACAGAGAGAAAAGCACATAAGCAATGCATTTGAGAAAGAGGATAATCAAGTACATCATCATCATTACAATATCAATAATCAATATCAACTCCACCTGGTCTTGAAATAAAATAAAAGTCCTACTATATTTTATTAGAAAAATTATTTTGCAAGGTTTATAAAGAATAAACTTAAATATTATCTCTATTCCACAAAAAAGAGTTTCATTTGTAAAAAAAAATGTAAAAGTCAGTAATTTGGAAGTCGTTTCAAAATTTTAATTTTCCAATAATGAACTTGACATGCTAGACATTTCATACTCATATCATTCTGTCCTCCACTTAATTAATTTATAGTAATATCGACCACTCGTGAGACTACCCACCCAATTTGGACTTGAGGGTGCTTAGATATATATTATATGACACACCTAAGTAGCACATGACACAATTGTTTGGATTGTATATACATATACATGCGTAGTCTATAATGAATTGTGAAAGCAAAATGAGCATTCTTGCATTTAGAGGTGTAATCGGGAAAAAATATGTTAATAGTTAGACCCGAGACACAAGTGCTAAAAAAAATACTAGCTGGTGACTATACCAGTTACAAAATTGATTTGACTTGGCACAAAAAGACGGAGACATCACTGCAACAGATTCTTTTTAGTCTAAAAAAGACCAATCTTTACTGTTCTGTATTAAAAAAGGGGAAAGGATCTATTAGAATTAAACAATTGAATGAAAAATGGGAGCTAACTAGTGACGCAATTTTACAGCTTGACCTCATTTAAGTTTTGCTTTTGAATATATCTGCAGTTTCTTGGTAGCGCGCTTGACTTTTAAACTGCGAATTAGTTTTCTTACATCCCCTCTGATTGAAAAGAAGGCTAAAACCACGGCAATCGACATTGTTGGGTAGATAAATATAGCTGTGTTGCCACCTTTAATGCCATTCTTTCCAAGAATAGCGTCCTTGGCAAGTCCCCAAATCATGAGAAGTATCCCACACAGGCTCAGCCTCCAAGATCCTACGAGGCCTAGAAGTGCTCCTGCCACAGCGAAATAGCTTCCAGCAAGAACCTGTTGTGAAGAGTGAACACAATATTATCAAGCTATTTGATTACCAATGTTGTGTTCTACAGTATCAATTTGGGTTATATTAGAATATGGTGGACAGTCTGTTGGGTATATGTGTAATTCAGTTTTCAATGGATGTGAAGAAACTAAGATGCTTCAAAACATATTATGGAGAAGCCCTGGAAATTTCAATTCCCTCCAACCAGAAAAAAGAGTACTAATTTCCTTATAATTTTCATTGAAAATGGTACATTGTTTATACAGGCTGATAGAGTAGTGCGAGTGTGTGTGTATATATATATGTTCCTTGCATTAACTGGTACAGTATGGCATACATGAATCAGAAAGAAATATACACACCTCTAGGTGTTGAATATCAGTTGTTGCAGAGGCTTTCTTGAACTTGTAAAGATTAAGCAGCCTACTATAGCTGGGGATGGGCTTGCTTTTGAAAATAGCCTTTGCAACGGCGCCTGGAAACAATAGGACCTTCACTACAGCTTCGGGAAAGACTTGACTTGCAATTAAGTGAGAGGATGTCACTTCTAATGGGGACTTGCATATACCAATTCTACATTGAATTCTGCAATAGAAAGAACAAGAAGAAGCAGTTTCAAAAATATTTAATGGAATTTCTGGATTTTTCTGTCACTGATTTCTTTGTATACTAATGGTAGATGAAGATCAAACGCAGTGTCAGTAAATCAACAGTAGTTCAACAAACACAAGACTAACTAGTTCTTAATTATATTCAATAAGGTTAATTTTCCAGAACATATTACAAGTTCAGTACTAGTACCTTTTTTCCCTTTCTGGGAAACAGTTAATACAATACTACCATTTTCGAGCAAACCAATTTTGGAGAGACATAAACTACCCCCTAGACGGGAAGGAAGGTAAAAGCCCATAAATTTAGATAAATATATATGTTAGCATGTCTGCAATTGCTATTAAGACCAAAGCTGAGAAATGTAAACAATTGTTTGCACAGAAAAATAGAAAGGGGATATATATATAGTAGTATATCAGAAGGAATCTCAATCATTGTTGGGGAAAAGCTACACGAATTAAGACAGCATAATCTCTTGAACATGCCCCTGGGTATACAATTAAGTATCCCATATACTCAACATACAGCTACAACAATATTTAATAGTAGAAAACAACATACTATTATCATTAGATTTTGTACAATTCAAAACATGACATGACAGATGAGCTAGGGTTATAAATAACATTTCAGGAAAATAAATATTTTTCATTTTATTTCTACAAAATCTTAAATAAGTTACGTTTAAAGATAAAATAAGAAATGAGGGGTCTTGCATTATATTAATGGTTAAAGAAGATAGGTTGTACTTACATGTGGATCTGCAGTATGAATGTGATAGTTGATTGAGAGAAGAAACCCCAGATTATAATACCAATGGAAAATATTATTATTATTATTGTTATTGTTATGCGGTGGTTATACCTGAAAAGAGGGATTTGGAGGATAAAATATGAGAGAAGCATTACGAGATATGAATCTTGCCCATTTCTTTGATACTGAAGCCATTGAAGATTTTGACTTTTCCCAACCAGAAAACTGAAAATACAGAAATTTTTACTTGAATAAAATATTTATTTATTCAGTCAGTCCCTCTCCCTCCCTCGCCCAAGAATAAATTTTTTATTAAAGTTCATAAGGCGAGGAGGCGTCAATTCTAATTCCCTTACAACAAAGTAAATACAGATACGTAATTGGTTTTAATTTTTTGTTGTTGTTATATTGTATCAGGGTATAAAAATAATTTTTTACGATGCAATTCTTTTATATTCAAAATTTGTATATCAACTATTTTATTTTTAAAACAGCAAAAAAAAGGCTAATTCATTTGACCCATGATTAAACTTTTGTTCTACACTTTAACCCGTAATATTTTACTGTTTAAGAATTGGCAAAAGAAGTAGTATTTTTCTACAATAGAAATTTCAAATATCTGCTTTTACACGAGGGAATTGAAATATTTCTTCTTCTCCAATAGCACAAGACATTAAAAAAAGAAAGGACACTGTATTCGTTATATACTAGACATGCTGCCTGCTGTATAAGATCTACCTTTCTTTTCAAGTGACCCTATTAACCATATGCTACCTTCAAGCCGCTGGTAATATGTGTAACTGAATGAAGCTATCTCGGTCAACTTGTGAGCTCTTCCATTAAGCCCTGTAGTTCATAGGCAAGAATGAAAACCTCAGGGTTTAACAAATAACCAGAGTATAATTATAGAAAGTTAGTAGGGTAAACCACCTGAGATATATATTGCTCCGCATCAGTTCGCCTGAGATAGAGAATTGCATGGCGAGCAAGGTTGGCTAACTGATCACTGAGTACAACATTACCAATTTCATCAAGGACCCTCACCTTGATGTAGGGGTCCTTTGGAGGGACCATATCCTGGCATAGACATGAGAACCAATACTGCTTCAAATTTCTAGAATATGGAAATCCCAATATGAATATTTATTAAACAAAATGTGAGCCCATCACATCCACATGCGATCTTAAGAATTGAATGAAAAGACGAAAAAACCAAAAATAAATGAACAAGACCTGAGAGAAACCTCCACGAAAACTCACAGAGGCGACTCATTTTAGGAATTGATCGAGGGATTGGATTGGTGGCTAGAAGGACAATACGATTTGGGCATTACTCGAGTAACTAAGGGTATTTCTAAAATTTCACTTGAGGTCACATGCCAGGCACACGACCCATACACAGGACCCATACACAACTAGGCATGTGATCACTTTCTAGGAAGCCCTATAAATACTCCCTCCATTCTAATAGAAGGGACCTTTTTTTTATTCTCTTTGGACTCTAAACACGCAAGAAGGCTCTTGGATCCTAAGAGTTCTGTCACGTGTTACTAAAATAATTGTTTACTTGTTCTTCTCCCCTCTTCAACTCATCAATCAATTTCGTACTTTTCGTGGATTTCTCTCCTCCTCAATTAACACAAAATCCTAACACTAGTAAGGTACAATTTCCTTGCCCACACAAAATAACAAATATTAATGGAGATTTCAGTTTTCTTTAGGCCAACAGACAGTATGAACTGATTGAATAAGAAATTTGGGTCCAGCAAGATCAGGTTAAGATCCAGTAGCATCTGAGCCAAATTGAACATAATGCAAGTCCTCTCAAATACCTACAAATTACAGTAACTAAACCAGCTGCTAAGACATGTTTCTTGCAAGCTTCACGAATACCAAGTAACCTTGGCAGCAAATTAAGCATAAACTTACTCTCATCTTCCAATCCTTCAATAATGGTCACCATTAAGTTTTTAAGCATAATTATTCCGAATCAACAATTTCCAGAGCAGTTCACTTGTGACTTATTCAATGTTACCTAATTTCCCCCCCCTTTAGATGCTTAATTTATTATATTTTTTTTCTACAACTGGTATTCTCAGTGAATTCTTTAGAGAATGTGGCAGAAGCAGGCACGAAGTGTTGATGGTACGGTTTTTACACAGTAGGCTTTGTATTTATGAATTGTGTGGTATGACAGAAACAAGGTGCAAATAGCAAGATCCTCTGAGAAACGGGTTCCTATGGTTAATACATTAATAGCCTTCATCAATAGTGGAACTATTAAAATTTAAGGTTGACTAAGGATGATCTAGTTCAGACAACAGATAGGACAAGCTTACCACTGCTAAATCAAGATCTAACTCAGACATATATGATTGCAGAGTTGCAGAATGATTCTTGAAATAATCCTTCTCTGAGTTGCTGAGCTTCTCTTCAATTTCTTCAGGAAGCACACGCTCAACCGTCCATCCCAAACTTCGAATAACTTCTGCTCGATTATACCTAATATGTCCAAAAACCAGAGAAAACCTCTGCTGATGAGAACATGATGGTTTTAAGCAAAAGACCATATTAGTGATATTACTGGAGATGACTAATTAATTACACATAAGCCATAAGACAGCGCTTATTCCGAACTAAGGAAAGGTGATGGATGAGTGCACCAAAGTGATCAGCATTTCTATTAGTCTGGTTGTCTGGTCCTTCTTCTTGCATTTTCCTGTCATATATCAACTTCAGATGAACTGCATACGAAAAACATGAACCAAAACAACACTACAGATATTGCAGTTCTCGACCAAATTATCAACGGGTAAGTATTAACAACTAGGTACCATATTGTTTATGTGTAAGTTAACTTGTCAGTTCAAGTGCTATATGACAGGCAATGGGGAAAGCTCAGTACCCTGCTATTTCAGGTGAAAACAAGCCAATCTAAGCAAAGCACTGGACCCCTCTTGCCCAACACGGTCAAAACCCAAGGTGAAATTCGAGTCAGTCACAAACAACCTACCAAACATATGTAGTTTCAAACTATGACTGATCTTTATGTGGTGGTGGTGGGGAGGGGTCCATCAATATTATAGAGGAGGATCAAAATTTAAAGCATACAAAAAATACATCAATGTTAGAAGTTAGAACAAGAATATGTAGAATGGTTGACAGTAGTAAATGGGAAAGATTAGACAAAACAACTAACCTCAACAAGGATTGAAGATGAAGGAGATGGCCGTTACATTCTTCGAGCACTTGAGAAAATAGGTCGTTCTAGATGTGAATAAAACCATTGAAAAGTTACATTCATAAAAGCAGATTAAAGTAAACATGGAAGAGAAATAATCAAGACAAAAATATTACAATGCGGTAATACTTATAAAAGTGATCATATAACAATCTGTGGTATCGCAGTTAAAAATACAAAATTAGAGGCAGCATCACATTGAGCTGAATGCACATAAATGCCTAACATTAATCTTCAGCAAAACATTCATTCAAACAATAATGAAACAAGATAAATTAATAGTAAGAGTTTGAATTCAACTAGTAGCAAGGAAGTTCCCAAGTTGGACACCAAAGATGGAAAGGAGAAATTATAGTTCTTTGATGAAATTTTTTATGGAAATCAACCACAAAAAATCATCATCGTCACACCATAGAAGGATTAACATATAAGCATCAAGATTAGCTAATATGTAAGTCACACAAATATGTTTCCATGCAACAGGGTTGTTAAATGGAAAGAAAAATAAGTAATTGTCTTTCTTTGAGAGTTGAAATGAAACGACGTCATTATAGGATGAGTTTGATAAATTTTTGTATATCTAGTTAAATAAGGGTATTGTCCAATTGACTTTTTTTTTTAAAAAAAACAATAAATAAATAAATTATACTTGAAGGTTATTTTAGTCAGTCCGTTTGTTTATATGATTTCATGCCGATTTAGGGTTTATATCCATTCCATCCTCATTGCAAATTGAATTCAAAGCCCAAAATTTGCCAGCTTTGATTCTTAATCTTAAACACGCCCACCATGTTGATTTCTAATGAACCAAAAGACCACCAATTGCACTTGTAATTTCAAAATGGAGTACTACGGGATAAAGAATTAGTTAAACATATAGCCCAAAATTTGTTAAATGTATAAATGAAATCAGATAGGATATATACAGGCCGGATCAGGTCCGGACTCCCGAACCTGACCAAAATCCGGACCTTTTTTTTTTTTTTTGCTTTTTTTTTTTAAAACTAAAAAAAATAAATTATGAAACTTGAATTTTTTACATAATACAGTGTTTTGGGTGTGATTTGAATACGTATAACAAAACATGTTTGTACAAAGTACAGCCTGTCCGGAGTCAGGACAAGAACCGCCTATATATATATATATATATATATATATATATATATATATATATATATATATATATATATGATGTATCAACCAGTGAAGAAGTGTTTGACAGTTTATGAGAAGAAAGAGGCTTACATTGAAAGCCGTAAGCTGCCCAGCTTCGCTGCTCGCAAATTCTTTGACTAATTCGCTTGCCTTTTTCCCATACATCTCTCTCGTCTTTCAATTCAAAGGCTAGTAGTATTAATTCTCAAGCACCTGCAATCTGGAAAAGTATTTCATCAAAAGATTGAACCTCGTGTAATTAAACAAACATGGTTCTTTATCAAATCAAACAAAGATGTAAATACCTAGACTGTGTCACTGTCACTGCGTGTGTTTAACAGAGCAAATTGAATTATTTTATTTTTCTTGTTATTAAGAGCCCGTTCGGCAACGACTTATTTTAAAATGACTTAAAGTTAAAATATAAGTTGACTTATAAGTTATATTAAGTTGTGACTTATAAGTAAAAGTGTTTGGCATCAAATTGACTTATAAGTCATAAATTAAGTTAAAATTACTTATAGGTTAAAATTAAATGTAAAGATTACTAAAAAGAACATTAATAAAAAGATACATTGATTCAATATCATATCATAACAATTATCCACAATTTCATTAAATAAAACATTAAATAAATTCATGCAAACACTTGTTACCCATATTTAAGAAAAGAAACTGAAATTTAGAAAAAAATATATTGAAGCATTTTGAATATTTAACAAGTACTAAGCATCATGACCATCCGTGTACACACATACGGCATCATTAGCACAAAAGAAATGTAGTCACATGAAGTTGGACAGAGGGAGTGTATAAAAGAAAAGTGAAATGGCCATCATGAAAATCCTTGAAGATGATAACAGGATGTAGAGGTGTATAGTTAAACACATTGTGACAAAGACATTATCTAATCTGTAATGTATAGGTAAAGTGAAAATTTTCCCAAAACCATTTCATGCAAACACTGGTTGCCCATTGACATGAAGACATGCATATTCTGTGTAATTAGCAAGTTTTGTTTAGTAAAGAAATGAGGTTTACCATCAGACAGGTAACACAATGGCATAAAAGAGCATCATGTTGTTTAAAACTGGTTGAGTTAATTTATGATTCCTGATCCAACTGATCAATCACCAGTGGCATGGCCATCTTTATAAACCTAAGCAGCAACTACTAAGAGAAGAAAAAGGTTTATACAAAATCTAAAACTGCAGTTTCAAATAAATTAGGACTACCTAAGTTGCCAACCAAATTGAAATACTTGTAATTGCATTGCAATTCAAAATAGAGAATAGAGAAGACAGGAGGGCAATTCAGCCAAAATGGTACCACAACAGATACTCAGTTTCACTGTGTTTGTTTGTGATAAGAATCAATCTCTTGAACTTGTATATCAGTTTCTTTTACCACCCTTCTTTACAACCCTGCAAAATTCCCAATTAACAAATAAATAAGTTGACTATAACTAACACCATAACACGCAATGTATAATAGAGTTTACAAATTACAATTGGTTTAATCCACATAAAACCATCAACTTCATACATGATTGAAGATTCAAAACAACCTTAGAAAAAATATAGTCAGGTAAACCAGATCATATCCTCAGCACAAGCAAGCAAGCATGCCCAAAAAGAAAAGCTGAACGAGATCTAGTGGCAAACAAAATTATATATGTTCTATAACTTACTTTTATGGACCGAATTTATCTAATTTTAGTCTTCATATGGACAGAAGTAGATTTGCAAGCTATAACTTAATTTTAGACCAACTCAAAGCAGATAGATGTTGACTTGTCATCTAAATCTCAGTCTTGGCGCGTGTTTAAATATCATTTGGTCACATATGACAAATTTTCTAATGGGGAAAATTCTGTCCATGTATAGTGGTGCATATTGGCTGTCATTCAACTGGATTATATTGTGGGTTTTTTTGCAGGTCTTGTGGGTTAGATCCCTACTTGTGCAACAACGAAAACTTATTCATTCCTTTTCATTCTTGCTCCTACAGCAATTGTGCCTTCACTCAAATTAATACATACATGCATTTGTTGTATCAATGTTGATGAAGTTCACTAATGTTGTACCTACATTCTAGTGCCCTTTGTTGTCCACGCTTGAATCACATCCTAATGGCACTAGGAATTCTCGGATTCAGAACTTTAAGTGTGTAAATATGAATTAATTCAGGCCGTGAATTAATAATCAGAGTTTGAACATAAGCAGCATTATTCTAATTAGTTTACTCACTGACTGGCATATAACCACAACTCAGTAACTTAGAATTACATAAACTTCAGCACAAGTGTCACAAGGTTTGGATTGTATCACATAGAACTACAGAAAAGGAACTCCACAAACAACACATCCTACCAATTCCATTGCACAGGATCAAGCATATCCAAATGTACATAAAAACTTCAGCATGAGAGATCAAAAAAACTCTTAAACACAATGATTACTAATTACTCCCTCTGTGTCAAAAAAAGAATTCAATTTGAAAAAGAAAAAAAAATGTTACACAAAAAGATTCCTCTATTTATTGATAATAGTATAAAATGACAAATTTGCAAATGGAACTCTTTGTATGGACAGGATGGAGTATTTTTTGAAGTAATCTGCTTTTCATACACTCTGTTCTATCAGTAACCAACAGAACCAAATTATATTCCACAGAGAGTTTTATAGCAGAAAAAGAAATTGAACTGTCTAGCTAAATAACAAAGCAGCTAGTAATTCAAGAAAAATTTGCTTCAAAGTTCAAATCAAGAAAAACTTGCTTCAGAGTTCAAACACAACCAATCATTACCCAAAATTCATCAAACTTTTGTTATTCCACAGAAGAATTAACAACCCAATTCTAACACCATAGAGAAAATTAAAGAGGAATTGAATCGAAACCCACAGGCTCTCAAACTACAGTCAAAATTAAAGAGGTAAAGAAGAAGAAAAACAACATGCCAAAGATTCAAACATAACATACTACACACATATCAAATATTTGGTCTAGGGTTTGGTACCTAACAGCAATAGAAGGAGTTGCAGCAATCGAATGAGTAGGATGAGTAGCAGGAGTAACAGTTGCGGAGGGATGGAGGGAGAAGCCAAGAAATTGACGGATCGAGCGGAGAGAGAGAGCAGAGCAGAGCAGAGCAGGAGTACCAGTAGTTGTGTATTTTGTTTAGAATAAGTATAGCCGGACAGGATTATTGGACAGGTTTTTTGGATCGGTTGTAATTTTTATTTTATTTTTATTGTGATTTTTAAAAAATGTATAGTATTTATTTTAATAAATTTTTTTATAAAATATAATATTTTAGGTATAATTTAGATATATATACAAATATAAAGTTATATAGACCCAAATTACACCTAAAACACTATATTTTATAAAAATTTATATTAAAATAAATACTATATATTTTTTAAAAATCACAATAAAAAAAATTTGCAACCGGTCCATAAAAACCTGTCCCATTCCCGTGTCTTACGTTTAGAAGATAAGCTAAACCGTTCCCTAATTTTTTTTAAAGGTGTTCCTCCAATTTTTTTAGCTATTAAAAATTAATTTCCTCTCCTTATTTTTTTTATTTTTTATTTTAAAAATTTATACAAAAAAGTGTACTCTTCCTTTATTTATTTATTTATTTTTATATTAACCTTTCAAATTTAATATAAAATATCTCTAAATTCAAAATTAATATAAATTAATTAATTTTAAACAATATAATTACCAAAATTATAAATTTTACTATTTTTTATTTTATTTAAATGGGACTAATAACTGTATGATTTATTGTTTTCAAATGTTAAATTATGTGAGTCAATTTTATAATTTTATAACATTTGATTTATTATATTACATTTTTACATTAATATATTTACTTTTATAATGTTATAATATATATATATATATATATATAATTTATTATAATTATTTAAAAATTAAAAATATATATTATAAAATAAAATATAATATAATAAATCAAAGGTTAATTTTAATTTTAAATTTTATTTAAATTATAAAATAGAATATAATATAATAAAATAAATTAAATATAATAAAATGTAAATATAATAAAATAAAATATAATTAATCAATTAATATAACATAAAATATTACAAAATAAAGTAAAGAAAATAAAATAAAATAATTTATAATAAATTATAAATAATGTGACGTCCCCAAAATAGGTATACATCACCCATCTTGAGTCGCCAAATACATGGTACTAAATTCAAATACAACTTGATTATACAACAGTCGTGTAAAATACGACAAAATACATGTTGTGAGTTTTAATACAAATATTGTCATCTAAACAATATCCACACTCAATTTAGTCATCATTATATTTATTATCACACTATTTAATGAGAATAGTGAGGACTACTAAGAGACACCATCTGGGACCATCACTCCGCTCCCCGACTAGTCATTACGTTACTCTCATTTCTGAAGAGAACAAGTGAAAAGAAAGGTGAGCTTAACTAGTCCAAAGAAAAATATTATGACTAAGATAATGCGTAATAAATTATCATTAGTTCTCGGCGTTGTTAAACCGATAAAATACAAGAGACATCAAGTTTAACTCTGCTGAACATGCTGATTCATTAAAAGAGTCAAGTAGAGAATAAAATCTACTATCTTTTATGATTTAAAAAGTTTTTCATCACTTTTATCGGCCGAGACTCATTTTAATAAATAATCCACATCATCCCCCGCACTACTACGGCCAAGGATATTCATTAGTGGTCACGACCACAAATTATCCATTTACTCACGGGTCAAGTATATTTGTGTATTCATCAATGGTCATGATCATGCCAACAATTTGTCCATTAATGCACTTCGGGACAATGAGGACTTTTACCACATCATTTGTAACATTACGGCCATGATTATGATTCGAATAATCCCCTGGTCATAATCATACCAAGTCCATCTATGCATTATGTGCCACAGATGACTTTCAAAAAAATAATATAAACATGAGGATGATGACAATGATATAAGAATTCAATAAAACAAGTTCAAGAATTAATTTATTCAGAACTAATAACGTCCAAATTGTCAAACATGATACTTCTTTGTAAAGTAAAATTCAAGAATGCTCGGAAGAATATTTTTTATGAAAACATCTTTGGATGAAGCGTAAATATCAAGAATATTCCACTAATTTCATGGAGTGTAGAAGTCAAAACTTTAACCAACCGAGTATAATAAAGAATGAAATAACAAAAGAAATCACCATCCATGCAGATTGAGATGATGATGCATTATTCCATCGTAATAATAAATAATCGGAACTCAGTCGAGCGTATATACGCATGACAAGATATTCCAATAGAATAATAAAGAATGGAATACAACAAAATCACCATGCATGCGATCAGACAGATAGACGAGTTATTCCAATGTAATACTAAATGAGCGGAACCAGTCGTAAAATTCACACCAACAGGATGTTCCAAGCAGAATAATAAAGACGGAACCGAGTCCGGCGAAAGCCTGAAACAGGATATTTCAACAGAATAATAAAGACGGAATCAGGTCCGGCGTAAAGCACATACAAGATATTCTAACTGAATAATAAAGAATGGAATACAGAAAAATTTCACCAAGTATAGGGTAGCTCACAGTATACAAAGTTATTCCAACAGAATAATAAAGATGGAATAATAGAAGTTCTCTTCATGAATACAAAAGAAATAATACCCTCACTAGTAAAAGAAACTTGATATCGAGAGTAGTGAAATAGCGAGAATACTTTTCTTCTTTCTCTCTATAGTTTTCTCTACAGAGTTTCAATTGAATTCGTAAGAAATAATGAAGGAATGAGCTTTATTTATAGAAGAATGGAATGAATAGTAACCAATCCATTAAGCGGTCCGATTGATTTACTTTAATCGGATGGTCCATATTTAAAGCAAAATCTTTTAAATAAAATATAATATATTCTATTTATAATCTAATAAAACGAATAACTTTTTAAAAAATTTACTATCTGCAAACACTATGCAAAGCTTTACTATGCAAACACTATGTATAATAAAATATAATACATTCTAATTATTGTCTAATAAAATAGTTAACTTTATAAAAGTATTTTGTTTTATATAAAAAGATTTTACTATTAGTCTAATAAAATGAATAACTTTATAAAAGTATTCTTTTTATATAAAAAGTTTTTCTGCATTTTATTATGTTAGTAATCTGAATAAAACAAAACGTCATCATCATTATTATTATTCACACTATTAATCACCCGTGTCGTCCTCCGAGAAAGAGGGGATTTTCAATAAGGATTTCTCTCCTATTAGTAATATGATTAGGTGACCAAACCTCTCCTCGCGTAACTTCTAGCCATCGTTAATAATGCAAATAATAATATTAACAACTTTGTCATCTCAATTATTGATTTAATAACATATAAATATCGATAATAATTGAATCAAAATCGAGTGACTTCTCACATAAGCATTAATAATCAATACCTGTAGTGCTACTTACGCAACCACGCGTAGACATTTATATTTTTACTACTAAAGTAGTTCAACAAAGATCAACGGTAAAACTTTCGCCGATTATTTTTATAAAAAATATTTTTATCGTTTTTTCAATCCGATAATAATTACATTATGGGTCCACCAATGATTGTCTTCGTCGTAAATACGAATATTCCCGACCAATCGAATATTATATAACAACTTGCGTAATTTGCAAAATTTATAAATATTACCCACAACTATAACATTATATCAAATTTATTCCATAATATTCAAAAATGATATTTATAGAAAATTCATTTTTATTCATAAAAGTTGGGGTCTTACAATCTCCCTTCTTATGAAATTTCACCCTCAAAATTAGGGTAATGCATTTCAAGATGTCGAAGAGGTAAGGATACCTTGATTTCATTTGATTCTAACTCCCGTGTCATTTCCTCAACATCGTGGTTCCTCCATAACACTTTGACTTGAGGTATAACCTTGGAGCATAGAATATGTTCCTTCTTATCCAAGATTTGAAGCAGGAACCTCTTCATACGTTAAATCTTGACTATTTCGTCCGGTTCTAACTCAATAATATGGTTCGGGTCTTTCACATATTTACGTAACATGGATATATGAAAAAGCGTTATGAACACGAGACATACTTGGCAGAAAGCAAGTCTATAAAGCTCTGATCCCTACTCGATTGAGGATTAAAATGGGCCAATGAATCGAGGATTGAGCTTTCCCTCTTTCTAAATCTCGTAACTCCTTTCCATGGAGCAACACGTAATAAACACATGATCTCCAATATCGAATTCCATGTCCTTTCGATGAAGATCAAGATAACTCTCTTTTATCGGTTTTGTGAGGTTTTTATCGTTGTCGGATCGTTTGAATCTTTTCCGTAGTCATACGCATTCAACTCCGGTCCCAACAACGTTGTTTCACCCACCTCATCCCAAAGATCTTTCGAGAATCGACACTTTCTTCCATACAACGCCTCGAATGGAGCCATGCCAATACTTTCTTGATAAGCTCGTTGTTGTAGGAAAACTCCACCAATGGTAAGAACTTGTCCCAACTTCCTTGAAGTCAAGGACACGAGTCTTAATAAATCTTCAAGAGTTTGAATAGTCCTCTACGATTTTCCGTCGTCTCGAGGATGATAAGTTCGAACTAAATCGTAAATCCGTGCCCATAGCTTTTTGCAAACTAACCCAAAATTGTGAAGTGAATCTTGGGTCTCGATCAGAAATTATGGATACTGGCATACCATGCAGTCTTACAATCTTGTTTATGTACATACGAGCAAGACGTTCAAGTGTATAAGTTTCTCATATTGGAAAGAAATGAGCAGACTTGGTCAATCTATCAACAATGATCCAAATTGCATCTATACCTTGAGAAACCTTGGGAAGACCAATAACGAAATCCATAGTAATGTGCTCCCACTTCCATTCTGGAATTTTAAGTGGTTGCAATGGACCTTTTGGTACTTGATGCTCCGCTTTGACTCGTTGACAAGTTAGACACCTTGAGATAAACAACGTTATCTTTCTCTTCATATTGCTCCATCATGATTTTATACTTTAAATCAGGGTCGTTAGGAACACAAAGTCTGAAGTTGACTCGAAGTATTCCTTCTTCATCAATTCTTGCTTCCGGCATAGTACCTTCTTGTACTTTCTTCCTCATATGCATTAGCTCCAGGTCTGTAGCTTGAGCAGCTTTAACTTTATCGATTAAAGTCGATTCTACTCGTATATTCGCCATCATCACATGGGTCCCTGGAGTCTTTAATTTTATCTCCATCCTTTGCAAGTCATACAAGATGGGATTTTACGTTGACAATATCGCACTTGTACCCGCATATGATCTTCTACTCAATGCGTGAGCTACCACGTTTGCTTTTCCAATATGGTATTGGATGGTATGATCATAATCTTTCAACAGTTCAAGCCAACGTCGCTGTTGCATGTTGAGTTCCTTTTGAGTGAAGAAATATTTAAGGCTTTTATGATCCGTAAAGATCTCCACTTTCTCCCCATACAAGTAATGCCTCCAAATTTTAAGTGCGAAGACAACAGCTGCCAACTCTAGATCATGAGTAGGATAATTTCTCTCATATTCTTTGAGTTGTTGAGAGGCATAGGCTATGACTTTTCCATGTTGCATGAGAACACATCCTAACCCCTTGCCTGAAGCATCACTGTAGATGACAAATCCCTCCGAGCCAGATGGTATTGTCAGAACAGGTGCTGAAATGAGTCTTCTTTTGAGTTCTTAAAAACTCTTCTCACATTCCTCGCTCCAATCGAATTTTGTATCTTTCTAAGTCAGCTTAGTTAAGGGAGTAGCGATTCGAGAAAACCCTTCTACGAATCTCCGATAATAACCAGCTAAGCCGAGAAAGCTACGTATGTGACGCCCCTAAATTCGGATACTTGAAACCCAAACTCGGTGCTTCACGATACCATTTCTATGAGCGGAATAATACTAATAATAATGACAATAATATAATATTAAACTTAAATTTACATATTCATCAGAGTCTATTCCCCAAGTACGAGACCTTTAAACATTCATTACATGTCATAATATATAAATAGATATCATAGTCTTCATAATCTTAAACTATTACAAACTATAGTATTGAAATCAATCAGCCATCTTTCCTGTAAGTCCCCAACTTATTATAAATAAAATTGAATTTTTCTTTATTCATTATTCTAAATTAATAAGGGTTAATTTGATATAATTCTTTGGTTATGGGTGAAATGTGCAAAGTTTACAAAATAAGCAAGTGGTTATAAAATATTAATTATTGTCGGAGAATATTCGTTTTGGTCGTGGAATATTCTTTTTTGTTGAAATCTCAAATGACTTGCCGTAGCTAATCATTGGTGGGCCCCATAACGGAAAAGCGGTTGGATGAAGGAAAACGACAAAGATTGAGTTTTATAAATAACGACGTAAATTGTTATCGTTAACATCGTTGGGTTACCGGTGGTTAAAATCTGATGAATACGGCGTGGTTGACAGAGAAGACACCAGTATTGCAAGATTATTGAATTATTGATCCTTACGTAAGAAGGCCTTTACTCAATAATTATTATGGTAATTCGCTCAATATTATATTTTATTGATTCAATAATTCTTTGCGTTGATATTTTGTATTCTTTGTTGTTTCAATAATTGTCATTACACAAGATTTTCCATTATCAAATCAATAATTCATATTATTTGAATAATATTATCGGATAACATTATTGGCAATGTCTAGAAAGTTACATCAAGGAGAGGTTTGGTCACCTAATTCATGTGCCAAGAAGGAGAAATCCTTATTCGGAAAGCCCTCTTCTCTGAGGAGCTACACGGTCACAAGATCTTGTGATTACGTAATATTATTTTTAAATAAGTAATTATTGATTATTATGATAAAGAAAATATTTATTTTATGTGGATATAGATGGAGAAAATTTTTAATGTGACAATTGTTAAAATTAATATTTTATCTTTTTCGATAAAATAATTCATTTAAATATATTATTTTAATAATATATTAACAAATGATATTTTATAATGAATGTGGGATATATGAGTATATGAGGAGGTAGAGTATTTTATGGCATTAAATATTTAACACATGTTTTTGTGTGTTTGGTGGACACAATTCTTGACCAAAAATTGATTATAATCGTAAAATCGTCTGCTTATGGATTTTGGTCAATTTCATTTGGAATTTGGAAAAACTTTCTTCTCGCAAAGTTGTAGAGAATGGAATTTCCATGGAAATTCATGAGTTTTGAATTTTTTCGATAACCGAGCTATTTTTCACGAATTGTTGAAGTTTCGGAAAATAAAATAATTTTATTAAATTAATGGGTGGGACCCACTTTTTGGTTGGTGAGTAAAAACACATGGGTCTTTGAATTCTTCCAACATGGCTGCCCAAAATATTCAAAGCATGCGTGGAATTTGAAAAATTAATAATATTATTTTATTATTTTAGTCTCTTTTCATGTTTCTAACATTTTCCTATAAATAGAGGCTAAGTTAGAATTGAAAATCACACCGTAAACAAAGTTTTTCTCTTCTCTCTCTAAATTATCGAGCGTATTCTTGTGAGTATACTTTGAGTGTTGCTATATCTATATGGGTTTCACAAAGACTATATCTAGAAAATTCAATCGAAAGACGGTTATTTTGAGGTAAGGGTATTATTTTCTTCTTAAATGATATTTTTCTTCAATATCATTATGTCAAGTATTGGTGAACTTTTTATCAAATTTGGAACTTGTTGTGCCTGGAGTTCTTATTCACGATATGGCACTATTCACGAATACAAGACTATTCATAGAAAAAATAAAAAATTTTCTTTTTGCCCAAAATATCTATTCTGGATACTAGCTTTGATTGTATCCATGTTTTGATCATTCTTGAATTTTACACCAATATGATTATTTTTGAGGTATTTTTGGACATGGGTAAAACAAAGTACGAATCCTTAATCCTTAATCCTTGTCATTTTGTTTCACTGGATTCGTTTTTTAAAATATATTTTTCATCATCCTCGCCTTAAATGATGATATAAATGAATATCTTTGCTTTGTAGTGCAAAGATGAACGATTAATCGATGAATATCTTTGGCACGTGGTGCAAAGATGAGCAGTGTTGAGATGAACATGACCAACCTGGTGATATAAATGAATATCTTTGGCTTTGTGGTGCAAAAAGATGATTAAAGATGTATATTGATTGTTATTACAGGATAAACTATTGATGATGGACTTTTAAACCTTAGAAGACGGTAGAATTCTTTTCTACGTGTCTCTTCTAATGGATTCATTGCTTTTCATTGCATTTGTTGATCTAAAACTTGTTGTCTATTGTATTCTATTAGATTTTTTCTGTTGAAGACTAACGATAATTTGTTGTATATTATCTTAGTCATAATATTCTTTATCGGGCTAGTTGAGCTCACCCTTTTCCTTTTTGTTCCATTTTTCTTCTCGGGAGGTGAGAACATAAGCAGGATCGAGTCGGGGTATGGAGTGATGGTTCTAGGAAGATGTTTTAAGTATCCTCACTATTTCGTAAAATAGTGTATTTAATAATTAATGAGGACTTATTTGGGTGTGTATATTGTCAGAAGACAATATTTGTATTCAAACTCACGGTTGTATTGTCGTATTCTACACGACATCTGTATTGTCAAAGTTGTAGTTTGCTTTCTATACCATGTATTTTGGCGACTTAGAATGGGTGTTGTATACCTATTTTGGGGGCTTCACATTTCCCTTCCCCTTGTTTTTGGCAGAGCCTTCAGGTTGTTCGCTCTTAGCTGAAAATATTTAAATTAAGCAAGGATGAGCATTTGAGTGCCCAACAAGTATTAACAATATATATATATATATATAAGCTGAAAGAATTTAAATATTTTCTTTATACTATCCTTCTACAACAAGTCAATAGTTGTGAAGTAATTTATACCAAGGATAATAATAACTTAACAACCCTCTTTCAAATTTTTAAAACTACATGTTGACTATATATATGGTTTATATGACATACTATGAACATTGTTTTCATTTTCGAAAGGGTTAAACAGAAATTCATCTACAAACCGTCATAACTTACGGACACGGGGGTGATCAGCCCGTTGTGCCCTGCATTGATCAATACTACATTTCAAGAACGATGTTATCGTTCATTCATCATCCACCTTGGGTGCATAAAAGTTTTCAGTGTATGCACGGATGTTCATACTTTTATCAGGTTCCATAACAAAGGTCTTATCTTGTTCAACAATAATCTATAATTCAACATATATATATATATATATATATATATATATATATATATATATACTGGTAATTGACAAAAAGGAGTATTAACATGTGATTAAATATAATGATTATCCAAGTGGGGACACTCAGATAACCATTTATAAAAATTAACTAATGTAATATATATATCCGAATTACCATATACTAACATGTTGATAATCAAAGAGCGTATATAATATAGGTTTAACAATCTATACAATAATAATATAATTCTGAACTTCTTACTCGTGTCCATTGCATAAAGAAAATGCAAAGGTAGGATACTTGCCTGATACGCTGCTTACAATTCTCAACTTAGTTTTATCTTTTATGAAATCACCTATCAGTAATAAGATCATTTTACTAATTAGAATTATATCATATCACATAATACTGCTTATTGCAGTCAGCACATTCCTAATCACATTGTCACATAACTTTAACACAACCATTGAATCACAAATAAACAATTAACAAGTCAACCTATCTAAGTCCAGATCAATTTCTGAAATATGCCGGTCTACCGACAGTTTTATCGGGTAATTATCGAGTCTAAGACTCTATCTCGAAGTTCAACATCCGTAAATATCAGTCATATAATTTTTAAATGACTTATAATTTTAAAACATTTATTATAATTTATCATAAATTTTTAAAATATCAAAATCATTATTAAATGATTTAAATATCAAACAATTCTATTATCATTAATATTTAATTAATAATAAACTAATAATGAAACCATTGCCAAAATATTAAATTTATTTATAATAACTCAAAATATTTTTAAAACATTTAAGTTACCCTTAAATGATTTTTAAAACATTTAAAATCATTTTTAAATAATTACCATTAATATTTAAATATTAATGTACTATTTATCCAAATATTAAAAGTTATTAATTATAACTTAAAATATTTTTAATTCATTTATATCCCTTTTAAATGATTTTTAAATTAATAAAACCATTTTTAAACTATTTATTTAATATAATTATTAAATAAATTTAATATCATTACTATTAACTTAATATCATTAATATTAAATTATTAATGAAATTATCCTTTAAATATTAAAAGTTATATTTTATAACTTAAAATATTTTTAAACACTTTATTTTTATTTAAAATGATTTTTATAATAATAAAATCATTTTTAAACTAATTTATTTAATATAAATATTAAATAACTATAATATCATTAATAATAATTAATTAATGAATTTAACCTTTAAATATTAAAAGTTATATTTTATAACTTAAAATATTTTTAAATACCTTATTATTATTTAAAATGATTTTAATATAATAAAATTATTTTTAATTTATTTATTTAATTCATTTTATAAATAACTTAATTATCATTAATATTAATTTATTAATGAAAATTATCACATAATATTAAAAGTCATTAAAAATAACTTAAAATATTTTCTTATATCATAATATAATTTTAAACGATTTTTATGTATTAAAATCATTTTTAAATAATTTATTTAATATTATAATTAAATAAATTAAATAATTTTAATATTCCAAAAATATTTAATATTTATGAAATATATTCAAAATAATTAAATATAATTTTGGACCTTAAAAATAATTTTTAATAAGTTATTTTGTATTTTTAATAATTTAAAACTAATTAATACTAATTATTTAATATAAAATATAATTTTTATTCAAAACTGTCTGTGACGCCCCCAAAATAGGTATACATCACCCATCTTGAATCATCAAATACATGGTACAAAATTCAAATACAACTTATTTATACAACAATGTCGTGTGTAAAGTACGACAAAATACATGCTGTAGTTTTAATACAAATATTGTCTTCTAGACAATATCCACTCTCCGAATAAGTCCTCATTACATTTATTATCACACTATTTTATATAGAATAGTGAGGACTACTAAGACACAATCTCGGACCATCACTCCAGTCCCCGATTAGTTCCAAACCACGTTCTCATTTTTGAAGAAATAATAAATGAAAGAAAGAAAGTGAGCTCAACTAGCCCAAAGAAGAAATATTATGACTAAGATAATGCAGAATAAATTATCATTAGCCTACAATAATGTTAAACCGATAAAATACAATAGACATCAAGTTTAATCATAATGGATCAAGTAATCCATTAAAAGAGTCAGTAGAGAATAAAATCTACTATCTTTTATGTTTTAAAAGGTTTTTCATCACTTTTATCATTTGGGACTCAAATTTTAATAAATAATCCACATCATCCTTGCACTACGGCCAAGGATATTCATTAGAGTCACGACCACAAATTCCATGCACCACTACTGACCGAGGATATTTGTGTATTCATCAATGGTCATGATCATGCCAACAATCGTCCATCAATGCACTTCGGGCCAATGAGGACTTTTATCACATTATTTGTAACATT
Source organism: Panax ginseng (assembly GCA_020205605.1). Taxonomy (NCBI): domain Eukaryota; kingdom Viridiplantae; phylum Streptophyta; class Magnoliopsida; order Apiales; family Araliaceae; genus Panax; species Panax ginseng. Next base: position 4,298,249 of record CM035132.1, read on the forward strand.
ACGGTCATGATTACACCGAATAATCCTCGGTCATAATCATACCAAGTCCATCTATGCACCACCAAAGCCATGATGACTTTCAAAAAAATATAAACATGAGGATGATGATAATGATATAAGAGTTCAATAAAAAAAGTTCACTTAATTAATTTATTCAGAACTAATAACGCCCAAATTGTCAACATGATATCGCTTTGTAGAGTAAAATTCAAGAATGCTCGGAAGAATATTTCCATGAAAATAATTGGATGAAGCGCAAATATCAAGGATATTCCACTAATTTCATGGATATTCCACTAACCGAGTATAATAATGAATGGAATAACAAAAGAAATCACCATGCATGCAGACTTGCATGTATAAAAGTTATTCCAACGAGTAATAATAATAACGGAACCAGTCGGTGAAATTCACAATCATGTAATGTCCCAATGAGTAATAATAAATGCGGAATAATAAATAATGGAACCGGTCCCACAGAAAAGCGACACAAACATGATATTAGATAGAATAATAAAGACGGAATAATAAATAATAGAACTGTGTCGGTGTAAACACACAGTATATGATATATAAAATGAGAATAATAAAGACGGAATAATAAATAATGGAACCAGTCCGGTGTAAAACACATGCATGTGATATTCCAATGTAATAATAAAGCATGTAATAATAGAAAGAATGTCACCAAGTATAGGTAAATTGGCATAGATACAAAGTTATTCCAACAGAATAATAAGAAATGGAATAACAACAGATTCTCTTCATGAATAAGAAAGAATAACACCCCTTACCGTAAAAAGAACCTGAATATAAGAGTAGTTAAGTAAGAAGTGTAAAACTTTTCTTCTTTCTCTCTATAATTTTCTCTCTGAGAGTTTGATAAATTAAGTAAGAAATAATGAAGGAATGAGTTTTATTTATAGAGAGAATGGAAGTATCTTTTCAATAAGCAATTATTTCTGCAGTAATCATTTTTTTCTCTAACTTCCATCCACTAACAATATAATATAATATATATATATATATATAATATATCAACCACTTAAATTTTTCTCCCCCATAACCAACATCAATCCCCCACCCACCCAATAATCAAATTCATTACACTCTTACACATCACTATCACACTATCACTTTCACTCTTTCTTTTTTCCCCCACCATTTTCCACTCACATATATATATATATATATATATATATATATATATATATATATATATATATAATTCCTTCCTTCCCTATACGTAACTCCTCTCACCCCCATTTCAAAAATCAATTCTTCAACACATATGGGCCCACATGTGGTGTGACGCCCCTAAAATAGGTATACATCACCTATTCTGAGTCGCCAAATATATGGTACTGACTACAAATACAATCTTAATTATACAACAAGAGAGCTGTGAGTTTAAATACAAATATTGTCTTCAGACAATATTCACTCTTTAATAAGTCCTCATTACATTTATTGTCACACTATTTAATGAATAGTGAGGACTACTAGCTAATACTATCATCAGGACCATCACTTCATTCCCCGATTGTTGTCTCAGATTACGTTCTCATTTCTCAAGAGAAGAGCAAAGTGAAAGAAAAGGTGAGCTCAACTAACCCAAAGAAGAAATATTATGACTAAGATAATGCAGAATAAATTATCATTAGTCTCCAACAATGTTAAACTGATAAAATACAATAGACATCAAGTTTAACTGCATCGGACAAAAAATTCATTAAAAGAGTCAAGTAAAAAATAAAATCTACTATCTTTTATGATTTAAAAGGTTTTTCATTACTTTTATCGCTGAGACTCAGCTTAATAAATAATCCACATCATCGAATCACCCCTGCACTACGGCCAAGGATATTCTTTAGTATTATGACCACAAATTATCCATGCACTACGGGCCAAGGACATTCGTGTATTCATCAATGGTCATGATCATGCCAACAACTGTCCATCAATGCACTACGAGCCAATGAGGACTTTTACCACATCATTTGTAATATTACGGTCATGATTAACCGAATAATCCTCGGTCATAATCATACCAAGTCCATCTATGCACCTACTGAGCCACAAATGACTTTAAAAAATATAAACATGAGGATGATGACAATGATATAAGAATTCAATAAAACAAGTTCACTTAATTAATTTATTCAGAACTAATAACGTCCAAATTGTCAACATGATCATCGCTTTGTAGAGTAAAATTCAAGAATGCTCGGAAGAATATTCCCATGAAAAAATATGGATGAAGCCTTGAAATATCAAGGATATTCCACTAATTTCATGGAGTATAAGTCAAAACTTTAACCAACCGAGTATATTAAAGAATGGAATGACAAAAGAAATCACCATGCATGCGATATCAGATGTATAAAAGTTATTCCAATGTAATAATAAGTAATTAACCAGTCGGGCAAAATTGCACAAGCAGGATATTCCAAATGTAATAATAAAGACGGAATAATAAATAATGGAACCAGTCCGGCAGAACGCACGACGATGTGATATTCGGCGAGAATAATAAAGGCGGAATAATAAATAATGGAACTGTGTCCCGGCCAGTGAGCATACAGATAGGATATTCCAACGAGTAATAATAAAAAACCAGTCCCGGTCCAGATAACGCATGCATGACGGGATGTTCCAATGTAATAATAACGAATAGAATAACAATGAAATCACCAAGTATAGGTTAATTCAGCAGATACAAAGTTATTCCAATAGAATAATAAAGACTGGAATAACAAAAGTTCTCTTCATGAATAAAAAAATAATACCCCTTACCGTAAAAAAATTGAATATAAGAGTAGTTAAGTAGCAGAAATCTTTTCTTCTTTCTCTCTATAGAGTTTCAGTGAATTCATAAGAAATAATGAAGGAATGAGCTTCTATTTATAGGAGAATGGAAGTGTACTGTGCAAGAAAAAATAATTCTGCAGATTTATTTCTTCAACCAAATACAATAAAGTCAATCAACTAACCAATAAAATCACAACAAAAATTAAAATATAATACATATATATAAACACATGTTTTCAACTTATATATATCAATATTATATATACACCACTTAATTTTTCTCCCCTATAACCAACATCAATCCCCACCCACCCAATAATCAAATTCACTACACTCTTACACATCACTATCACACTACTACTTTTCTACCATTTTCCACTCACACACACATCACACACCTATCACTTTCACATATCATTTTCTTCCACTATATACTCAAAACACACATATACTTCTATACGTATACTCTTCCATTTTTAAAATCATTTCTCAACACATGTGGCCCCCACATGTGGGCCCCACCTTTAAGAAATTTTCTACCAATTATTTTGAAAAATGGGTAAATAGGAATCCATAAAATAAGCAAAATTTCATAAAAATCACCTTAATAATTTTAACAACATTTATTATCTTTATTATAATTCACAATATTAATCGACTGTGTCATTCCTGGAAGAGGGCTTTCCAATAAGGATTTCTCTCTATTCATGCGTATAATTAGGTGACCAAACCTCTCCTTGACAGAACTTTTAGACATCGTTAATATTGTAATTTATAATATTAATAACTTTGTCATTTCAATTATTGATTTAATATTATACAAAATATCGACAATAATTGAATCAAATAACGTGAGATACTATGCAACAATTACAATAGCAATAATTGAACAAAATCAAAGCGGTGACTTTTCACGTAAGCATTAATAATCAATAGCGTGTGCTGCTTTATGCAACCACGCCAGACATCGCATTTTTTTACTACCGAGTAGTTCAACAGTATTAACGGTAAAACTTCCGCCGTTATTTTTATAAAAATATTTTTGTCGTTTACTCAATCCGACAATAATTCCGTTGTGGGGTCCACCAATGATTGTGCCGTCGTACGAATATTCTCCGACACAAAGAATATTCCCTGACCAATAGAATATAATATAACAACTTGCATACCTTGCAAAATTTATAAATATTACCCACAACTATAACATTATATCAAATCCACACCATAATATTAAAAAAAATATTTCGAAAAAATTAAATATTTATTCATAAAATCTGGGGTCTCACTATCTCCCCTTCTTAAGAAATTTCGCCCTCGAAATTAAGGTAAGTACCTGATATATCGAAGAGGTAAGGATACCTTGATTTCATTTTAGATTCTAACTCCCAGGTCATTTCCTCAACATCGTGGTTCCTCCATAACACTTTGACTTGAGGTATAATCTTGGAGCGTAAAATATGTTCCTTCTTATCCAAGATTTGAACAGACACCTCTTCATACGTTAAGTCTTCCGCTATTTCGTTCGATTCTAACTCAATATTGTGGTTCGGATCTTTCACATATTTACGTAACATGGATATGTGAAAAACGTTATGAACACGAGACATACTTGGCAGTAAAGTGAGTCTATAGGCCACCGTTCCTACTCGATCGAGGATTAAAAATGGGCCAATGAATCGAGGATTGAGATTTCCTCTCTTTTCAAATCTTGTAACTCCTTTCCATGGAGCAACACGTAACAACATATGATCTCCTATATCAAATTCCACGTCCTTTCGATGAAGATCAGCATAACTCTTTTGTCGATCTTGTGAGGTCTTTATACGTTGTCGTATCGCTTGAATCTTTTCCGTAGTCATACGTACCAACTCCGGTCCCAACAACGTTGCTTCACCCACCTCATCCCAGCATACTGGAGAACGACACTTTCTTCCATACAACGCCTCAAATAGAGCCATGCCAATGCTTGTTTGATAACTGTTGTTGTAGGAAAACTCCACCAACGGTAAGAACTTGTCCCAACTTCCCTTGAAGTCAAGGACACAGAGTTTTAATAAATCTTCCAGAGTTTGAATAGTCCTCTCTGATTGTCCTTCCGTCTGAGGATGATATGCCGAACGAAATCGTAAATTCGTGCCCATAGCTTTTTGCAAACTAACCCAAAATCGTGAAGTGAATCTTGGGTCATGATCAGAAACTATGGATACTGGCATACCATACAGTCTTACAATCTCGTTTATATACATGCGAACAAGACGTTCAAGTGTATAAGTTTCAGATTGGTAAGAAGTGAAGCGGACTTGGTCAATCTATCAACAATGACCCAAATTGCATCAATGCCTTGAGAAACCTTGGGAAGACCGAGAACGAAATCCATGGTAATGTGCTCCCACTTCCATTCTCGGAATTTCAAATGGTTGCAATGGACCTTTTGGTACTTGATGCTTCGCCTTGACTCGTTGACAAGTTAGACACCTTGAGATAAAAACAGTATTATCTCTCTCTTCATATTGCTTCCACCAAAATGTATGGCGAAGATCACGATACATCTTGGTACTCCGGGATGGATTGCAAATGGTGTGTTGTGCGCTCCACCATGATTTTATACTTTAAATCGTGGTCGTTAGAACACAAAGTCCGGAGTTGACTCAAGTATTCCTTCATCATCAATTTTGCTTCGCATAAAGACCTTCTCAGACTTTCTTCCTTATACGCATCAGCTCCAGGTCTGTAGTTTGAGCAGCTTTAAACTTTATCAATTAAAGTCGGTTCTACTCATATATTCGCCATCATCACGTGGGTCCCTGGAGTCTTTATCTCTATCTCCATTCTTTGCAAGTCACACAAAATGGGCTTTTGCGTTGACAATATCGCACTCGTACCCGCATATGATCTTCTACTCAATGCGTCAGCTACCACGTTCGCTTTTCCAGGATGGTATGATCATAATCTTTCAAAGTTCAAGCCAACGTCGTTGTCGCATGTTGAGTTCCTTTTGAGTAAAGAAATATTTGAGGTTTTTATGATCCGTAAAGATCTCCACTTTCTCCCCATACAAGTAATGCCTCCAAATCTTTAGTGCGAAGACAACAACTGCCAACTCTAGATCATGAGTAGGATAATTCCTCTCATATTCTTTGAGTTGTCGTGAGGCATAGGCTATGACTTTCCCATGTTGCATGAGAACACATCCTAACCCTTTGCCCGAAGCATCATTGTAGATGACAAATCCTCCGAACCGGATGGTATTGTCGTAGCAGTCTTTGAAATGAGTCTCCTCTTGAGTTCTTGAAAACTCTTATCAGATTCCTCGTTCCAACCGAACTTTGTATCTTTCTGAGTCAGCTGAGTTAGTGGAGTAGCGATTCGAGAAAAACCTTCCACGAATCTCCGATAATAACCAGCTAAACCGAGAAAGCTACGTACTTCGGTCACTGATTTAGGTTACTCCCAGCTTTAAATGGCTTCAATCTTTGCTGGGTCAACAGATATTCCATGACTTGATACCACGTGCCCAAGGAATGTTACTTCCTCAAGCCAGAACTCGCATTTCTTCAACTTGGCATAAAGCTTATATTCACGAAGCTTTTGGAGTATCAGCCTCAAGTGTTGCTTATAATCTTCACGGGTTTTGGAATATATGAGGATGTCATCAATAAATACGACCACAAAGTGATCCAAATATTCCTTGAATACTCGGTTCATCATATCCATAAAGGCAGCAGGAGCATTAGTCAATCCAAAAGACATGACTAGGAATTCATAATGCCCATACCCTGAAAGCCGTCTTTGGAATGTCATCGGTTCTAATCTTCAACTGGTGATATCTGGAGAGAAGATCAATCTTTGAAAAGAATTTGGCTCCTTGCAACTGGTCAAACAGGTCATCAATACGTGGCAATGGGTACCTATTTTTTATGGTGACATGGTTTAACTCCCGATAATCAATACAAAGTCGCATACTCCCATCTTTCTTCTTCACGAATAGAACAGGAGCACCCCAAGGAGAAGTACTAGGACGAATAAAGCCAATGTCTAACAATTCCTGAAGTTGGTCTTTAACTCCTGAAGTTCAATAGGAGCCATTCGATATGGGGCTTTGGAAATGGGTTTTGTACCGGGTTGAAGGTCGATACAAAATTCAATTTCACGTTCTGGGGGTAAGCCAGGAAGTTCTTCAGGGAATACGTCAAGAAATTCATTAACAATAGAAATATCATTCAAAACTGATGTATTTTTGTTTAGATCCGTGACATGAGCTAAGAAAGCTTAACATCCATTTTTCAATAAACGAATAGCTTTATGGCTTGGGATGACAGTGATTGATTTTAATGGTTTGGTTGCTTGAATTCGCATAATAGGTTGATTAGGAATATGAAAGCTAACAACCATACGAAAATAATCAATTTTTGCATGATGAGTAGTTAACCGATCAATCCCTAGAATCACATCAAATGCAAGTATTTTCAAAGAAATAAGATCGATAGATAACGTGCGGTTACCAATTTGAATCAAACAAGACTTATAAACCGTGGATGTAATGAAGGTTTCTCCCAACGGAGTTTCAACAGATAAGTCAAAGTCTAATCTCTCCGGAGTCAAATTTAAGCGTTGGTATAAAGAGGAGAAATGAAAGAGTGGGTAGAACCAGTATCAAATAAAGTATAAACTTCGCTAGAGTTTATGATTAGCTTACCCGTGATGACGTCGTTCGGGTTCCTTGCTTTATGGGAGGTCACCACAAATGCTCTCCCTTGCACTACCGGCTTTGACTTTTCTGGGACAGCCTTTGGTGCTTCCATCTTAGCTGAACTTGTCTTTGGTGAACGATAAAATCGAGCTAGGTGACCTTCTCTTCCATAATTATAACATGCTTTGGACGGCATCACGCAGTTTGGACTGATGTGTCCCTCCCCTCCACATTTGAAGCATATAATAGGTGGTCGTTTTTTCCTTCCTTTCAAATGGTCTTTGGTCTTTGGCGTCTTTCCATCATTATTGAATCTCCTATTCTTGAAATATCCATTCTTACTATTTTGGCCTTGATTACCACCGAAGTGGTTACCATTTTTGGCCTGTTGATTCCCTCCACGCTTGTTATCACCGCTTCGATGACCGTATTACTCACTTTGGTATTATTATTTCTTTGTTCGCTCTCTTTTGGTTGGGTTGACTCATTATCACGCTCCAATAATTGAGCCCTATTAACAACATCTGAATACAAACATAGTTTATGAGATATAAGATATTAACGTATCTCAGGTTTCAAACCTCTTAAAAACATTCGTGTCATTCTCTCCTCATTATCAACCAAATGGGGCGCAAATCGGGATAACTCGGAAAACTTGGCTTCGTACTGCGACACGGTCATGTTATTTTGCTCCAGCTTGATGAACTCTACCTCTTTCATGCGATGAATACTTTCGGGAAAGTACTTGTCGTTGAACAGTTCCTGGAACTTCTCACAAGACATCTTCAGTGCGGAGGGTTGATTACGTTTTACAGATTCCCACCAGTAATCTGCTTCTGCTCGCAACATGAAGGTGGCAAAGAGAACCTTTTGCTCCTCGGAGCATCCCAAGACATCAAATATCTTGTTGATCTGTTTAATCCACGTTTCCGCCTTAAGTGGTTTTGGCTCTCTAAAGAACTCCGGTGGTCCCAGTTCCTTAAACTGCTTGGCGGTGACCATCCGAGAGTTGCCAGTGTTTCCACCTGCATTATGGGATGATGAGCGCTCACTGATGTTGCATGAATTGCATGAAGCCCTGGAACATTCCATCGTTCATCATTTGGTCAGTGTTGTTATTTTCCTGAGGAACGTCGCCTTCCTGATGCACATTATCCTGATTATTGATCTGTGGAGACTCAACGGTCTCCTGTACTCCATTGATGTTCTCAACATTTTTGGATGCCATTTTCAAATACCGCCACAAAACAAGAGTTAAATAACATATCACATATTATCATTTATACTCGACCAACCAATTAAATACCAAATAAACTTAGGTAGGTCATACTAGCGAAAGAATTCCCCGTCTCTCCCCTCCTAGTTCTTATCTCACATCTCAGCCAGGGATCATATCCCTAAGCTTTGATACCAACTGTGACGCCCCCAAAATAGGTATACATCACCCATCTTTAGTCGCCAAATACATGGTACAAATTCAAATACAACTTATTTATACAACAGTCGTGTAAAATACGATAAAATACATGCTGTAAGTTTTAATACAAATATTGCCTTCTAGACAATATCCACTCTCAGAATAAGTCCTCATTACATTTATTATCACACTATTTTATAGAATAGTGAGGACTACTAAGACACCATCTCGGACCATCACTCCGTCCCCCGACTAGTTCATTTCACGTTTCTCATTTCAAGAGAAGAAACGGTGAAAAAAAGGGTGAGCTCAACTAGCCGAAGAAGAAATATTATGACTAAGATAATGCAGAATAAATATCATTAGCCTTCAACAATGTTAAACTGATAAAATACAATAGACATCAAGTTTAACTGCAGCGGATCAAGCAATCCATTAAAAGAGTCAAGTAGAGAATAAAATCTACTATCTTTTATGTTTTAAAAGGTTTTTCATCACTTTTATCATTGGGACTCGGTTTAATAAATAATCCACATCATCCCTGCACTACGGCCAAGGATATTCATTAGGTCACGACCACAAATTCCATGCACTACTACCAATGATATTTGTGTATTCATCAATGGTCATGATCATGCCAACAATCGTCCATCAATGCACTACGGGCCAATGAGGACTTTTATCACATTATTTGTAACATTACTGGCCATGATTACAATCAATAATCCTCGGTCATAATCATACCAAGTCCATCTATGCACTACTGTGCCACAGATGACTTTCAAAAAAAATATAAACATGAGGATGATGACAATGATATAAGAGTTCAATAAAACAAGTTCACTTAATTAATTTATTCAGAACTAATAACGCCCAAATTGTCAACATGATAATCGCTTTGTAGAGTAAAATTCAAGAATGCTCGGAAGAATATTTTCATGAAAAATCTTGGATGAAGCGCAAATATCAAGGATATTCCACTAATTTCATGGAGTATAGAAGTCAAAATTTTAACTGGCGAGTATAATAACGAATGGAATAACAAAAGAAATCACCATGCATGCGGTACTCAGCATAGATAGAGTTATTCCAACAGAATAATAATAACGGAACCGTGTCGGGTGAAATTCACAAGCACATGGGATGTCCCAAATGTAATAATAAATGCGAAATAATAAATAATGGAACCAGTCCCACAGAAACGTAAAGATAAACATGATATTCGATAGAATAATAAAAAGGCGGAATAATAAATAATGGAACCAGTCCGATTGTAAAACACACAGACATGATATTAAAACGAGAATAATAAAGACTTTTAATAATAAATAATGGAACGGAGTTGATTGTAAAAACACAGACGAGGATATTCCAAATGTAATAATGAAGAATGTCACCAAGTATAGGGTAGCAGCGATATCTGAGTTATTCCAACAGAATAATAAGAAATGGAATAACAACAGATTTCTCTTCATGAATAAGAAAGAATAACACCCCTTACCAAAAAAGAACCGAATATAAAAGTAGTTAAGTAGCGAAATTTTTTTTTCTTCTCTCTATAATTTTTCTCTCTAGAGTTTCGGTGAATTCGTAAGAAATAATGAAGGAATGAGCTTTATTTATAGGAGAATGGAAGTATCTTTGTTCACATGAGCTAATTATTTTCTGAGAATCATTTTTTCTCTAACTTCCATCCACTAACAATATAATATATATATATATATATATACACACATGCTAAATCAATATATATATATATAATATATCAACCACTTAATTTTTTTCTCCCCATAACCAACATCAATCCCCACCACCACTTAATAATCAAATTCACTACACTCTTTACACATCACTATCACTTTTCACTCTTTCTTTTCCCCAAAGATTTTCTACTCACATATATATATATATATATATACACATCATATATATATATATAACAATTCCTTCCCTATCGTAACTCCCTCTCACCCCATTTCAAAAATCAATTCTTCAACACATATAGGTTCCCACATGTGGTCCCCACGTATGAGCCCCACCTTTAAATAATTTTCTACTGATTATTTTGAAAAATGGGTAAATAGGGGTCCATAAAATAAGCAAAACTTCATAAACATCACCTTAATAATTTTAACAACATTTATCATCTTTATTACAATTCACAATATTAATCTACCAGGTAGTTCTCAGGAAAGAGAGGGCTTTCCAATAAGAATTTCTCCCTATTGGTGCGCAATTAGATGACCAAACCTCTCCTTAGCAGAACTTCTAGACATCGTTAATATTACAATTTATAATATTAATAACTCTGTCATTTCAATTATTGATTTAATAATATATAAAATATCGATAATAATTGAATCAAATAACGTGAGATACTATGCAATAATTACTATAACAATAATTGAACAAAACTGACTGACTTCTCACGTAAGCATTAATAATCAATCTGGTGGTGTCTTACTATGCAACTAACGCCAGACATCGTTCTTTTACTACCGAAAGTAGTTCAACAAAGATTAGCGGTAAAACTTCCGCCGTTATTTTCATAAAAATATTTTTATCGTTTTCTCAATCCGACAATAATTCTGTTGTGGGGTCCACCAATAATTGTGTCGTCGAACGAATATTCTCTGACACAAAGAATATTTCCTGACCAATCGAATATAATATAACAACTTGCATACCTTGCAAAATTTATAAATATTACCCACAACTATAACATTATATCAAATCCACACCATAATATTAAAAAAAAATATTTCGAGAAAATTAAATATTTATTCATAAAATCTGGGTCTCACATCATGTCATTTAAAGACCACTATAGCGACGTAACTGGCCGCTTATAGGTGTTCTTCATGCAAACCCGAGAAAATCAAGTTTATTACCGAAGTAGGCATGTTTGACCACGAATTAAACATCACACAAAGTGTTTCTGGTCGTCATGTTGATCAGATCGTGTAGTGATAGTACAAGACTACAAGATCCGATAACAAACATGATCAAAACATACTCCAATCGAAAGATCTAAGCGTCTAAAGTGGTTGTCAGAGCTGTTCTTCATTTTTGGGTTTGCCCATAAATAAAGAACAATGCGACATGCCCACTTTGAGCTTCCACTACATGCTGTACAAGTATTGTTTTTGTGATCTAAAAGTTCTAGGTTGTAGACTACATGTAGGACTATAGATTTATTACATAATATATGCAAAACATCAACAGATCTAGCAGATAAAAATTGGTCAAAGGTTGTCAGAAACGGTGTTCTTCACATTTCTGGAAATTCCCAAAATGTAGATCATGATCGGATGGTCAAGTTTGACCATCCACTACATTCGATCAGTTGATGATTTATGGTATCTAAAGACACAAATATATAGTACATATACCATACTACAATATAGTTATAACAACAACATCAAAACACTAACAAATTAACAGATCTAGACGATACAAAACTTGTCAGAGTCTGAAAAAAGGCTTTCTGGGTTTACCCAGAAATAGCCTGGTCAATACCGGTCAACGACCTTTGACCGTTAATAACAACAAATCTAAACCAGTTTTAAGCTTAATTCTTGATGCAGATTAAAGACCACACATCCGTCTACAATATCCAACACTTAAAAACACAAATATCAAACACAGACAGAGATCTACAAGGCCTGACATTCAACATCGGACATCAAAATTTATTTTTTCAGATTTTGAAGAACATCAAACCGAGCCTCTTGATGTTATGGATCTAACATCTAGCAACCCGGATCATCATTATACATCATAAAAATATATTTAACATATAAAACTAACATCTAACAATGAGAAAATTGGATGATTTTTTGAGTAGGTTTTATACCTTCTATGAAAAATCTTTGATTCTATGCTTCTTGATGTTGTTATGAATTTCGTGGGGCTTGATTTTGTGAATATAAAGCTTACAATTTTGTTGGTTTTTAGAGAGAGGCTCAAGGATGAGAGAGTTGCAAAAATTGGCTAACAAATGACTTTCTTTCTCCTTGATCTATAAATAGACAAATAAGATGCATGAATGAATGGGAATTTGGATGCAGAGTCGATGTCTTGGAATTTTAAAGTCAAGGGAGTTGTTATATTAGGTAACCCACTCCCATCTAATGTCAAAACCTAGTTTAGCATTTAATAATACAACAAGGGGCAAAAAGGTTATTTGGTAAATCATTTTTAATGGCAAAATTCTAACTTGCCAAACCCTTAGGGTTTGACCCTTCGGGTTTAAACCTTAGGGATTAACCCTAAGGTTTAGCATATAGCATTTATAGGAAATAGCAACTAGGGTTTGTACAAAAATAAAATAATTTTAGTTTTTAAAATTAAAAAAAATTAAGATTTGTTAATATAAATTTAAATTTCTAATTATACATGAACATTAGGGTATTATATTACAATTAACCTTGCTACTTAAGCAATTAGGGTTCCTAAATATCAGTTAGGGTTTTGATTTCGCAAATAGGGTTTTGTAACAAAATTAGGGTTTTATAATTATTAAAATTAAGGTTCTAATCATTACGGTCTTAAATTACTAATTAGGTTTACTTTAATTAGCAATTAAAATCTATGATATTAATCACAGTAACACAATTTTTGACTGATCACAAACTCCAGTTTAGGTTTCAAACTAGGGTTTCTAATTATTAGAAATTCAAATATAACTAGGGTTTTAATTAGGGTTTCCTTAATTAGCATATCATTAAGTAACACATAACATAAATCATATAACACAGTTATAAAACAGTCTTAAATTTTCCATTTAAATTGAAAAACAGGGTTAAACAAATTAATGCTAGGGTTTGGTCAATATACACCATAATTGACCAACCATCAACAGTACGTACATACAGTACATATTTATAGCACTAAAAAATCAAAATATATTTAATATTATAATATTATTCTCATTCATTGATCAAAACCCAGAATTACGTACATATTTATGGTTTGGTTGCTTGAATTCGCATAATAGGTTGATTAGGAATATGAAAGCTAACAACCTTATGAAAATAATCAATTTTTGCATGATGAGTAGTTAACCAATCAATCCCTAGAATTACGTCAAATGCAAGTATTTTCAATGAAATAAGGTCGACAGGTAATGTGAGGGTACCGATTTGAACCAAACAAGACTTATTAACAATGGATGTAATAAAGGTTTCTCCCAATGAGTTTTGATAGATAAGTCAAAGTCTAATTTCTCAGGAGTTAAATTTAAGCGTTGAGCGTAAGTAGGAGAAATAAAAGAATGGGTAGAACCGGTATCAAATAAGGTATATACTTCACTAGAATTTATGATAAAGCTTACCCGTGATGACCTCGTTCGGGTTCCTTGCTTTCTCGGGGAGGTCACGACAAATGCTGCTCTCCTTGAACAACCGGTTTTGTCTTATGCGGGATGACTTTCTTTGCCTCCATCCCGGTTTGGACTTATCTTGATTGCAAGACGACAAAATCGGGTCAGGTGTCCTTCTCTTCCACAATTATAACATGCTTTGGAGGGCATCGCACAGTTTGGACTGATGTGTCCTTCCCCTCTACATTTGAAGCATATGATAGGTGGTCGTTCTCCTTCCTTAACGACAGGTGTTGATGCTGACGTCTTTCCATCATTGTTTAATCTTCTTTTCTTGAAATGTCCATTCTTATTATTTTGGCCATGATTACCACCAAAGTGGTTACCATTTCTAGCAAGTTGATTCCCTCCACACTTATTGTCACCGCTTCGATGACTACTATTATTATTATTATTATCATTCTTTTGTCTTGCTTTCTCTTTTGGTTGGGTTGACTCATTATCGCTCCAATAATCGAGCCCTATTAACAACATCTCGAATACAAACACGGTTTATGAGAGATAAGATATTGGACGTATCTCTACGGTTTCAAACCTCTTAGAAACATGAAACATTCAAGGCGTCATTCTCTCGTCATTATCAACCAAATGGGACGCAAACCGGACTGACTCGACAAACTTGGCTTCATCTTGTGACTGGTCGTGTTGTTTTGTTCGAGTTTAATGAACTCTACCTCTTTCATGTGACGAATACTTTCCGGGAAAGTACTTGTCGTTGAGCGATTCTTGGAACTTCTCCCAAGACATCTTGATGCGGCAGATTGAAGACGCTTTACTGATTCCCACCAAGAATCGCTATGCATAACATGAAAGTGGCAAAGGAACCTTTGCTCTCGGAGCAACCCAAGACATCAAATATCTTGTTGATCTTCTTTATCCATGTCTCCGCCTTAAGTGGTTTTGGCTCTCCAAAAAACTCCGGTGGTCCCAACTCTTTGAACTGTTTGGCGGTGACCGTGCGAGAGTTGCCAATGTTTTCACCTGCATTTTGGACATGAGCCGCTCTCGCCTGATGTTGCATGAATTGCATGAAGCCTCAGAACATTCCATCGTTCATCATTTGGTCGGTGTTGTTGTTTGCATTAGGATTGTCGCCTTCGATGCACATTATCCGATTATTGATGCGTGGAGACTCGGCGGTCTCTGTGGCTCCATTGATGTTCTCAACATTCTCGGATGCCATTTTTAAATACTTCCACAAAACAAGGTTAATTAACATATCACATATTATCCCTATACTCTGACCGACTAATTAAATACCAAATAAACTTAGGTAAGTCATACTAGCGAAGGAATTCCCCGTCTCTCCCCTCCTAGTTCTTATCTCACATCTCAGCCAGGGATCATATTCCTAAGCTTTGATACCAACTGTGACGCCCCCAAAATAGGTATACATCACCCATCTTGAGTCGCCAAATACATGGTACTAAATTCAAATACAACTTGATTATACAACGATTCGTGTGTAAAATACGATAAAATACATCTTTATGAGTTTTAATACAAATATTGTCATCTAGACAATATCCACACTCAATTTAGTCCTCATTACATTTATTATCACACTATTTAACAGAATAGTGAGAACTACTAAGACACCATCTCGGACCATCACTCCATTCCCCGACTAGTCTCGGCTACGTTCTCATTTCCTGAAGAAACGGTGAAAGAAAAGGTGAGCTCAACTAGCCCAAGAAGAAATATTATGACTAAGATAATGCAGAATAAATTATCATTAGTCCTCAAATGATGTTAAAGCGATAAAATATAATAGACATCAAGTTTAAGCGCAATGAATGAACATCTGATCCATTAAAAGAGTCAAAGAGAATAAAATCTACTATCTTTTATGATTTAAAAAGGTTTTCATCACTTTTATCATTTGAGACTCGACAATAAATAATCCACATCATCCATGCACTACTACGGCCAAGGATATTCATTAGAGTCACGACCACAAATTATCCACGCACTACGGGCGAGGATATTTGTGTATTCATCAATGGTCATGATCATGCCAACAATCTGTCCATCAATGCACCGGGCCAATGAGGACTTTTACCACATCATTTGTAACATTACGGTCATGATTACACCGAATAATCCTCATGGTCATAATCATACCAAGTCCATCTATACACTACTTCTGAGTGCCATGATGACTTTCAAAAAAATAATATAAACATGAGGATGATGACAATGATATAAGAATTCAATAAAACAAGTTCAAGAATTAATTTATTCAGGAACTAATAACGTCCAAATTGTCAACATGATACTTCTTTGTAAAGTAAAATTCAAGAATGCTCAGAAGAATATTTTCATGAAAAGATACTGGATGAAGAGTAAATATCAAGAATATTCCACTAATTTCATGGAGTGTAGAAGTCAAAACTTTAACCAACTCACCATGCATGCAGTCTTGATGCGTAGATAAAGTTATTCCATCAAAATAATAAATAACGGAACCGGTCGAGGCGTAATACGCAGCAAGCGGGATATTCCAATGAGAATAATAAAGAATGGAATACAACAGAAATCACCATGCATGCGGTACTTCGCATGAGCGGAGTTATTCAATAGAATACTAAATAGACGGAACCGAAGTCGAAGGTGAAATTCACACCAACAGGATGTTCCAGCAGAATAATAAAGAGCGGAACCAAGTAAAAGGCGTAAAACACATCTGAGGATATTCCTACAGAATAATATAAAAAGCGGAACCGTGTCCGGCGTAAAAGCCTGAACAGGATATTCTAACGAGAATAATAAAGAATGGAATCTGTAAGAATTTCACCAAGTATAGGGTAACTTGGCGTGATACTGAGTTATTCAATGAGAATAATAAAGATGGAATAATAGAAGTTTCTTCATGAATACAAAAGAAATAATATCCCTACCAGTAAAAGAAACTTGGAGTAGTGAAGTAGCGAGAATACTTTTCTTCTTTTCTCTATAGTTTCTCTCTACAGAGTTTCAAATTGAATTCGTAAGAAATAATGAAGGAATGAGCTTTATTTATAGAAGAATGGAATGAATAAGAAACAATTCATGAGCGGTCCAGATTGATTTACTTTAATCGGACGATCCATATTTAAAGCAAAATCTTTTAAATAAAATATAATATATTCTATTTATAATCTAATAAAACGAATAACTTTTAAAAAGATTTTACTATGCAAACACTATGCAAACACTATCATAATAAAATATAATATATTCTAATTATTGTCTAATAAAAGCAGATAACTTTATAAAAATATTCTATTTTATATAAAAAGATTTTACTATTACTTTAATAAAACGAATAACTTTATAAAAGTATTTTATTTTATATAAAAAAAATTACATTTTATTACGTTAATAATCTGAATAAAACAAAAACGTCATCATCATTATTATTATTCACACTATTAATCGACCGTGTCGTTTCAAGAAAGAGGGCTTTTCGGAAGGATTTTCTCCTATTATGCGTATGATTAGGTGACCAAACCTCTCATCGGCGTAACTTGAGACATCGTTAATAATGCAAATAATAATATTATTAACAACTTCGTCATCTCAATTATTGATTTAATAACATATAAAATATCGACAATAATTGAATCAAACTGAGTGACTTCTCACATAAGCATTAATAATCAATACTGAGTATGATCTTGTGCAACCACGCCAGACATTCGTATTTTTACTACTTAGTAAGTAGTTCAAAAGTATCAACGGTAAAACTTCCGCGTAGTTATTTTCATAAAAATATTTTTATCGTTTTCTCAATCCGATAATAATTACATTTGTGGGGTCCACCAATGATTGTACTTAAAGCAAATACGAATATTCCCCGACCAATCGAATATTATATAACAACTTGCGTACTTTTGCAAAATTTATAAATATTACCCACAACTATAACATTATATCAAATTTATTCCATAATATTCAAAAATGATATTTATAGAAAATTCATTTTATTCATAAAAGTTGGGGTCTTACAAATAATTCTAATTTTGATGAAAATATTTTAAATTTTATAATTTTATAAAATTGATGCACATAATTTAACTCTTGAAAACAATAAATCATAGTACCATTTAGATAAAATCAAAAAAATAGTAAGGTTTATAATTTTAATAATTATATTGTCTAAAATTAATAAATTTATACTAATTCTAAATTTAGAGATATTTCATATTAAATTCAAAAGGTCAATATAAAAATAAATAAAGAAAAAAAAAAGGAGTACATTTTTTACACAAATTTTAAAAATAAAGAAAGAAAAAAAAAATGAGGAGGGGTGAGGAAATCAATTTTTAATAGGTTAAAAAAATTGGATGAACATATTTGCATAACTAATGCATCTATGAAGAATAGTTGTGCTAAAAAAAAATAGAAAATAATTTAGCAAAAACATAACAAATAAGAGTATTAAATTTGCAATTTAGTCGAAGAGAAAGAAATCAAACTTTTAAGGGTTGAAGGGCAATTAAATGTAATTTAGCAAATAAAAGATGAGTAAAATAGACAATATATTTAGTTAAATTAACATATTAAAAATAATTTATAAATCATTTTGAAATAAGTAACAATTTATTGCTTATTTTTTTTGACTTATAAATCAAAAAAATATGTCATTGAAATAGTCACGATATAAGTCACCGCCGAACAGCCTCCAAGTCACTGATAAAAGAATAAAGCGTAGTGAGTATCACGTGCTGACATCGAGGAGTTTTGGCGGGAAAGCTTAGAAATAATTGATGAAAAACATTTTTTTTTTTTTTTTGAGTTATCCGCAACTCAAGCAATAAGCAATTTTACCTTTTTGTTTATTAGTTTTAAAATATTAACCTTAGTTTTGATAAAATGGGAGGAAAATTGGTTTAAATAGAGTTGGACATCCAGTTTGTGAAAATCAAACAAAACAAAACAAAACTTGGGAAAAGACTCACTTTGTCGAGTATACATTTCCAGCAAATATGATTGTGTTGAAATTTACTGTAGTGTGGACTACAATATTTACTGTTTTAATACCATAATTCATCACAGATGTGATGATAGCTCTGCTCTGAACACCAAAATGTCATCATATTAACAGATTAGTGTTATTGTGATATGCATGCCAATAGGATCACATCATGTTCTTTCAGTTCCAACCAAAGAACCACCCCGTCCGTGAACAAACCACCTTTACCTTTACCTTTACCTTTACCTTTCCTTTAGGCAGCCAAGCCAACACTCTTTTTTCTTTTTCAATAATTTTTACTTTAATATTAAACCATCCAACACTCATAAATCCGTTTTGGTTCGTCTTTCATTACCTTCAAATTATGAAATGATTATACATTTCAATTTTCAGAACTTCAAGTCGATCTGATATAAGCAGAGAGGCCCAACCCCTATCAATATCTAAAAAGAGCAATACAAGTAAGAAACTAAGGTTTACTAGTGTTGGTAAAGCACTAGCCTTCTCCAATACAAGCCTCCATTTCTTGCAACCTTGTGTCTCCAGCAGATTACAAGAGGCCCTCACAGATATTTTCTTGCAAGAGCTCGAACCTTTGTATCAAAATGAGAGGATGTAATACGAGATCCAGGTAGGTACAGGGGATTGAGAAGAATCTGCAAACAATCCACCATCAGAAATATAATAATTTATAAAACATCACAAACAAGGGAACTTTTCTTTTCCATCTATTAGCTAGAAGGGATGGGGAGGGAATTCAATACGGAAAAGGTAATCAAAGGAACAAGCACATCAAAGAAAGGAAAAAAAATTACGAGTGGAAGCATACTCATTAAAAACTAACTACCACTTGTTTGTTGCCCATGAATCATGATTATGAAAAAGGTAGAAGAAGGATCCAACTCAATCTGTTGATGATAATAGTTAGGCACTTAAGCCCTTATAAGAGAAATAAAATAGTCAACCAAGTCAACTTATGGAAATAGGCAGTTAGAAACTAAAAATGTCATGTCTACACAGATAGTAAGAAGCATATAAATTAGTTTAATGGACGTATACGACTACTATAGAGATTAATCTTATCAAAACCTACGACTACACTAAATCACTAATAGCAGAATTGCAATCCTGCAGTATGACCGAGGTTCACCACCTCTTGTTTCATTCCCCCCTCAAGAAATCAATAAAATGTCTCATTAGATATTTATGGTTTTATGCTGAAGACATGTTGAATAGATGTGTTCCAATTAAATCAGAAACCCTTGTCCCCCAGTTACATGTATTTTAACGATCAATACAAAATAAAGTCAGATATTTTTTTACCACTTACCTGCTCGTCCAAAACAAGGTTATAGAATTCTCACCAACCTAAAGTACAATTTTAGCAACTAACGGACAGCATCTCCACAGAAACATGGTAGTAGAATTAAGATATGAGGAAGGTGACGAAAACTAGGGAAGCAAAGATCAAAATAAGGCATTTTCATTTTCCTAAACAGCAAGAGACGAAAGTTTTCAAGCAGTCTCTCTGGGCCTTGACCTGGCTTTGTGGCATACTTGAGTGCAGCCACATACTACAGAAGCTAAGATAGCCAGTATCTTCAATACACACAAAAAAAAAACAATGAAGATTTGAGAGAACCATTTCAGAGACAAGGAGGAACAACTTAAACAACTCGAAGAGAATTATTGATGGTATCGTTCAAAAGACAATAACACCACATATCAGAAGGCCTACAAGGAGAAGGCACAAGTCTTTGCTTTTCAAGAGAACATTGAGCTCAACTGCTCAAAATTCTCTTATGGAAACACAATATTGATTCGTGCAAAACTGGAAACCCATGTTCACAAGTCACAAGCACGTTCTCTTGAGCAGTATCCTCCTTTAAATCTTAAGAAAGGAGGCTTAAGCTACGACCTTGATCACTTTTGTTTGCCTTATAAACTGAATACAGCAATTCTTTTAACTAGTGCACCATCAGTCTCTTAGAACAAGAAAAATCTTTTTAAAGTCTATTTCTCTGGTCTTGTCCTGCAGTCACTATTAGTCATATTACACTTTTCTGTATCAACTATGCTCCTAAACTCAGAGAACACTGATTTCTAACATTTGTTTCTTACTCTTCCAGGCATATTGTACCAAAAGATAAGCTTACTGTAGATTTTCTCTCATGTAAGGAGGGCTGTTACAAATTCCAAGTAATCAAGTATAAGTTTACTATGTCTATGAGGAAGCCCCTTGAACTGTACAAACAAAATTGAAAGGCAGAGAAAGTTAAAACATACATTGGATTGCATACCAAACTAGTATCCAGATTAAGATGACTAACAATATAATGAAAACCAAATCTTGTTACTCATAAGTAAACCAGACACGGTAAACCGCTGGACTCGGATTGTCTGGAACAGTAGGAAATGGTGTTACCTTTATATATAGCTCATGAACCTCTTGAAAGAAGCTTTTGATCCCATCATCATTACGTGAGTCATGAAGCAGCATCAATCGTGTATGTATGATTTAGTCGGTCAAGGAAAATAAAGGACTAAAGGCAGTATACAATTTTGTAGTGTTGGTACCATTTATATAACAAACTCAAACTTTAGAAGAAACACAAAAACCTAAGAAAATTTATGAAAATATGACGAGAAAGTTCAAAGTTAACAGGACAAAGTTGAGCAAGATTGGAAATTTGGAATCCCATGTCCAAATCGTACAACATACTCAAATCGAAAAATAGCATATATCTACGAGTTATTTGACCCAATCACATCAACAAAACATACAAAGGCAAATAAAGATTAAAAAAAAACATTACAAAAAAATACAGAAAATTCATATTTCTAAATATACATCTACTAACTTTTCCTATATTTACGCTTAGAATGAATCCTGACCAATTGAAGCTCAAAGTTTAGGTTTTATATGTATAAGCATGTATGAAAAGGGAACAGGAGCACCGAAGTATTCATGATTGGTAAGTTGTAAAGTGAATATTATAACATCTCAATAAAAAAACCAGTAGTTATCAAGAACATATGCAGCTTAACAAGGTGAGATAAAAACTTAACCGAGGAATTTACTTGTTCTATGAAATATCATTAACATGTTAATCGGTGAATCAAGTAGAAAAAGGTAGGATATGACCCGCAGTAACATATACTGTAACCACCAAATCATTGAATCTGTCAATTGCTTTCAAAAACCTGGCAAAGTTGGCAGGGAAAGATTATTTAGTACTTGATGATGAAAGTATGAAACATAAAGCACTAAAAAAATATTAATAAAACAAAGGAAAATTCACTATAACTATAAAAAAAGGAAGGAAAGAAAGAAAAGCTGTTTGATCTCAACTGGCTCTGGTTCATAACACAGTCACACAGGCTAAGATAGGTGAAGAAATCTCACATAGCACTAGTCGTCCATGCAAGGTCCTGGACAATATCCAATGCAGCATGTAATATGAACTGGTGCTGATGGGCAGCATCTTCTGTCTAGGCAGAGAATGTACATGTATCACTTGACATACAGTCATTTAGCTAAAAAAAAAAATGACATACAGCCGCTTGAAGAAATTAAATTGAGTATAACTGGAAAGATGGGGAAAGTCTTTTATGATAGATAACTAGCCAATCAATATTTTGCATAATAATTCCCATTTGAAACTAACGGCAATTGAATTGATGTTTTGGTGAATCCACTGTTGTTTATCTAGATTGCTGAATGTAAATGTAAATATGATGGTTTGAGAAGAGAAAACATTGAAACGAAAGTTCAATGTTCCATTATTTGCCATTTTCCAACAAGTTGTATGAAAAGAATACCATATTCAATATCCCCTCCAAATCTAATATGATATAAGATGAAAGTGCTTACCCTTACTATATTGGAGATGTTTTACTAGAACATGAGCTCATATATAGGTAAGTACCTCTTTTGCTAGTTCTAAGGACCCGTACAACCACTTGTATACCGACCCAACTCTACAAATAAATGGATTTTTCCGTTCTAATACTCTATCGTAGAGTTATCAGTGCTAGGCCACCAACAGTGTCGGTAAGTTCAACTAGTATACCAGTTTTTTGAATAAGCAGCAGCACCTGTTGAATTCAGATATAGAAGAAGGCACACTAAAAGCTTATTGGACACCCAAGGCAACTATAGTCACCTAGCCAATTTCCATTGGTTGCCTAATCTTAATATCCTTTCCAATGAAAATAAGGGCATGAAATTGCTTAGAGAACCTTGTAAGAAGTTTTTTAGTACATTTATTTGTCTATCAAAATAATACTCCCTCCGGGCATATTAAGAAAGAGGATAAATGACAAAATTGTTCATATTTAAATTCTTATTTAATTGCATAGCATGACTAGGGATATTCCATAAAATATGCATACAGAATAGAAATATAGCAATTAATACTAAGGGTATTATAGGCAAATTATTGAAAAAATAGATTATTTAAGGTAAGTAGACATTTAACTTTGGACTACCTAAGTACTTTTATTATCCTATGAGGGAGGGAGTATTAAACAACAAATTCAGTAATTTTCTTTAAGACTATCCAAAAGATGAAGAAAGCATACTTTAGGGGCAGTACCGACTTCGGCTTCATATATAGGGATGTCATTCCTGCTAACAATCATAAAACATGCTGTGCTAGTCATGCTGATTGATCCTTTACCCTAAATTATATCAACCTGCAAAAAATAAAACTTGAAAATGTTAATCATGTGGAATTCATAAGCTGAAACCCATGGATAAGAATAGCCGTCTATTCTATACATCACTTCATACCACTATACTAGGTATGCATATGTGTGCATACATCATACATACAAAGAAATCTAACAAATTAATACAATTCAAACACTAAGCATACAATAAGGTTTTAACCTCAAAAGGAAATGATCAAGCCCTTAAACAGAGAAGAGTCTAAATCAGCTCGTATGAAGATATCTAGAGAAATATAGAAAACAAAAAGAAAAATAACAAGATCTAGATATAGATATATAATCAGGTCGTGTAAATTATAAAAAGTTTCAAGAAACATGTGATCCGAGAGAGTAGCAGAGAGACAAACCTTAATGGAATGAAGAATCGCTATGTCGAGTTGTCGACCTTGAAAGAGGAAAGCGGAAAACAAATGAAATAGAGTAAACTTACCTTCCTTTTTCTTTTCTTTTTTAATAAAGAGAAACTTGGAACTTATATAGTACTATTTATTTTTTGTTTTAAATAATTAAATAAAAGTTTTTAACAGACGTCGATGATTGTTTAAAATTAAATATGCGTCTTACTTGGCCATTCCATTCCATTCAAATTCAAATTCAAATTCAAATTCAATTTATTTATTTTTTTTATAAATTGAAAGGACAAAAACCATCAAACTCCTCAAGCTTAATTAATGGATATTAATTCACTTAGATTTGGTCACCACTTGTGGTACAGTGCAGACCTGCAAGGGTCGATGATTGCAACTGTTCAAAGCCAAAGCCCAATGTCCATGGGTTATCCCCAATTAAAACCTTTAAGCTCCTCTGCTATGTCTATTCTCCAATTAACATCGATTATGATTCTTCTTTTAAAAATAGGTTTAATAATTACTCGAATATTTAAATGTATTGTTTTAAATATTATTATATTTTATTTAAGACTTTCATTTAAATAAAAATATTACTTTTTTATTTTAAAACTCGAATCATCCTCAATCCAACTATGTATAAAACTTTTTAATGTTTACGCTTGGTTTCAGAATTAATATAGAACCAATTAAGGCGCACATCTTTTAGATGTCCTTCGGGGAACATGTATTTTATAGATATGTACCTTAATAGGGTAATCATTGATATTATCAAACTTTTGAGCCGTGTTACATGACTATTGTAACCTTAGTCGCTAGGGTTATACATTAAAATTATTTTTGCATGTGAATTTGCTTTTTTACAACTTCTTTTAGTTTTGAAAGTATATTTATTATTGAAATTTACAGAAACAAAAATTCTTTTCGATTGAAAAGTATTTTTGCAAATTGTTCTTGATCCAGTTAGATAGGAAAGATTGCTACTTAGTGGACTTCATCGCTCATCCCTTACAATGTTATCTATAAGTCAAGTCAATAATAAAAATGATTAATTTAAGTTTCAGTATAATATTATAGTTTGATTATATTGGACTTTGATTTAGAGAAGTTGCACATCCGTTGGTATTGTTTTAGACTAGACTTTTGCTCATAATTCCATAAAAATTTTATTGAGATTTTTTAATAATTATATTATTCATTTGATTTTATAATTATTTTGAACTGCATAATTAAATTTTAATCGTATGCATTTGAACTTGTAACAGGTTCACGGTGTTACAATGAAGATGCAAGAAGATGGACTTAATTTCAGGAACTCATTCTACTAAAAAAGGGTCATTAATTGTTAATTGGTTGGAGAAGACTTGACATATATGCAAATTACTTCCTCCTCTTGAATTTGTAGCGGGTCAAATTATTCTTTTAGCAAATAATTTGTCAAGTGTTAGGCTAGTTACGTACTTAGTTTAGAGCTGTAGTAAATTGTGCACACACACACAGAAGAAGCACTGCAAATACAAAACCGCTAGGCGCGCATGCAGCTGATTGGATCAATTGGAAACAATGGCAACCTTTGGATCATGTCTTGCCACTAATCATTATTATAAACAAAACACCCAACGTACGTACATTAACAAAACTAAAGAACTACTACTACGTACACACACACACACACACACACACACATATATATATATATATATATATATATATATGAACTAGGCAACACGTACCCACCCATGCCATGCATAAAGATGACAAGTATTGCGCATTGTTTTTCGGTTGTAGTTAATTTATTGAAAATGTCTCCCCACCTAATTAATAAACTAAAAGGTCGGTTTGATCAATTAGGGGAGAATACTTTATTACTAGCAACATAAGAGAAGATAATTAATTAGGGGCGAACTACTGGTATGATCTGCTGCTGCGGGAGATTGAGGTGTGAGCATGATCGGACCATCTCTCCGGCAAGTGGGATGACCGGAAGATTATCACAGTTGCATATCTCTACCATGAACCCATCTGGATCATGGAAGAAGAGCTGATCCACGTATATCCCTCCTTCTTCCACACGTTGCCGCATGTAATCAATTCCCATTTCCTTCAGCTTCTTCTCCACTGCACCCATGCTCTCACACTGAACAAAAAAATTACAGTATATACATACATACACACACTTGTAAATATTATTTACTAGAAATGTTGTAGTACTGTTAATTAATTTATATATAAGGATAAAAAAAAATAGTAATATATAATAATAGTAGTCACGCATGCAATATTTTATTAGAAACAAATGTTACGTGGCTTCTTTGTGTCCAAGTATTTAAAGCAACATGACCTCATTGTTTTGTTTTCTTTTAAATGTCATTTTTTTCAAGATGACGAAAAGTTTAGTACTTCACAAAAGACAAAAATTCTGTATACATAAAAGATGTATGTGTTGGTGAAAGAGAGAGAGAGAGAGATGGGGACTCTTGAAATTGTTGTTTGTAAGTGATTTTGTGCACCATCAGATACCTTTTCATTCACACCTTCACCACTAAAAGACAGACGAGTAACAAATGGTAATACTGTAACAGAAAGTAGTAGAACTATTTCATTTATTTACGGCTCTAATTCATTCACGATTCTAAACAAAACCAAAGGGTGGTTGACCTAATGATCAAACCTTAGAATCAGTACCCAGAAGATTTTCTCCTGAATGCAATCTCGGTTAATGCGGAGACGTAAGCTGCCCAACCATAGTCTACCGTCCAACCAAAAAAAGTCTAAACAATTGAGCTATCCTAAAGAATTTGGGAAGCTACCAACCTAATTAGGAGTTACGTAATAAAAATAATTACAATACATATACAAAAACTTATACCAACCTGGAAAGAGATGTGATTGTCCTTGGGATTAATCTCTCTTTTCTTGGGCATGTTATCTGGGTCTTCTGATTGCAAGAGGTGTATCCCTATTCCGTAGCTGAATAGCCTACACCATCTCAATCAACCAATATGTTTAATTATAACCAACGATAACAAAATACTTGATCTCTATTAGTGATTTTCAAAATTGACATGAAGTGGGTGCTTTAATTTATTCTTTACGAACAGAGTAATAAAAATGGTAGCGGTGAGGGATGGATGAATTTACCATGCTCCATTGAAATCAAAAGAGCCAGGCCTCCTGACGGGGACAAAGCCAAGAATATTCTGGTAGAAATCGATGGATTCTTCAAGCGATCGGCACACTAGAGAAATGTGGTTCAGAGATTTAAGGTGCAATGGGTTTCCCACGTCTTCCTTCATTTTTTTTTTAATCAACGTACGCAGTATATAACTGACCAAAACAAAAGGAATAATTAATGAAGTGAGTGGTGGCTCTTTCTTTTGATTGATAAAAGGAATATATGGTATGGTATTGGTATTGGTATTGGTAGTGGTAGTGGTAGTGGTAGTGGTGGGGACAGAAAGCCGGTAAATGTAATCACGTACGGTGGTTGTTGGGGAGATTCAAATGGTAGGATTAGGATTAAGATGTGATGAGGGAGGAGCTACACCTATATATATATATATAAACATACTATACTACTACTCCCTAGCTTAGCTTACAGTAGCTTATATCAAGGAAAGGAAAGAAAAGGAAGAAGCCTCCCTCGAGACTCTCTCACTGTTACGTCTATATCTTTTATCACACGTGTAAGATCATGATTGAGTTTGACACGTGGGTTCAACGTGGCTGAGTGCGAATTCAACTCCTATCCGTTACTGGGTGGGTGGAAAACACCTCAGCCACCCTCTGCATTGTTTTTTTTTTATCTTCCTTGAGATAGTAACCCAGACGGACGGTGATAGCTGTAATGGCGATTAGGTCACTCTCTTCTCGAGCAGGTGCTATACAACATCTACACTACGCTATCCTTCTCTTTCACCCCCAAACACCCAGACACTATTTTTTCTCTCCTCTACTTTTTTCTCTCTCCTACCCGACCCCCTACCATTCCAGACCCTTCTCAATTCATTCACTCTCATCTTCATTCTCAAACTCGGACGCCCCTCTTTCTTCACCCGAACTAGTTAACGAGCTCTCTCGGATTCTCAGTGACTTTCGAAACCCTAAACACGACATTGAATCCGCCCTCAGTCCATTCTCATCCAATATATCCACCAATTTGGTTGAACAGGTCTTAAAACGCTGCAAAAATCTTGGATTCTCTGCCCATAGATTCTTTCACTGGGCTAAGCAATTGCCTGGTTTTGAACATACCCACGACACCTACCATATTCTTATCGACATATTAGGGAGTAGTAAGCAATTCCCTTTGATATGGGACTTTCTTATAGATATGAGAGAGACTCGATGTTGTGAAATTACCTCTGAGATGTTCTGGGTTATTTTTAGGGCTTACAGTAGAGCTAATTTGCCTGCTGATGCCATTACGGCTTTTAACAAAATGGTTGATTTTGGCTTTGAACGGGGTATTCATGATCTGGATCAGCTTTTGTACTCCTTGTGTAAAAGGAAGCATGTGATACATGCCCAACAGTTTTTTGATAGAGTCAAACACGAATTTACACCTAGTGTGAAAACTTATAGCATTTTGATGAGGGGGTGGGCTTATATAGGTGATCCCAGCCAGTCGCGTAAAGTGTTTGATGAAATGCTCGAAAGAGGATGTTCGGCCGATGTGCTTGCTTACAATTGTGTTTTGGAGTCTTTGTGTAAGGGAGGGAATGCGGACGAGGCATACAAGTTGTTCCGGGAGATGAAATCTAAGGGGTTTGAGCCTGATGCCTTCACTTATTCAATTTTCATTCATGCTTCTTGTGAAGGGAACGATGTTCATTCGGCTTTTAGGGTTCTTGATAGGATGAGAAGATACAATCTTGTGCCTAATGTGTTCACTTACAACTGTATTGTCAAGACTCTTTGTAAGAATGACAAGGTAGAAGAGGCTTACCAACTTCTGGAGGAGATGATTGAAAGGGGAGTGAGACCGGATGCATGGAGTTACAATACAATCCTAGCTTTTCATTGTGATCGCCGTGAAGTTAATAGGGCACTTAAGTTAATTTCAAGAATGGAAACGGATGCTTGTCAGCCAGATCGGCACACGTACAATATGGTGCTTAAAATGTTGATCAGGGTAGGTAGATTCGATAGAGTAGCAAAAGTTTGGGAGGGTATGGAGGAGAAGGGTTTTTATCCGTCAGTTTCAACTTATGCTGTTATGGTCCATGGTCTTTGCAAGAAGAAAGGTAAGCTAGAGGAGGCATGCAAATACTTTGAAATAATGATTGATGATGGGATACCGCCCTATTCATGTACCTGTGAATTGTTGAGGAACAGAATTATAGGGTTAGGATTTTCTGAACAGGTGGACATTCTTGCAGATAAAATGAAGAAAAGCACTTCCTGTTCAATACAAGAACTATCCAGCATTATGAAAGGTAATAGAACGAATATGAGAATAAAAAGTGAGGAAGAATACAACTCAGATATTGAGAGTGACGAGTGAAGAGAGAGGGTACAACTTCTCCCATTTGACTTTGTGGTAAACAATGGTGGGTGGATTTCTGTTTGTTCTGCGAGCAGTCGTTTCTTGTTGACACAAATGGATTGTTATCGTTTTGATACTTCATATAAAATCTTGGAATATGACGTGTGTGAATTTGAAGTCCTGCTGGACTTAACTGAGCTAAATTCCCTTTTTGATTTCTTCGATTTCCATCCAAGCATTCAGTTGTGGAAAACCCTTCATTTGCTGCAATAACAGAATTATGTGGTGGAACTGGGCCAAGACAAAAGCGAGAAAAGAACCAACCTATTACTCGTTCATATACATTCCTAATCAAAAACCGTCTTTTGCGTGGTAAAGCAAGCTGGAAGCTGTTTCTCTCTTTGATCATATCTTGGTGCAGTACAAATATAATCAAACTTACAAATAACATGTCACTCTTTTATTATGTGTTCCATATTATTGATTCATGGAGGATACTTGTAATGTATGAGAAGATCATATTTAGGTGAAGTGATAAACTGAGGTGTTAATTTATTTTTTCTGTTTCTCAGATACGTTGTTTTTAAGATAATTATGGTGTTCGAATGTGTTGTTTATCAGGCCCTCAACAATGCCTAGTGAAGGAGGTGAAAACAGCAGAAAACTCTAAAAAAATCAAAAGCCTTGGAGAATCCATACAAGCAGCTCCAAGTATGGGTATAAAGTATAAACGAGTGGAACTGAACCTGGCAGAGAGCTGCTCAAATTATACGAATTTTGTCGGATTCGAATTATATTTAAAA
Organism: Panax ginseng; assembly: GCA_020205605.1. NCBI lineage: Eukaryota > Viridiplantae > Streptophyta > Magnoliopsida > Apiales > Araliaceae > Panax > Panax ginseng. The sequence continues at coordinate 4,328,879 of CM035132.1, forward strand.
AACTCTATTCATATTTGACTCAACTCTGGTGGTTTAATTATGTGTTTATATATGTTTTAGGCACAGAGGCTGCAACTTGGACTTATAAAAACCGTATACCTCTGGTGGTTTAATTATTGCTGAATCAAGCGAGAAGCATTGTAGTGCGCCAGCACCCTTTCGTTTTAAAGGAGGGTCAGATCCACTTCTTCAAAGCAGTAATGTTAAGATTTCAATTAAAACTAACAAATTTTTTTTTTTTTTTACTAGAACGACTCTTATGGAGTATGGATATTCGACTGAAGATACTGGTCCCGGCTACTTTATTTGTTTGCGATATCTTCCCTAGGTATTTATAGTATTATTATAACAGTAAATAGGTAAAAATGGGTTTATGCGTCATTATTGCTCAATACTACCGTATATCCGTATGTAAGCCATTATGATGGTCGAAGAGCTATATAACGTATGTAAGCCGGTGACTGTTCGGAAGTCGGGAGCTTGGAACCTCGCCATTATTTATGATGGTCGAAGAGCTGTATGTACAGCATTAAAAGCAACATCTTGTTAGTTATTGGTCAGCATTTACAAGCACCTACTACAATTAATGCATCATGCATATTCGTATTTGACCCAAGTCCAAGATTAAAAAATTGTTCCAAAAACAGGTGCATAATTGCACGTCAAAATTTTCATTTGACCTCTTGCCTAAAACATGTTTACTACGGAATTGTGGAACTACTGAACGGGTGTACGAACTACGAACGCAGTTATACAACTCAATTAAACAAAACCAAGGGTACCTCTACAAGAGATTCTCGGTAAAGAATGCTGGATAAGTACAACCAGTTGCATGCGAAACAATTTAATGTGACTGAGAAAAGGACTAGAAATCACAATTTAATGTGACTGAGAAAAGGACTAGAAATCACAATTTGAAGTCACAAAAGCAGTCGGGTAAAGCTGATCCTCTTCCCATCACAAAATCATCTCTATGGGCCTTCCATAGGGCGTCCATCAACTCCTTCCCCTTGAGCCCCTCTGAAGTGAACTTTGCAAAGGCCCTCCTACTTAAGAAAAGTGTTCTAAACAACCCCTTATAGGCCCGCATTGCTGCCACCATCTTATCCATGTTCCCAAAATATGTAGCCATATACGAGTCGCTGTTGATCGATACATAATAATCCAGCGCAGCTTTCGTGTTCCCATGCATGCTTTTAAAATCCTGACCAGTAAGGAGGGAAGATTTGGTAATAGTGTTGGTGTAAACAGAGGTTAACCCTTCAAGTTCCATCAAACCATCCCCAGCTGCCAAATAAATATTTGTGTTTATAGGGATGGATAGAGATCGAAGAATGAAAGCAGTCTCATTTGGAGTGAGGGGCATTTCCACGGCTTCTCCAGACATGGGCTGCTTCTCCAGTCAAGGTTTACGATCTCCCGAGCAGCCTCTATAGCATCCATAGAGGCTAGAGAAAGACCATGGTACTCACATTGACTGTAAGCTACCATGTCAGGTTCAAAACGAAGGTGAAGTGAGAGAAAGGGTTTGGGTATAGCTTCCAGAAGCTCAGAGCCTTTCTCCTCCAAGGCTCTGGTTAAACGTAGTGCACTGTAACATGCTTGACAAAGGGCAGCCTTCGCATACAGGGGATACCTATGAGATTACAAACAAAAGAAATTTACTGAAAGGAACTCAAAAATAAATTATTGGTGAATCAAGGTAATGTCCATAAATCATAAAAATCAGCATACATCCTTAACATGACAATATAGACTACTAAAGGAACTGCAGATAATGGAATAGCATTCTCCAAATCCACCGTACCCTAGATACAAATATAAAAGGATAATCTATTTTCTAGTTAAATACATTACGAGTGCATGACCTTGAGAGGGGGAAGAGAAAATAGAGCCAACTGAATTAACAATAAACCTGTCAAGCATAGCCTCAGTGGTTCATTATCCGGAAATGCAAACCAACAGAAACAGCCTATACTATATTAAAATAAAGTAATTTTTTACCAAAAAAGCAATTTTTTGGGCTTCATTACTTACACGTGACAGTTTCATCTACATGAACAGCTCTAAAGGCCATCATTTAACTCAAAACATATTTACTATTTCAACCTGCATAATTACAGTGTGCCGAACATTAAATTGGGACCGATCTTCTCCAAATAGAAACTACTAGTCAAAGGCAGCGTATACCAGATGGAAGAAAAAAATAAGGAACACATGATTACCTATCCCTCCTTTGGCTCATCGCAGGAGTGATTGAGATATAATGATGCTCCAATAGAGAAGGGAGGACACTTTCCATATAATCAAATTGGCCTTTGCGTTTGCTGCAATCAACTCGAATTGGTTCTTTAAATGCAATTGCATCTGGCAATTTTTTCACAACTTTGACAAATCCATTCAACTTTTGAATGAAGTAGTCTACATCAAATACATCTGCAAAATCACTGATGGAGACTAAAGAGTTATGCCATAATGCATATATATGATAGGGACAGAAGTAGAAATCTTTGTAACAGTCACCAGAGGACAATGAAGCTCCTTATAATATGAAGCTATAATACATAAGTTAATGAAGAAAAGGAAACAGTGAAGATTGTGAGTTTAAGAAAGGAGGAATGAAAGAATTTTAATATACTTTGAATTTGCTTTTTTGTTGGGTTCCTACTTGACAAGAAGAAAGAGAGGAAAATTGAGAAGGAGAAGAAAAGCTCAAAATTTCTTCATTTTCTTCTTTCCATTTCCCTTCCCTTGCTCCCTTTCCAAAAACACATAAGAGAAAAAAAGTTCTATTACTCTTAGGTCATTGGAGTAAAGAATAGCACAATGTAAGGTGATTAACTTTTCATGGCACAATTGATAATGAAGTCAATTATCTCTTCCCGTGTTCTAGAATATAGTAAGCCAGAATGTTGGCACTTAAGATAAACTGGATCACATTTTTCATTTTTTTCTACTTCAGTATACCTCATGTCATATGTGTCAAAGTGGTTCAATAATTATAATTCCATTTTATACAGGGTGCTTTGTATGGTGGAGCTCAAAAGATATGAAAGATTTCCTCCAAGCTATACACTAAAAGATGAACTTCATTAATGCAAAAAGAGTCCTATTTGCAGAATATACAAACTTTAAGGATAGATTTCTGTTTCATGTAACATCAAAAGAAATGGGACCAGTACTGGACCCTCAACCAGGCATACTACCTTTGTCAAAACGGAACCAATACCACAGCGCTCGACGTCACACTAGACGTCCTGCTTTCAGTTCCCCAGCTAAAAAATAATAAACCAGACATGAGAGTTTCTTGTCATCCAGATCCTCGTGAATGAAAGGATTCAAGAAGATATTGACAATTGGGATTCTTCTTGTGGACTGGTGGGAGTAAGTTTCCGGATTTTTTAGCAAGTGGTTAAGTTGCTGCACGTTGTTTTTTCTGTTCTTTGTATACAAAATCTTTTTGTCTTTACACAGATCTGTAAGGACTTGGGATTCATTGGTTTCCTTTTTGAAAAATGAATAGATACTTGACCCAGCAGATTCAGTCCTAACAAATAATTAAGAGAGATTCTAGAAGGTAACATGTATGAGCTATCCATCTTTGATAGCAGAACAAGTTGTTGATAATAAATGCAAGAATGAGAAAAATGGGAGATGAATGCAACTCTGAGTAAATTGCTACATATTACACAACTATATGGCGTTAAAGTGCTATGTCATTGCATTACTTCCAAAGAGATAAAGTGGGAAGAAATATTTGCAGCAATGGGAATTGTTCGGTTCATACACATTAAAATTTGATCTAATGTAAGAAAGTGAATTTTACAACTAATCCTTTCTTCTTTTTTTAATTACAAATGGTCATTTTTCTAGGTGTCATGATTAAGAGAATGAAACAACGGCAAACCATTCCTCAGTAACCAGCATTGATTACCTTGATTCATTCCAATAGGCAGCCACTTCAAACTTTGGCAGTACAAGAGTCGCATTTAGCAAACGAGCAATGCCAACACCATCACATAACTGAAACCATCATAAACAATATAAGGCTGTACCCTACATAACATAAAATTATCACAGAAACCACCAACAAGAAAGCAATACTGTCAGGTACTCACATCCCTCCTCATCTGATTAAGCCCACCATAACAATCCACTCGAATATAGCCATTACTCTCTGGCGGCAGAGCTGCAGCATTTTAACACAAAAAACCAAATGCAATTGTCTGCATTGAAAGCCAGTCAAGATTGACTCAGAAATATAAAACCAATCACAACCCCATCCCCAATTCTAATCATTTAGCAACTATGCTAACAAGTTTCCCAAATTGATTACTACCCTAAATAATTCCCACACTTCACAAATAGTTACTCCATAAGCTCCAAGAAGAGTTTCCATTTGAAGTCAATTTTTATTTTTTTAAATTAAATGGGCCAAATATCATGAAATTTGGAAATCGATTTGATACTTGCAAAAAGACATGAATTCTAAATTTGATATTATTTATATTTTTTTGAATAACTTCAGAAACTTATCGAATGAGTTATCCCTAATTTTGCTTACATATATAGCATTTACTATCCCAATTCATTTCAAAGGATAACTTCACCGGTGACTCCAAGTGAAAGATTAAAAATAAATAACAATAATAAAACTAACCAGTTAGATGTCCCCGAATCCACCAACGGCAAGGTCGCCAATCAACAATCCTTCGAACACTCCATATATGTGATTTTCCGCTGCAGTTTGTAGTGGACCTGAAATACCAACCATAAATTTTTAGTTTCCTGTATGGGCTAATCATAAACGAATAGATCATTACAAGACAATCGTAACTATAAGTCAAAAATTGAAGGGAGCCTAGTCTCTAGTATTCTAATAAGCAGAAGGAAAGAGAAGTAAGTAGTTACAATGGATAATTAAAAGAATAAGCGGAGAACGACGATGAAGGGGACGATAGATAGATCACAGCAAGGAGAAGAGAGAAAGTTACTACCACTATACTAAACAAGGGTTTCTTCACTATAAATGCAATCATTTTTATATGTATATACGTGTATACATGGATTGTTATGAATGATGAAGGTTGATACAGTAGGGTTTATATAGTCGACGCTCGAAGGGGAGATTGGATCTATGATATATATATATATATATATATATATATATATATATATATATATATATATATCTCTTCGGACTGGGACAGAGAGCAGAGCGTGGGGTCAGAGTAACTGTTTGTAAGAAAGTAGAATGGAAGCGAATTCGGAATATCAAAATGAAATATTTAAATTTTATTTATTTTTATTTTTATTTTTATTTATTATTAAAATTAAAATATAAATAAATAAAATTTAAATAGACTCATGCTAATTTTTATATCGAATTTCTATGTTTTTGATTCGGAATTCATAACAATCATTTACCCGGACCCAACCAAACTGAAAATACAAATATTCTTTTTGATTATCTGTAAATTAATTTAAATATGAATAATTAAAAGCCTCTTTTGTTTCAAAATGATATATAAATTAAAATTTAAATAAAAATATTTTGTTTGTTATTATTTTAACTTATAATATGTGAAAGTGTTGAGCTAAGATAAGTTGTAAGTATACAAATTTCGCATGTCTGTATAATCATTTATGCATGTTGAGTATACAAATTAAGTTGCTAAATTGTGTAGTACTTTATAATAACTTGTTTGATTTTCAAAAATTGATTATGGACACTGATTTTTCTTTGAAAATATGTTTGAAATATCCGATCAAAACAGTATCAGTTTTGGTTTTTAAAAATATGGAAGGATAAGAACGAACTCCAAGAATATGTTCTTTAATATAAGGAGAAAAATTTTTATTTCTAAATATAAGTCGTTTGAGAATTTCAAGTAATCATTAATTGCTTAGTTTTCAATATTATTCCAAGTAATAAATATAACTTTGATTCTTTCACTATTTTTTACCCAATAAATAGCACTCTTTTTTCTACTACAAGGGCAATATAAACAATTGATAGTATATTTAATATTTTATAATCATTTCTTTAATACTTGTACATAACTCTAAAACGACATATATTAAAGAACGGATAAAGTACTACATATTCTTATGACGCAGTGATAAATGTCTTTTTAAAGATAAGAAACAAAATGTTCATTATGACGCAGTGGCCAGTGTGTTATTATGCAAATGCAAGTCCTTTTAGGGGGATATTTTTTGTTAACATTTTTAGTGATATTTTTATTTTTTTTGGTCTTTTTTATAATACCTTTCAAAAAATGTATAGTATTTATTCTAACTGAAATTTTTATAAAAAATAGTGTTTTAGGTGTAATTTGGATACATACAAGAAACAGGGTCTGTACAACCATGTTTCTTCCCTGTATCCAAATTACACCTAAAACACTATTTTTTATAAAAATTTCAGTTAGAATAAATACTATATATTTTTTGAGAAGTATTACAAAAAAAAAAACCAAAAAAAAAATATCGCTAACAATGTTAACAAAAAATGCCCCCTAGAATTAGTCAAGCAATTCCTTAAGGGGGTGAATAGATATCTAAATTAAAATGTAATTAGCAATATCAATTTTTAATTTATATATATAAGGAGGAGACTAACATCTATATTAGAGTTTCTTTGACCTCTGATATTATCCAACGGGTCCAAGAAAGAGGTTATCAAGAATATCTCTATCACAGTTGTAAAGAATAAGAATTTTAACAAATAAATAGAGACCAACAAATATAAATTAAGTTACCATAAAAGATTATTTCAGTTGAATCACATAATTCTAACAAACTGATTTATCTAAGATATATATATATATATATATATATATATGTGTGTGTGTGTGTGTGTGTGTGTGTGTGTGTGTGTGTGTGTGTTATAAAAGATTATACTAAATATAAAGAACAAAGATGATTAAAGGAAAAAGAGCATTCTCATTGTATTTTCATGTGTCTCACTCACTTTACAATACTATTATTTATAGATATAAGAACATCAATACTAGGAGATTACAAAACTCAAAGTTCATGGCTTTCATAACTCAATGGTCATGGGAGTTTCAAAATCATTATAATCAAAGATAAGAAGAATGAATCTAGACATCCATTATAATTTTATAACACTTTCCCTTGGATGTCTATTGTATAGCCATACGCATTGAAAACTGCCTCATTAAAAACTTTATCAGGAAAAATTCAATGGAAAAAAAAAACCCAATGGGAAAAAAAATCTTGATAAAAAAATCTTGATTAAGAAAAAAAAAAGTACACCGCATATTAGCTCCCCTCATGAATGTATCATTAAGTCTTTCATCTGTCGCATTCCAATATTGCGAGGTAAGCTTGATATCAATATCGCCATTCTTCTGGGGCTTATGTGTATACAATAATTTTGGTGCAATATGTTTCCAATCAGAACTCCGAAGTTAAGCGTGTTTGGGTGAAAGTAGTACTTGGATGGGTGAACCCCTGGGAAGTCGTCCTTGTGCTGATAACATGTTATAAAAGATTATACTAAATATAAAAAACAAAGATGATTAGAGGAAAGAGAGCATTCTCATTGTATTTTCATGTGTCTCACTCACTCTACAATGCTATTATTTATAGATATAAGAATATCAATACTAGGAGGTTACAAAACTTAAAGGTCATGAGTTTCATAACTCAATGATCATGGGAGTTTCAAAATTATTATAATCAAAGATAAGAAGAATGAACCTAGACATCCATTATAATTTTATAACAATATATATATATATATATATATATATATATATATATATATATATATATATATACCGAAATAATATATTCAATAGCACAAATGATTAGTCTAGTTAAAAATACATGATTCCAAGAAACTGATTTATCCAAGATATATATTCCTTAACAACTATTCAAAATATAAAGAATTCAAAACAAATTAAATAGCATAATATAAGGAGAGAAATAGTCCAAGTGAAATACTCAATAGATAGCTCAATCAAAGTTGGTTTTCCTTAAAAGACTTCTCTTTAAATCACATATCTAACTTTGATTCAAAACAGGATATATAATAAGAAAATATTCAGAAATATTAATTCCTTTTTCTCAACTAATGGACCAATAATCAATTATGGGGTCAACAAAGAAATTAACTTATAATAAATTAAATCAACTCAAACAATTTAAACCAAATCCATTAAACTGAAAATAAATTCAATAATATTGTCATCATTAAAATCATAAAAGATATAAACCAACACATACTTGATAGCCTCAACAGTGCCTCATTGCGAAATTATATGTTTCAACCACCGAATAATTATAATTTTTCGTTTTGTTAATTTTCACACACATCACACCCACACACCCAAGAATCAAATCATGAAAATCATAAGGCAATAGTTACTTTTGGGCCAACCATACAGCTAATAATTATAATTAGGCTTGGTCTATTGGAAGTTCGGAACGACCGTAGACACCTACTCCTAGGACTATTTATTCGGTTATAATCGAATCAAATAGATTATTCGGATATAACCGAATACAGAAATATTCTTATTTTCAATATCCGAACTAATAACCGAATTTTAGTAATAACCGAATAGCCGATTACCGAATTATCGAATTGTAAATTCAGTATTTCGGGTAATAACCGAACACTACTATCAAAAATAACACCCAAAATTAAAAAATGAGAGAGAAGACCCAAGCAGGCGGACATCTCTATATTTCTCTCAAAATAGAGAATTACAAGCTCAAAGGCGAACTCATCCCTCACGTGCACGTCTATGGCTCTGTCCCTCTTATTGGCTATTATCTGAGGTCTCGAGAAATAACCTTAAGGTTGCTAATATTTTATAGAATGTCCAAATGGACTGTTCAGTTCATTCGGAATCAAGATCTGAAAAAATTACTATGTACAGTAAAACCTCAATTTAGGAATAGACTTGAAAGCAAACTATTTGTATTCTAATTGAGAGGTTATTACTAAATAGAGGTATTAGTACAAAATATTTTTCGAACACCCAAAAATATCCACTTTAATAAAAATATAAATTTTATAACAAAAATTAAAGAAAACATAAATTATTTAGATTTTCAAACTAGGAAAATGTAATCTTTTATAGGAAAATATAGTCCTTTATAGAAAATATAGTCCTTTATAGGAAAATGTAATTCTTTATAGGAAATGTAGTCTTTTATAGAAAATATAGTCTTTTAAAATTAATATTGTCTCTCTCTCTCATATATATATATATATGAAATTATTATTATATAGAGGTATAGTTTCTTAATACGGGACTTAAAAAGTATATAACATATTATAATTTAGAGGTTATTTTTATTTATAACAGACCCAAATTGGGACTAAATTTTTTTATAATATTATAGAGGTTATTCTTATATAGAGTACTGTACTGCTTACTAGGTGCAATCTGTGGTAGGATCAATGCTAAAGCCAATAGAAACGCCACAGACACCAGGCAAGCTAGCAATAACAGTGGCATTGGGATTGTATGTGGTAATGAGGCCCATTATGCACCTACACAGAGACTGGCGAATGAAATCCAAAGTTGTATGAACTGAGAGCAGAATGTCTCCAAATTTTCTGTTCTTCTTGTGTCCCACCACTTAAATTTTGACACACGTCCTTTTATTTAATTTTAGAATTAATTAGTGTTAAGTAAGAGACTAGGTGTCAAAATTTAAATGGAAAGACAGAAGGGGACAGAAAAATTGGGGACATATGATCTGTTCTCGTATGAACACTTCAAACACTTCTCCCCATTTTTAATTCACTACTCAGTCTAATCACTTCATTTCGGTTATTCAGTTTAACCGAATAACAAAAAACCAAAACCAATCCCGAACCCGAAAAGCGGATAATAAAACGGTTATAACCGAAATAATTTGGTTAAAAAATTTCAGTTATGTTCGGTTATTCAATTTTACCTGTTTTTTGCTCAGTCCTGCCTACTCCACATGCCTGAACTTCCTTACTATCAGTAGAAACATCATAAAACAGTAGATGAAGATCTATTTCAGTTTTAAGTATGATGGAAGTTTCCTGAAGTCATGCTCCAGGTCAGGAACTAAAGGATTTTTACATAATTTGCTTCCATTACACTTGATTCTGATGGTTTTTCATTTGTTCCTTTCTCACAAAAATCCCAAATAGGACCGAAATATTATTATTCTTGAACATCAGTACGTAAGGTTGGAAGAATATTCCATCACTAGACACCTTGTGAGTTAAATTTCTAACTGCATTTTTTGCTACAATGGGAAATTAAAACAAGAAACTAGACAAGCCTTGGAAGAACCCAGAGGTAGGGTTGGTAAAAAACAAGTTAAGTTCTCTATCATGCTGACCTGCACCAAGTTCGGAGAGGTACTTGCATATCTACTAAGTTGATGAAGGTTCCCGCTCTTTAATCATATTACAGTAATTCTAATGAGAACCCTGCAGAGTTGCCTAGTCCTTTTGTCGGTCAAGAGGAGAGAGAGATGACAACTTCAACAGCCACTTACAATATCACTTGAGTGAAAACTTTCCAGTCTCTTCTTCATTTTGGATCAACTATGGAAATAAAATTTTTAACAAGCATGAATTAGAGAAACGATTGACAGCGGGAAATTGAAAAATACAAAATTATAAACTGCAAATTAGAATTTCAATTCCTCCATTAAAGGAATTACCATTCCACATAGTCACAGAGAGAAAACTCCTTCCTAGATGATTGATAAGCCGCATGGCCCATGCCTACAAGGGCCACAATAATTGACCACTCAAAAAAAGAAAAAAAGTTCACTTACATCCCTCATGACAGGTAATCAATGCACTTACCAGGTAAAAGAATAATTTTTCGATTAAAGTATTGCTTTTAGTCATTCAACATTGCCTCCTCAAATAAAGACTTCTATTTGCCATGGAATCCTCCCTTGCTATACAAGCTCAAGTAAGCCATCTAGATCGCGTGCTTCTACAAGCTGAAGAATAAAGAGCTTTTTTCTAATGGAAAAGCTGCATGCATAAGAAGTAGCATAACAGGTAAAAGACTCTATTCAGCTGACAACGTCACTCTTAGGAATTACATCAGTTCATATTTCTTTCTTTTGCACACTCTGTCTCTCATCTAAAACCAAGTGTTCTTCAATGATGTGTAAATGATGCAGCACAAATACTAACTGTCCGATAGAAGAACAAATGTTTCTGTAAACATCTTTTCTAGTGCTGAGAAGGTCCCGATACACCTTCTGGAATCCAGAAAAGAAAATACTCGAGTCAACTTACGAACTTTGTGAAGGGGAGTTCCACCCCATAAAGCATCTCTTATCATTCTCCCTCTAAATGGTACATACAAACATGCATCTCTATATGTGTCTATTTTTTTTAATTATAGAGAAAAATCTCTGTGTTTCCTTGAGGTGAAAATCCCTTTCCAGCTATTTAAAGCATCTTCAAAGAACCTGGCATCACCAATACCAAGGTAGAAAACAGAAAAGAAAAGGCACCTGAACCACGAGATACACCAGATACTTTTAAATCTAAATTCTTATGTTTACAATATATTATAATGTGCCATTGATAGAACCGTTTGGTATTGTATATGTAAGTCTGCATATGGTTCGAAACTTTGAATATGGTCCAATTTTCATTAATCCTTCTTTTTTCTTAACTTTAAAGGATTTAATCTTCACTTTTGTTAAATCAGTTTTTCCCAAATAAGAGCATCTAAATATATGTAGTTCATCTAAAAGCCTTAGTCACCTTCTTCTACATTCAAACTTGTTCTGCACAGGTATGATTCAAATCAAGATTTTGATCCAGTAGTAATATCATATAAATATCTTTTTATTTTCATGACCTAAAGTACACCATCATAGTGACCACTTGCAATCCCAATTTTAACAGCTTGTCCATAACCACAGGAGTAAGTGAGTGTGTGTCTACAGGCTAAAAATAAATAAATAACCATTAAGGTAAACAATAACAAACAAAATCTGAAATTACGATTGCAGCAATTGATTGCTATACAAAGGAAAAATTAGTTGGCGTCCAATTAAACATTCCATTCATCACCACCAATTCTGAGAACACTGATCAAGATATGCAGTGTTAGAACAACACTTCACCTAATTGAAGCTGGAAAGTGAAGTGTGATAATATAGCATGACTGAAGCTTGCAAATAGATGGGAGAGTAATTAACATCATACAACACAAGCATATAACTAAGAGAGAGAGAGAGAGAGAGAGAGAGAGAGAGAGAGAACCTCATTGCATATAAACTAGTAAGAACTTAGGTGGCAGCTGCCTGTTTATGCCTCCCATTGTGTCACGAATATTATTGACATAGTATCATGGTACAACAAATTTAGTTTTCAATAATAGGCAGCCTTTGGCCTAGATGTTTATCTATAAAAAAATGCATATCCAATTAGTTTTCCATATCAAAATGAATCAAATAAAATAACACTAGGTCCAGCTGAGTAGCCATGTAAGTAAATTACTAAGCCCTGCTTTACAGTCCGGTACTCTTCAACTCAACAAAATAGATTTCATGGCACTCCGTTTACGTGGAGCCAAATTTAAGATAAACTTAGCTTTTCCATACTTCCCATCTTTTTGCAAGCCTTCAAGTAGCATATGGATAGTATCCACATTTGGAAACAAATTCTTGTTCATACTGTCTTTACACATTGAACAAGCTAAATCAAAGTCACCAGCTTTACAAAGATAATGAATCATGGTCTGATAAATCTTGGCATTGGGCTTGTAACCCTCATCATGTAGAGCAGAGTAAACTCTTTTAGCCATTTCAATATAACCAGCTACACAGAATCCTTTAATCACCAAATTATAAGTAACTTCATCTGGATTTATTCTAAGATACTGCATCATACCCATCAAACTATTGGCTTGCCAAGCTCTTCCCCTATTCACCAAATACTGAATCCTAACATTAAATGTTGCAAGATTAGGTATACAACCCCTACTTACCATAAGATTCCACAACCCATTACCAATTTCCCACCCATTAATCTTATAAAATGCTGATATAAGTGTTGTAAATGTAATCACGTCCGGTCTTATTCCCACTTTTTCCATCTCAACCATAACAAAACAAGCTTTATCACATAAACCCATTTCACAAAATGCCTTAATGATGATATTAAAAGAATAAGCATCCAAATAAATCCAAATCTCAAATGAACATCACTAAGAAACGACTCTATCGCACTTAAATCACGGGATTGTGTCAAAACCATCAGTGCAGCATTTAAAGACTTAACAGTTCTTTTACACCCATATAAATGCATATCATAAAAAGTATCGATCGCATGCTTACTCATTCCAGCTTTGCCATACAACATTATAATCCTTACAATGAACCCTTCACGCCGGCCTTGTGGAAGAGTCTTTTGCTGCTCTAGCAAATGCTCGATATAATAAAATTTGCGAGCTCCGGCTAATCGAGAAATGGTGTCTTCAAATGCAAAGCGATTTTCAATGACAAGGCGATTGTGGGAGTTCGCTTCTTTGAATGAGTGGAATAGCTTTTCTGGGTCTCTTTCAGATTTTAGTTTAACAAGGGCTGGTTCTTCTAACGTGAGGGCTTTTTTTGTGTTATCTGAAATTGTAGCGTTGATGGTGGAGCTTGATAAAGTGGAGGCAACGGCCGGGGTGGTGACGGCAGAGGAGTTATTTGCAGTGCCAAATCTGCGAATCAAGCGCACAGAGCGCATGTTCTAATGGGTTAATCCCAAAATTGGAACATACCCACCAGGCAGGGTGAAGGGGTTTAATAACCGAAGGGGGCGTTGGCCGGCTGCCTCTAGGGCTTAAAACGCAGGATGCTGTACTACTACACTACTACTAGTGAACTTGGTGAGGAACATAAAAGAAATGTCAAAAGAAAAGTACTTTCCTTTTTATTTAAGGTTCTGTTTGGAACTTAGAAAAATAATTAAAAAAGAAGAGAGAAGGAAATCTAAAAATTTATAAAGTATTTTTATTTATTTATTTATTGTTACACTATCTTTTACAAATTTTGCACTAGAAAAATCCAACTATATTAGTTTATGTTCGGCAAAGATTGTCACCATTTGATTTAATGTTTTTTGCTCGAGGTGGCTGTAGATACATACTTCAAAAAGTAAGAAAATGTTAGTAGAATTAGGAATATTGTTTTCTTTAAAATATGTAGCATTTTTATGTTGAATTAAAATTTAATCGACCAATATTTAATTTCTCAAACTTAACCGCCAATATTAATATTATATAGTGAGGATTTCATGGTGACAAGAAGTTGTTTTCAAAATTTAGTATTCCTTAGTAATATGGACCATGGCATTCTATGCAAGTTAAGCCAGAGATGTGGCAGTTTTAGTACCAATTAATTGTATGGAGTTTGATAACAGATGATGATGATTTGAGGCCTTCCAATTCATAATAATACTTCCCTACCATTGTAGATACTAGACACAGATCTCCCTACTCGTATTAAGGAAAGGAAAATAAATCATCTCTATAACAGATGATGATGACGCATTCTTCCTTGTGTTTCCCATAACTTGGAAACAAAAAGACAATACAGCAGTTGCCAACAAGTAGATGCAACAGAAGAATTACTTCCAATTTTGTACTGTTCTTCATCAAGACCAGCAAAGAATCTCAGGTGTTGCTAAACTAAAACCAATTTCGGGAAAGTTCTTGTTCCTCAATCCTTGGACATAATGACTAGCAATCCCAAAGCACCAATAAGAATATACTGCAATATATGGGAAATAAAATCATATACATAATTCTTAAATATAGATAGATGTTCAGCACACATGTTGACAACTTTTAAGAATGTGAAATAAGAAACGAGAGAAGATTCAATAAAATTTTGCATAACTCAAACCTTTATTATAGGCTTTTCACTCATGATTATTGTAACCCAGCCAACATAAGGTAAAAACCTGTTAATACGGAAGAAAGTTTTGTCAAATAAAATCGTATATAATTCATAAATATAGAGATGTTCAGCACACATGTTGACAACTTTTAAGAAGAAACAAGCAACGAGGAAAGATTCATTGTCCAGGTTCATCAATAAAATTTTGGATAACTCAAACCTGTAATGGGAAAGAAAGCTTTGTCAAGTTTACGCTTTTTCATTCAAAACAACAACAACAACAACAAAAAGAAAATTCTTTTCTTCTAATAATGCTAGAAATGATGAAGCAAGGAAACACCTAAAACCTTACCACTATGAACTGATAATAGAGTAGGCATATGTTCTCTTTGGCATTACATCTTGTGCTTCTTAGGCAACCAGCATGAGAAATAGAAGATTACTAATGCAACACCATTATGATTTGATTTTGATTGATAATTAAGTGAATGTCATTTTTTTTTCAATACAAAGTGTATGTCAGTTGGATCCATACAAGTAAGTGTATCCATTTCCTTTAACATCATCATAGTCAAATTCTAATCACGTTTAGGTTTCTTCACTTCTATTTTTAGTTTTAATTTAAGTTGGTTGTTCTGCATATTCAACTTGACTAATGTATCTATTCTTACCTACCACAATTCATATGCATGGATTTACCATCACAGGTAAAAGGAATCTCAAACATAATAGAGGAAAACAAATGGAACCATAACATTCTGGAATCTAAAAATTGGAAAAGCTACACAAGTCTCAGCATGTCATTGTATTTTTACAACATGGCAGCATCAGGAAGAGCCCGTTAATGTTAAATATGAGCACATATACCAGGGAAAGGAACGTGCTAGAGATTTTACCCCACAGCTCTACCCATGATGTGATGCCACTGAAGCCAGAGCTGTCCATGAGCATATAACCCCCCTGCCCTGTCATCTTTGTTATTGTTATCTCCTGAGAAAGGAAGCATAATCAGAAACTTGTGGAAATATTACCCGCAGTTTGCCAAAAGACTACAACATTATTAATTGCTATTTCCACATGTTCCCATTCATGAATAGCAAATGGGTCCCGCTCACATGAATAGTACCTGGGTACACTCACGTAAGACCGAACCTTTTGGGACTAGCACTTCTGCTTGTGGAAATAGCCCTACAATTATTGTGTCTCAGATTGGAAGTAAGAGCATATAGACTGAAAATATTTAGACTTGAAGATTATGACAATCTTATGAGCACTTTCTCTTAAATTATCTGGACAACTTTCCCACCAAGCACATAAAAAATAATTAAGGGAAGCTACAAAAAAAAAAATTCGATACATGTTTTATACTTAGTATCAAGAATCTGGCACCTTTTGTTAGGACATAATCTTCTCCACTATCTTTCAGTTCATGAACCTGCAGCAACAAATAACCTTCAGAAGAGCCAAAACTTAAAGAACTAAATTAGACTAGAAGAGTTAGAATATTAAACGTATCAAAAGGAAAATTAATAGCTAATAACCATAAAAGCAAAAGCAATAAATCTTACTGATCATTCTACTCTGAAAACTTAAAAAAAACAAAGATCAAACCATCCAGACCAACCTAGAAAACACCTTATGGAGATCTTGCAACTAGTGTGCAGAAAAACTTCTAGAAATTTCTTAGAATGTGGTTTGGGGTATGGAAAGAAACCATTTTCAAATTAACCCCGACGTACCTTTTATCATCACCCCTTCTCAATAAGAAACTGAAAGAAAACCCAAAAACTGAACGTGTATCTTCAGCTATTGAAGTAGGACGAAAGTAATTAATTGGAATTGGTAATAAAAATTAACGAGCTAGAGTGATTTAACCGCGGGAGAACCACTACCCCTAAGGTTTCTCAACCGCGGAAGGGAGAAGACAATATTGATCG
Organism: Panax ginseng; assembly: GCA_020205605.1. Lineage (NCBI taxonomy): Eukaryota > Viridiplantae > Streptophyta > Magnoliopsida > Apiales > Araliaceae > Panax > Panax ginseng. Next base: position 4,345,717 of record CM035132.1, read on the forward strand.
CAACCAATAAGAGATTAAATTTTCAATATCAAAGCAAAGTGTCTAATAATACTTACATATTTATAATAAAAAGAAACTCTAATAATACTAAGCCCATTAACAATTGGGTATCTACATAAATAAATCAATTCTGAAATAAACCAATAAATAACAAGTTCATGAACTAAATAAATAAATAGACACTGATAAATAAATAACTAAATAGTGAATCATTTACGACGATTACGTCTCGTGGATCGATCCCTATTAACTCTCCCCGACTGCAAAAATGAAGTCTTTGACGAAGTGAAAATCTCGTACATCTCAAAAATGTATGGATCAAGCCGATGGAACTCCTCAGCACTAAGTCATGTACAATCGTCCAGAGACCTGTTGCGCCACTTCACCAAAAACTGACGGTAACCACCCTGCCTAATCAACACAACCCGCTCATCAAACACAACCTCAATAACCTTTGTTTGTACGCTGTGTAGGAACTAGAAATAATAGGAGGTGCAGGTGGAACAGGTAAAGGAAGAACAAGTATAAGCTCGTCAGGGTTAGCAAGTGTAAGCGAAATAGTGGAAAAAGTAGGAGAAAAAGTGGAAGAAAGGGTGGAATCATCAGAAGACCCATGTTAAGGTCTTCCACATTGAATACAGGACCAATACCCTTATCACTCGGAAGATCCAACTCATATGCATTAGCTGTGTTACTCGAACTCGGGTACGGGTATCGGATGCGGGTACGAATCTAGGTGTCGGACACGTGAAGTCAAAAAATAGAGAACACGCGGATATGGATCCAAATTTGGATATGGGTGCGGGGATACGGTATGTTATAATTTTTTAACAATAATGTTTCTAATTGTATCACCAAGTTTTTTTTTCTCTAGGGCCTGAAGTGTTAAAATATAAAGAAACAGGGGCAGAAATGAAACTTAAGGGGCTAAAATGGGAAAAAAACAAAACTACAGGGACTGATATGTAATTTTCCAAGGGGCTATTTTGAACTTTCATAAAACTTGGGGGACTAAATTAAAAAACTATAAAAACTATGAGGTACCTAACTGTAATTTTCCAGGGATATTTCACATTGTCTCTTACTCTCTTCTTCTCTCAGATCGTCTCTTACTCTCTTCTTCTTCATCCTCTCGCGCGACTCTTCTTCTTCTTCCTCATCTCAGCTGTCTCTTACTCTCTTAATCTTCCTCTTTTCAAGCAACTCTTCTTCTTCCTCCTCTTGCGTCTCTTCTTCTTCTTCCAAAACAGCCGTATCTAGATTTTTATGGTCGGATCCCATACGAATCTCGTACCCGTACCAGTGTCGTGTCGTGTCGACACGGGTACTCCACAAAAAATGGCGAGTCCGAGTAACACGGTACATTAGCACTAACCTTCTTTCGAACTCGAAATGGACCCATCCTCTTAGCATGCACTTTCTTCCAAGTACCAAGAGGTAATCTCTCAGCACAGTGCTGCAACATCAGTCGATCATTCTCATAACTTCTGATACCTGCGATGAACATCTGTAACAGACTTCTAATTTTTATTGCTTAAATTAATTTTCTTTCTTATTTCAGAAAGACTCTGCAGACTCACTAGCTCTATATGCAATGGAAAGATGAGCTAAATCAGCAAGTTTCCTAAGTTGATAACCAGTGTAATCCTGAAAAGTACTTACTCCAGTCGAACGATTAATTGAGCTATTATATGCAAACTCGGCTATAGGTAAAACCTTATCCCATGTAGACACATGATCACCCACAAGATTATGTATCAAATTACTTGGACTTCTATTAACAACCTCAGTCTGACCATCGGTCTGGGGATGATACGCAGTAGAAAACTTAAGTGTGGTGTTAAGTTTCTTACATAGTTTTTCAAAAATAACTCATAAATTTCGCATCTCTATCAAAAACTATAGTTAATGGTAACTCACGCAATCTCACTATCTCACTAAAGAAAATCATGACAATATGCGAGGCATTATCAGTTTTGATGCAAGGAAAAAAATGTGTCATCTTAGTGAAACGATCCACTACAACAAAAACTGAATTATGACCCATCTGGGTCCACGGTAACCCCAAGACAAAATCCATACTAAGATCCTCTCAAGGTGCATGTGGAATCGGAAGTGTAGTGTACAAGCCCGTGTTCTGTTAGCAATCTGACATGTGTGGCACTCAGAAACAACACGAGCTACATCTGTCTTAAGGCTAGGCCAAAAGAACCTATCCTTAACAATGGCAATAGTCTTACCTCGACCAAAGTGTCCAACTAAACCTCCAGCGTATAACTCACACAATAAATACTCATGCATCGATGTACTAGGAATAAACTTGTGGGTGCCCTTAAAATGATACCCATCACGAATACGAAAATCACTAGAGAGTGGGGAATTAGGATACTGATAAATAAATAATTAAATAGCGAATCATCTACGACGACGACATCTCATGGATCGATCCTATCAGCTATTCAGTACAAGCCACAAGGTGATGTAATGCCTAGGAACATGCCTTTGACTTGAAAAAGGTGGATGGAGTTTCTCTAAGAAATCTAATAGATTGTGGTACACTGCTTCAACTAGAGAGTTATTATAATATTTAGGTCTCCAACCTAATCAGTAAACAAGTTCCAGCTCGTTGAAAGGCCTTCTATGGTCACCTTGATTACACGATGAACAATTGGAATTGCTCGGCCCTGAACAATAACAAGGAAATGGATGATGTATTAGCAGGGAAAAAAAGGAAGCAAAAAAGTCATATCCACATTCTTAGAAAATGAGTGCATGCTTATATGTGTGTGTGAATTTATATACACATATGTGCGTGTGTGTGTACACATGGACGCGCGCGCACACATATTTATATATTGGTATAATATTCAAATACACATCAAAAACTATGTCCAAGAAAACTGGTATATTTCAAACCCATTACTTTTAATAGTGAAACATATTAAATTTTTTCCAGGTTTTGCCTCATTAGTTACTTGAGATTTTCCCCTATGGATGAAACAACTGTTATTTATTTAAGGGGATCAAATGCTATGCATTATATCATGTCTGCAGAAATCAGGACATTGCAATGGTTGTTAACTAGGCCCATATTTTGTACTTAAGAATGTCCTGGCTTCCATTAAGTGGACTAAGTTCTCCCACTCTTCTCCATTTAACAGATATTATCAACTAGAGAGGTGAGTAATGTATTATTAGCAGCCTATCCAAGACTTCTACCCTTCAAAGTGGGAAAGGAAATAACTTGGATATCAAAGTGCCAATTAAACTTTTAACTCTGAGAATATAATAGTTGGCCTAAGTTTGACATATTTCCCATAGAAAGTACGGTCTATTTTACGAGTAGAAATATCTATTAAGTTACGTGAATCAATGACGAACCTGAGAGACTAACATCTTAAAAGCTTAATATATTTTGAGCAAAAAAGAGTACTGACACCAATTCGTAACCAAATGTCGTTTAAAATCTCTCGCATGTTTGGGGCATTGAAAACTTGGGGTGAAAAGAAAAGGATTAATAGCATAGCCAAGTTAAGTAAAAATGGATTTCACCACGAGAATAATGCATTCTTATACTGTATATATTTTCTACGATGCAAATTTGATCAATTTTGCAAAGCCAATTACTTCTCATTTTTGGTGTGTCCTAATACAACTTCAAATAGCATTAAAATGAAGGAGGAGGTTCCAAATTCATTGTTCAAGAAACTTAGATGGATATGATATGAAATTAGATGGTTCGGTTAAGTAAGCACTTGAGCTGGTATAAATATAAGACAAAAACGTAATAACCATAGCAACAGAGCAATGCTACACTCAACATATAGATCAAATGAGAAACAGAACAAGCAATTGTCCCAGCGGCTTAAATATGAATTAGTACCCTAAACTATAGGCCATATTCCACTTCGGTGATCCACCTTTTAATTTTGTCAATTAGATGATTGAATTATTAATTTTTTCCAATTGCAACAAATTGAATCTGCCACATCAGAAATTGCTGACGTGGCTACTTGTATGGGGCCGTAGAAAGCTGGTGTGGCTAAAAAAAATAATTTTTTAATTATGAATTAAACAAATCTGATATAATAGAGGGTAAAATAGTCCAGCAACAATTTAGACAAAACAAACATTAACTTAAAATATTCAGAAAACCTCCACCACAGTAGATCTAAAGCAATCCCCAACTCAGTCCAAAAAAACCCTAGCTCAAGAACTGCAAATCTACTATTCCGGCGAAGAAATACTAAAAACGATTCCGGCATGACATTCCTTCAATTTCTTCTACCCATCACCCAAGGCAAATGCAATTTTCCCATCTGATGTCATACTTAAAACACAAATCCTTCTGTCGTCTTCGTTCATGCCATCAAGGAATAAAACAAATAATCAGAAGTCAATATATAAATTCTCTTCAAACTATATTAATCCAAAAATCTCCCACACATACAAATGGAAGAATGATTGAACCCTTTTTGGCTACTGAGGAAAAGGTGAAATCTAAATCTCAGCCTACCTAATCCAAATTACTAAATCAAGTAACACTGAAATTTAAAGCTAATTGTATTGCAAAATATTGAAAATCCACCATTCAAAATTCAATCTTTTAAACTTTGTAATACTTTCTTAGCAATAATCAAAACAAATAAGCTACACAAACAAACTCTGTAAGATTAGCTAAAAATTATCATTTCTATATCGGTCTTGCTGAATAACTCACCCTAAATCAAGAATCCTCCTCAAAATTACAACCTTCGCCAGAAAATGGAGACTTTAAGCTAAACAAAAACCCCAATTTGGATGCAGAGAGAGAGAGAGAATAAATCTCGATTGTTCTAGAGATTGCCGCCTCAAAATTACAACCTTCGCTAGAAAATGAAGACTCCAAGCTAAACAAATACCCCAATTTGGATGCAGAGAGAGAGAGAGAGAGAAAATCTCTACTATTCAAAGATTGATAGCGAGGAGAGAGAAAAAGCTTTGGAAAAACATTTGCTGAATTTTTAATTTTCGGTGTATTTTTTTTAATATAGATAGAGGAGAGAGAAAGAGACAAGTGAATTGTTGCTGGACCATTTTACTCTCTATTATATCAATTTGTTTAATCCATAATTAAAAAATTGTTTTTTTAGCCACATCAGCTTCTTATGACCGCACATAAATAGCCACGTCAGCAATTTCTGACGTGGCAGGTTCAATTTGTTGCAATTGAAAAAAATTAATAGTTCAATCATTTAATTGACAAAATTGAAAGGTGGATCACCGAAGTGGAATATGGCCTATAGTTTAGGGTACTAATTCATATTTAAGCCTTGTCCCAGCTTATTGGCCATAAGGATTCAAGTTTCACAAGATGAGACAGTATTTTTATGTTGTTCATCTACTACCACAAATTGACATACAAAAGAAATTTCAGTTTCTTTTTTCTTTGTTTTTTCCTTTTTTGGGGGAAATGCAGAATGGTTACAGTGGCAAAACCTTTTAAGTAGTTAAAAGATCAAGAACAAACTATATGCCATAAATAAATAATCTTACAGAATTACCGAAGCAAGATTTGAAAGTGCTACATGGTAATTAAAGTGTTATAACATTGGTTGGAATTTAAGAAACAATGGAAATGTCAGGAAGACATTATCTTGAAAGAAAGTTAGACCCTCTGCAGTTATTTGAGAAGTCTAACCCCTGCTATTTTTGTTAAGCAGTGTAATCACATACAACGGTCTGTGGTGTTTATGTAGTAACTGTAGTTATCAAAGAGGGTGGGTGTGCCCAATGATTTGTTCAGGATAGATCGATAGATCATCCTTTTCTTTAAAACAGTATTCTAACCCCTGCAAGAGGAAGGGAGAGTAGAAGAATAAAAGTGCATTGACGCGGCATAAGTTGAAATTTATCAATTTCCAAGGCACCCCGTGTTTATACTTTAATAGAACCCATGGCACTTTTAGATCCATAGTGTTTTTTTTTTTTTTGATAACTTAGATCCATAGTTTATTACTTTATTATTCTTCTTTTTTACTAGTTTCTGGTAATCTGAAGATTGAAAGGTCAATGTCTTCTTTTGGGTACAAAAAGGTCAATTTCATATTATACATACGAAAAATCAATCCTATAGTACTTTATTCAGAAAGTGGCATGCAGCTCTTGAAGATGCCAGAAAACAAAAAAGAGGCTGCCCTACGTAATTTTTTAGCAAACAAGATTAATAAAAAGGATGACGAAACCCTGAAAAATAATCATGGTGTTGGAAACTTGTGACTCATAATATAGAACCCATTGAAAAAGGCTAGTGCGGAGCGGAGTGAAGCGACGCACTAGCCCATCAGGGTTGCAGCAAAGGTTGCGGGGGGCGAAGCCCCCCGCGGTACGGTACAAGAGTTTTTTCTGGGTTGTTTATTAGAGGGACATTATGGATAATTGAGACATAATGTAAAGTAGGGTTGGAATAGGATTGGTAGGAATAAATACTATCTATTGTAAAGCCCTATGTAACCAAGGAATTATAATAAATAACAAGCCGCTTGTGGAGTACCCAAATTGGGGAACCACGTAAATCTCGTGTTATTCTTAATTCTCTATCGTTTGTGTGCGTGTGTGTGATCCTATATTCTAAAAAAATTGGTATCAGAGCTCGGGTTTAACACGTGAAGAACGATGACATCAAATTCATCGGTGACAACGTTTGATGTGATGAAGTTTGATGGGACTGGGAATTTTGGGCTATGGCAACAAAGGGTAAAGGATCTGTTGGTGCAGCAGGGATTGGTGAAGGCGTTAAAGAAGAAACCGGAGTCCATGACGATTGATGACTGGGATGAACTCCAAGCGAAGGCAGTGAGTACAATTCGTTTGTGCCTGGAAGACGAGGTTATGTATCACGTGATCGGTGATGAATCGCCATCGGGTGTATGGAGTAAATTGGAATCCAAGTATATGTTAAAATCATTGACAAATAAACTGTTTCTGAAGCAAAAACTGTTTCGGTTAAAGATGATTGAAGGTTCCGAGCTTATTCAACACATTCACACGTTCAATCAAATAATTAGCGACTTCTTTAAGGATTTTGAAGTGAAATTTGAGGAAGAAGACGAGCGTTGATGTTCTTGTGTTTCTAGGGTTCCATGGAGAATCTTGTAACAACTCTCCATGGGAAAAGAAACTCGAAGTTGGAAGAAGTCACTTACCTTTCTACTAATGTTTAACCGGTAGGAAGCAACAATCCGAGGGTATTTGGTGAAGAAATTTGGTGGTAAAAGGTGGAGAAGCAACGTGGCGAAAATCGGATAAGTAAACTAGAACGCAGGGAAATCGAAGTCGACAAGGGACTCTAAGCTCAAGAGAGTACAAGTGTTTCACATGTCGCGAGACGGACACTTCAAAAAAAGGACCTATCCATCTGAGAATAAGGGTGAAGGAACATGGAAGCAATCGGAATCTACGAAATCGGCAAACGTCGTGGAGGAATCATCGGATGATGGGGATATGTTGTCGCTTTCTACAAACACAGACGCTTGACGAGACTCGTGGATTTTGGATTCAGCGTATGTTCGTTTCACATGACACCTAACAAGGAGTGGTTTGACACTATAAATCGGTGAAGCGTGGGACGATTCTAATGGGTAACGATGCTTGCCTTGCAACGTCGTTGGAATAAAGCACGATAAAGATAAGGATGTTCGATGGTGTTGTGACTAATTTGGTGAGACATATCGAGTTTAAGAAAGAATTTGATTTCATTAGAACCCCGGACTCAATGGTTGTGAGTTCAAAGCGGTGGTGGAGCCACGAGAGAGTGACGAAGGTGCTTTGGTAATAATGAAAGGTTAAGGTCGGCGGAAATATCTATCGGATGATAGGGAGTATAGTTGTAGGTGGAGTTCTTTGCCACTACAACGGAGGATATTGATGATCTTACACTATGGCATACGCGGTTGGAGCATATGGGAGAAGCGTGGGATCTTTAGAATTACATAGGAGAAAATCATTGAAAGGGATAAAGTCGTGCAAGTTAGATTTCGCAAGTTACGTGTCTTGGGGAAAGCGATGTGAAGATGCGGTTTAAGAGTGCGGTGAACAAAGCGAATGAAAAACTTGACTATGTGCATTATGATGTATGGGGGCCGGTGAGAGTAGCTTCAAAAGCGGGATCGCTATATTTCTTGACTTTCATTGATAACTTTTCTAGAAAGGTTTGGGTGTACTTCATGCGACACAAGTGTGAGGTCTTCGAAAAATTCAGGGTGTGGAAAGCTGAAGTGGAAAATCAAACAGGGAGAAAAAATTAGTGCCTCGAAGTCGGATAATGGGGAATTTGAGTACAAAGACGAAGCCATTTGTGAGAGAGCATAGGGGTACAACGTCATCAGATCATAAGAAGACTCCACAATGAGAATGGGGTGGCGAGAAAGAATGAATGAGAACTATAAAGAGAAGGCGGCACCACGATCGTGAGGTTAAATGCGAGGGCTTTCGAAGGATTTCGAAGGCGAAGCGATGGCATGGCGGTTTACATAATAAAGCAAGTCGCCGAAAAATCGCTTTGGGTAAATAAAGTGGCACAAGAGGTGTGGACAGGCAAAGAAGTGGATTACTCGGGTATGAGGATCTTCGGATGTCCAGCCTACGTACACGTTCCAGGTGATGAGAGATCTAAGCTTGATATCAAGTCCAAACAGTGTATCTTTCTTGGGTATAAGAAAGGTGTGAAGGGGTACAAGCTTTGGGATCCGAAAGCAAAAAAGGGAGTGATCAGTAGGGATGTGGTTTTTGACGAGGCTTCTATGGTTAAGACGCAACAAGAAGGTCAGAAAACCGAGGTTGGTGGAGATACCGGCAAACAGCAGCAGGAAGTTCAAATCGAACTGGAGAGTTATGACACTGGAAATTCACCACCAGTGGAACAGGAAAATCAGCAGCAGCAGGACGAAAGCATAGCATGAGGAGACCCAGATGCACCTATCAAACCACCAGGAGAGGTACAGGTTTGATGATATGGTTCATATGCTTTATCTATTACTAGTGGGGATCCGCTCTACGCTTTTGAAGCTATTGCCCGATTACGAAAGGGACAGTTGGATGGAGGCCATGGTGGAGGAGATGGAGTCGTTGAAGAAAAATAAAACTTGAATTGTCGAGAATTGCACGAGGGAAAGAAACCCGGTAAAGTGCAAATGGGTGTACAAGAAAAAAGAAGTCATGATCAAAAAAGGAAAAGGAACGGTTTAAGGCTCGATTGGTAGCAAAGGATACTCATGAGAGGAAGGGATTGACTATGATGAGGTGTTTTCTCCGGTGGTGAGACATACCTCAATCGGGATTATTTTGGCATTGGTGGCTAGCTATATGACTGGAGTTAGAAAGCATTTGGATGTGAAGACAACCTTTCTTCATGGTGATTTGGAGGAAGTAATATTCATGAAGCAGCCTGAGAGGTTCAAGCAGTCGGAGACTGAGCACGTGGTATCTTGAGTTGAAGAAGTCATCTGTATAAACAATTGAAGCGATCTCTCAAGACAATGGTACAAGAAGTTTGATTCCTTCATGATTCGGATTGGGTTTACTCGATGTGAGTATGATTGCTGTGTTTATGTGAAAAGTCTTGAGGATGGTTCCTATATTTTTCTATTACTGTATGTGGATGACATGCTTATTGCTGCAAAGAGCATGATTGAAGTCAACAGGTTGAAGAACTTGTTGGGAAAGGAGTTTGATATGAAGGACTTGGGTGCCGCTAGGAAATACTTGGGATGGAGATTCGCAGGGATAGAACAACTGGAAAGCTGTGGTTGACACAAAAGAATTATGTGGAGAAAGTGTTGGAGAGGTTTAGTATGGCTAATGCTAAGCAGCAGTTAAGACTTCGTTGGCGAAGTCACTTGAGTTATCTACAACACGATTGTCCAAAGTCGATGAAGAGATTCAGGATATGTCGAGCGTGCCTCTATCGCGAAGCATGATTGGTTGTTTGATGTATGCGATGATGGTGTACGAGACCCGATTTGCACACGCAACAAAGACAGAAGTGAGCAAATACATGGCGATCCGAGAGAGAAACCTTTGGAAAGTCTGTTAAGTGGGTGTTCAAATATCTGAGAGGAACAACAAATCATGGGATTATGTTTGCAAAGCAACAAGCTCAGATGTCAGTTGTAGGGTATGTGGATGCGGATTATGGTGGAAGGTTGAATGATTTGAGATCTACAACAGGGTATGTGTTTACACTTGCAGGTGGACCGATTTGTTGGAGATCCATGGTTCAATCTCTAGTAGCTCTATCTACTACTGAATCTGAGTATATGGCATTGGCTGAAGCTGGCAAGGAAGCATTGTGGTTGAAGGGTTTGTGAATGAGTGGGCATAGATCAAGGTGGAGTACTGTTGTATTGTGATAGTCGGGCGCCATTTACTTGGCAAAGCATCAAGTGTATCACGCAAGGACCAAGCATATTAGGCGTAAGGTTTCACAAGTGAGGAGCCGATAGCCATTGGGGATGTGATATTGGAGAAAGGCGCGCCGAAAATGCAAATGGACATGTTGACAAAGACTGTGACCGCGGACAAGTTCAAGCATTGCTTGGACTTGATCAATATCTTTGAATGTTAGTTTGGAGGATTCCCCCCAAGATCGGATAGGACAAGTGACTTATCTTCGGAATGGACGAGGTTATTCGTCAAGGTGGAGCATTGCTTGTGACTTACCTTCGGCTTCAAGACTAGCCCATCAAAGTTCAGAATGAAGGTCATGGGGCCTCGCCCCCCCTATGATGCGGTACAAAAATTTTTTTTGGGTTGTTTATTAGAGGGACATTATGGGTAATTGAGACATAATGTGAAGTAGGGTTGGAATAGGATTAGTAGGTATAAATACTATCTATTGTAAAGCCCTATGTATGGAGTACCCAAATTGGGGAACCACGTAAATCTCTTGTGTTATTTTTAATTCTCTATCGTTTGTGTGCATGTGTGTGATCCTATATTCTAACACATGGTATACGCTTTTGGACAGCACAAAAAGTGAATCTAAAAGACAGGCATGATCAAATGTTTTCATTGGTGTTTATGTGCAAAATGGACAACACGCTACTGGTTTCGAGAGAAGCATGCTGCGAGGCGTACTTGCATAACTAAAATGTGGGCTTTTCATTCCAGTAGTGTTAAATTAACCTCATATATGGACTTACTCTCGAAAAGGCGGTTCCATGCTTTCTAAAAAGTACGACTACTACAAGAGATTCGTTTAGGTTATGCACATCAATGCTTTCCATATTATCGGTCGCAATGCGTAACAATCGAGACCTTACGAATAATAGAAAAGATCATCAGTTCTCAAAGAAACAAATCACCAAAGCGAAGCGAAATTTGAAAAATATAATTCATACCAAGTAATGCACATTGAATTATACAATGACATTGGATCGGAAGAAAAAATCGCATGGTATTTAAGTGTCGGAATCCTCAAGTACAAAATCAGAATTCGGGAGCAACTAATCAATCAATTTTAGGATTGAGATGTTGGTGTTAGCTTATTGTTTAGGGGTTTGGAGTAGGTACAGATGATATATTTGTTGGGAAAAATATGGCTTTCCCACAAGTGTAAATCAATGGAAGCAATACAAGAAAATAACAAAAAGAAGTAAGCACACAAGAATTACGTGGTTCCCTCTAACTGAGGTACATCCACAAGACCGGTAGGTCAGTTTCTTCCACTATCACTAAACAGAGTTTACAAAATGGCCAAAAAAGCATAAGCCTTACAAACACACCAAAGGTGTAAACCACAAGAGGAAAATACCTCACAAATGAGAAAACAAATCTCCAAGAACAAATAAGTTATCTGAATGGAGCTCTCTCACTCTTCTTTCCTATATCTGCTCTACATATCTGAAAATGGGACATGTCTCAGATTTTATAAGGATTTGAATCTTCTTGAAGACTCCAAGCCAAACTTGAAAATACCAAGAGTCGTGCATGGGAAAACCACCAAAAATAAAAGCCATGCATTTACCAAGGTGCAAGCCAAAGACTATAATTAAGAAATAGATGGGTCCCACAAAGGAGGGAAACCCAACAATTCTCCCCCTCCCGACTTGTGTGGAAGATTCGACCATTCCCGCCAAGAGTAGACACTTCTCATGCTTGTCCTTAGACAATGCCTTAGTCAACATATCCGAAGTGTTATCATCAGTGTGAACTTTTTCAAGTTGCAACAACTTATCGTTTAAGACATCACGAATCCAATGATATCTAACATCAATGTGTTTCGATCTTGAATGAAATGAAGAATTCTTACTCAAGTGGATCGCACTCTGACTATCACAATAAAAGACATACCTTTCTTGTTTCAAACCCAACTCTCGTAAGAACTTCTTCAACCACAATAGTTCTTTGCAAGCTTCTGTGATGGCGATGAACTCGACACGTGGTAGAGAGAGCAACACATTTCTGTAACCTTGATTGTCATGCCATTGCTCCCCTTGCAAAGGTAATCAAATAACCAGAAGTAGATTTTCGACTATCGACATCACCAGCCATATCAGAATCTGTGAACCCGTCGAGAATAAAGGCCTTTACCAAAACACAAACTCATCTTTGAGGTGCCTTGAAGATATCTCATAATCCATTTCACTCACGCCCGTTGTTCTTTCCTCGATTAGGCAAGAAAACGAATAACCCCAACTTCGTGAAGCAATATCCGGACGAGTACAAATCATGGCATACATCAAAGAACCAATCATTTGAACTATAGGAGTTTTTCGCATCTCTTTTTCTCTTCATCACTTTTAGGACTTTGTCTTGAGCTAAGTTTGAAGTGGCTCTGCATGAGTGGACAATTAACAGTTCTTTGTCCATATTGAACCTCTCAAGAACCTTTTAATGTAATTCTCTTGAGATAACCAAATCAGCCCACGTGATCGTCACGAACAATTCTCATCCCTAGAATTTGCTTTCTTTGGACCCAAATCCTTCACGGCAAAGGATTTGCTTCAACTCGACTTAACTTGCTAATCTTGCTCGTGTCTTGACCCACAATAAGCATATCATCCACGTAAAGCAAGAGAATAATAAAATAGTCATCTGGATATCTTTTCACAAACACACAATGATCTGAACTGGTTCTTGAATACCCATACTTAGTCATAAAAGAATCGAATTTTCTATACCCTTTCGCCTTGGAGCTTGCTTCAATCCATACAAGCTCTTCTTCAATTTGCAAACTAATCGATCATTACCCTTATCTATGAAGCCCTCGGTGTTGCTCCATATAAATTTCCTCTTCTAAGTCACCATGCAAAATGCGGTCTTTACATCAAGTCGCTTCAACTTCTAAATTCATACTCGCAGACTATACTAAAGATGATTCGAATGGAGGACATCTTCACAAATTTGGTGAGAAGATCTCATCAAAATCAACTCCCTTCCTCTAACCAAAGCCTTTCCTGATAAGTCAGTGCCTTGAATCTCGGTTGAGAAGCTGTTCCCATCATTCTTTCGTCCAAGACCCATTTATTTTTCAAAATTTTCTTCCCTTTAAAGCGGCTTCACCGAATCATAGGTGTGATTCTCATGCAACGATTTCATTTCCTCTTTCATTGCCATAAGCCATTCAGTTTTGTTCTCATGCTTCAAGACTTCTTCATAAGTCTCGGCTCCCCGATCCGATATCATTACATACTCATTTCAAGAATATGTTCGGATGGTTGTTTTCTCTGGTAGATCTCCTTGGTAATGGTTCTCGAGGTGGCCGCTCCCCTCGATTTCTCGGCTCAACATCATCTTCCATTGCATCATCATGAGGAGGTCTCGCACTTCCTCATGAACAACAGTGGAACAAGAGGATCTAAATCAACAAGATCATCAAGATTAGACTCGGTGACTCAGCTTGTCAATGTCTTCAATAGTCGATCTTCCAAGAAAACAACATCTCGCTTCTCGACAACTTTCTTGTCAACCGAGTCATACAACTCAGTAGCCAAATTCTTCATGTCCATAGCCAAGAAATATACTGCTTTGCTTTTGGATCAAGCTTGGACCTTTCATCTTTTGGAATATGAACAAAAGCTCGCAACCGAATACCCTCAGTGATCATAGGAGACTTCCTTTCTGTCCAAACTTTTTTTACAGTACATCACCATTCAACGAAAAGAAGGAAACAAATTGATAAGATCAATCGTCATCCTCATCCTTTCACCCCAAAAGGATCTTGGCAACTTTGAATGTGAGAGCAAACATCCGACTCTCTCAAGAATGGTGCGATTCATTCTCTCTCGCAACCCCATTCATTGAGGTGTCTTTTTGGTATCCTTTCATGGGATGCCATGATTGGAGCAATATTGATCAAATGGTCCAATATATTCACCACCATTATCCGAGCGAACACATTTCAACTGTCTACCAGTTTCTCTTTCAACCTTGGCCTGAAAATGCTTAAACACGTCTAGAACTTGATCTTTAGTTTTCAGTGTATAAGCCCAAACTTTTCTGGAGTGATCATCAATAAAGGTGACAAAGTATAAAGCACCACCAAGTGTCCTAACTTTCAGAGGACCATATACATCAGAATGTACCAAATCTAGAACATGAGATTTTCTAGATGCAATATTTCTACGGAATGATATTCTATTTTGTTTACCATAGAAACAATGAACACATGTTTTCAAAGGCGTACCTTTTATCCCCGTTAAAAGCTCTTTCTTGGACAAAACTTGCAATCCTTTTTCACTCATATGTCCAAGCCTTCTATGCCATAAATCGGTGGATGAGTCAATCTCTAAGGAACAATTTGCAGTCAATATTTGTTTCCAAGCAAATGTCACCCATGCCAACAATTTTTGACACATCTTCATTTCCCATACGGACATTCTCAAACTCACCTTGCGAGTAAAAAGTAAAGAAATCAGCCCGCGAAGTAACATGAAATGAAGCTCCAGAATCAATTACCCAGTCCGTCTCTTGGCCAATCAAATTAATACTAGCATCATCACCGATAACCATGAGTTCATCATCGTAATCGCAATGGATTTGATCATTTTGCTTTTTTCACGAATTTTCTCTTTGTTTCGCTCCTTGAACTTGAGCCAGACCGCCGCTTCATGTGCCCTTTCTCGTGACAATAATAAAGACGCAACATCTTTCTTTGAAATTGATTTTGAACGACCTGTAGATTTATCACGGTTGTGCGGAGCCTTACTCTTACTCCTGCCTCTCTCCCGGTTTTCCATCACAAGTGCTTCGGAGTGAGAAGAACCTGATGACTTTCTTCTTGTCTCTTCATTCAACAGGCTGCTGGTAACTTGACTCATTGTTACCACTCCGTCAGGTGCAGAATTACTAACTGTGACCACCAAAATTTTCCAGCTTTCAGGAAGTGAACTAAGAAGTAACAAAGCTTGTAATTCATCATCAAAAGTAATTTTCATAGCAGCCAACTGATTCACAGTGCTCTTAATTTCATTCAAATGCTCTGCAATAGGAATACCTTCCTTATATTTAGAGTTCATAAGCTTTCGAAATAGAAAAGCTTTATTTACGGCCGTCTTCCTATCATAAAGACTCCAATTTGGTCCAAAGACTGTGTGCTGAATTTTCTGTAGAGACACGATGAAAGACACTATTATCAATCCATTCTTAGAATAAAACCGAATGACCTTTTCTGGCCTAACTTTTTCCACTCGTCGCCTTTTCATTCTTACGGTTTGCCACGATCACCCTCATGGGTCCATTCAAATCTTTATAGAACAAGAGGTCTTCCATTTTAGTTTTCCAAGTCACCCAATTTGTGCCATTGAAACTAATCATATGCCCAACGTTCAAAGTCCATGATTCACATATACAAATATAACGAAAACGGAACCGAATTAACCAATAGCTCTGATACCAGATGTTGGAAAAAATATGGTTTTCCCACAAGTGTAAATCAATGGAAGCAATACAAGAAAATAACAAAAAGAAGTAAGCACACAAGAATTACGTGGTTCCCTCTAACTGAGGTACATCCACAAGACCGGTAGGTCAGTTTCTTCCACTATCACTTATAAAATGGCCAAAAAAGCATAAGCCTTACAAACACACCAAAGGTGTAAACCACAAGAGGAAAATACCTCACAAATGAGAAAACAAATCTCCAAGAATAAATAAGTTATCTGAATGGAGCTCTCTCACTCTTCTTTCCTATATCTGCTCTACATATCTGAAAAATGGGACATGTCTCAAATTTTATAAGAATTTGAATCTTCTTGAAGACTTCAAGCCAAGCTTGAAAATACCAAGAGTCATGCATGGAAAACCACCAAAAATAAAAGTCATGCATTTACCAAGGTGCATGCCAAAGACTAAGAAATAGATGGGTCCCACAAGGAGGGAAACCCAACAATATTTGCAGTGAGTTGTAAAAGGATTTAAAACGATAAGTTATTGCTGGTTGGAGCCTATCACTACAATAATGTAATAAAGAAGTCAGAATTAATTCTTTTTCCTGTATTGGCAACCAATTTGCTTATGAGTTTGCATTTGACAGAAGCAACAAGCAACATATAATCACTATTGTCATAAATTAACAAAAGAAACTCAACAATTAATCTGATAAAAGACTTCGGAAACGTAGCAACTTTGAATATAGAGAGAGAGAGTTAGAGAACGAGAACGAGAACGAGAACGAGAACGAACCGAGGGTGATGGCCTGGGAAAAGGCCTGTCTGATCTGAGGAGATTTGGCTGAAACGACGGCCTCTCCAATCCATCCAATTCCCATTTCTCCTTTCACTTCTACCTCTCGTCAACTAAACATAATTTACTTGCACAAAAACATAATTCACTTATCACAAAATATTAGGTACCTAACAAGAAACTGGCATTTTACCCGTTTCTTCTGAATTTGACCCAAACCCGCGTTTGACTAGTCGTTCTGTACACATCATAAACCCCGAGTTTTATTTACAACAAAAAAAAAATGTATTGAGTTAGGGGCTCTTTCATAAAAATTGAATAAATGAATGAATTGAATCTGAATTTGAATGAATTTAATAAAAAAAATTATTTAATTATTGACATGTCTGAAATATCTTAATAACAGATTTTTATTATTTTATCCTTCTAATAAATTTCAAAATTATTGTAAATTTATTTAATATTACTTAATATAATAGTTAATATTGTACAAAAAAAAAATCATTCAGTCCATTCATCTAAAAATGACATTAAACCATTCAGCCCAAAATGGTTGGCCGATTTAGTCATTCAGACAATTTTAAAAAGATTGTAATTAATTCCCCTATATTTTTTAAAATGTGTTAAATAATTTGGGACAACTAAAATCACTTAAAACATCATATATTATGAAACGGAAAGAGTATAGAGCTCCGATAACCCTTTTTTATTTATTTTACATTGACAATAATATATTAAAGTAGTAGTACATGCATCTTAATTTTGGCAATAATCAAAAAAATAAATACTTCTCCTATATATTTCTATTTTGACAACAGGTAGAGTCATATATATATATATATATATATATATACCTTAATCAAATTAAAATAACAACATGAAAATAATTAATAAAAGAGTACAACAGATTTACAAGGGATTTAAAAAAGAAAATTAAGGAAAACGAAACAAGTTGCTCAATGAAAAAATTTCGATGGGGGAATGCTACTAATTGCTGTTTCTTTTGGTCTGTCTCATAATACTCCCTTCGTTCTTAAAAGATTATCGTTTTAGAAGAAAAAATTTATTCCAAAAAATTTATCGTTTACAACTTTCGAGGAGAATAAATTATTTACTTTCTTATATTACCCCTATCTTCTCTCATTGTCCCAAGAAATTATCTCTCTTGTATTAATAGTTTTCAACTTCCTATAAAAGGGTAGTGATGAAATTTCAAATAAATTTTATTTTATAAATGATATTTTTTTTAATTCATGTGTCAAAATTTTAAACGATAATTTTTTAAGAACGGAGATAATATAATATAATAGTAGTATAGATGATGTGATGATGTTCAATTTTAGATTGGAATCCTGTCAATTTAATGAGTGGAGTAGTAGTAGTAGTAAGTGATTTGATCCATCAGAAGCAGGCCAGGCCAGGTCATCATTTTCTTGAATTAATTATTGCGCAGATTACTCCTATTGGAACCAAAATTATACTCCACTACACTCTATTTAAGTGAGTCTACTCATTCCTTCTTCTTCACACACTTGTTAGTCTTACTGGAGTAGATTGGGGGAGTAATTAAGAAAGAAAGAAATTAGTACCTACCCACCTACCTACCTGTCGTAGTAGCTAATTATATCTTCATCAAATGCCAGCCGCTTTACAGTCACCTAACTTCCTTTTCATTCTACTCCACTCCACTCCACTCCGTAAAATACTCAATTTAACTACATGCATATCCGGCCCATTTAACTCAATTTAATCAATCTTTGTATATATATATATATATATATATATATATATATATATATATATGTTGTGGATGTGCGTGCATGGTTAAAATGTACCCAATGTTAGTGCGGTACCATATATATATATTTTTAATCACAATTATCAAAATAAAAAATAATAGAATAAATTTGAACAAAAAATTATAACTCCCCAATTACTCTTCTTCTTACTCCATCCATAGTGGAGTATTTAATTTCTTAATTAAAAATAATATTAACTTAAAAATTTCCATAATCAAATAAATGGATTAGATCCACGTACAGCATGTCAACACCACTAGTTAATTATGCGTACACTTATGCATGCATTAAACACTGTGGATGTTTTTCTTAATGGCTTATAATATGGATTAATATCCTAAATTTTTAATTTTTTTATTTTTTTATTTTGGGGATTGTTTTTTCAATTAAGCTTTTAATTTTTTTTTCCATTTTGGGATTATCTTCTCAATTTTTTTCAATTAAGAGATTAATTTTTTGATTTTTTAATTGATAGTGCCACATTAAAAAATTGATGACACGACAACGATGCGTGACTAAAAAAAATACTTATATGTGTGTAATATTGAGTCTCGTTTTAATATTTATTCAATTATTATTTTTTGTATCAAAAAGGGTAACTTAAGATCATTATTAATTTTTTAAAGTAAATTTAATGACAATTTTACCTTTTTGGTATAACAAATTGATAATTATATTGATTGTTAATGATTATGAAATAAACTTAAAGTTTACGGTATTAATGATCTATACCCACGCCTTAATTTTTTATAACAAAAAGAGTAAAATTGTTATTATATAGATTACTGGTGATTATGAAATAATAATATTTTAATTAATATATAGTACATTTATACATTTTAAAATATTTATTATTATATTGATTATTGATGACTTTTTAAGCCAAGTTTGTAATGTATTGAATTTACTTTAAAAAAATAATAATGGTCTTATATTTTCTCTTTTTGGTATAAAAATATAACGAAATACATGTTAAAATGAGAATCAATATTACACTTAAGCATTTTTAGTCATAAAATTGGCGTGGTACTATCAATTAGACGTAATAAAAAAAATACTCCCTCCGTTCCTAAAAGATTGTCGTTTTAGGAAGTAATTTTTGTTCCAAAAAGATAGACGTTTGGAGTTTATCAATACACATTAGCTATTTTTTCCCTACTCTACCCTTATTTAATACTTTCTTCTATTTAAAGTTTTCTTCCATTCCCAATGATTCTTATTCAATTTAATGCTATAATCCAAGTAATAATTGGTTGAATAAGAAGTACTAATTGGTTGAATTGAATAAGAAACATTGGGAGGGGAATAATTTGTTGAGACAATTAATAAGGGTAGTATAGTATTTTCGCTAGGTATTAATTATATTTCTTAATCTGTGTGCATTAACTTTAAACAACAATCTTTTAGAAACAGAGGGATATATTATATCAATAAGTACATCATTAAGTTTGTCTAATTGTCTTTATCAAAGAATACTACATCATTTCACATTAATGCTTTAATTAATGTTCTTATATGGAGTACCTATCAATAATCATGGCAAAGAGGAGTAGTAATACGACACTTACGTTTCATTATACTCCTATAATTAAACTTACGACACTTACGTTTCATTATACTCACTTTTGCTTGCATGCATGCATGCATCACCAAATTATTCTCAAGTGCCTAGACGAATCAGGTTATATATGGTTGTTTGATAGTTATTAGTCAACTAACGACGTATCAGTTTCTAAAATTAATGGACCAACTTTATATATATATGGCCAAGTCAAGTCATGTCAAGTACTACCAATTCACATCCATTAATCTCTTTTGAACAACTTTCATTCATTTAGTATTAATTAATTTGCTTAATGATTTCATTCATTTAGTATTAATTTGCTTAATAAATTAAACAAATTACAACTTGTCTTTATCAGTAATCAATATTTTACATACTAACAGATTCCTTTTTGAACCAGCATGTAGTGTGTATTAATTATCAACTTTAATAAAGTTGTTACTTTCCAAAAATATTACTACTCCAGTAATGTTGTGCATGTACCTTTTCGAGTCTGCAAAATAGATATTGTCAAGGTTTATACTATCTCCGTTATTTAATATAAATCATTTTAGAAAAATATTTTTATTTTTAAATAAGTCATTTGAGAATTTTAAGTATGTATTATTTACTTAGTTTCTAATATTACTCCAAGTAATAAATATAACTTTGGTTCTCTCATTATTTTTTGACTAATAAATAATACTCTCTTTTTCCAATATAAATGCAATATAGACAATTGCTAATATATTTAATATTTTATAATTATTTTTTTAATACTTGTACACAACTCTAAAATAACCTATTTTATTTCCTACTATACCAAATTGACTAATAACTAACGACTATATTATTCCCTACTATACCAAATTGTTTATCTTGGGCTTAATCAAACTTTTAACTCTTCATCCATTTTTAAAATTGTCTCTAAATTTCTTTTTCGTTAATTTATATTTTTTGTCGATTTTATTTCTTTTACTCGATTTAACATCAACCATTTTGACCAAAATAATAATATTTATTATTATTATTATATTATTTTTGTCAATATTTTATTTATTTTATTATTTATTTTAAAAATAATATTTATTTTAAAATACTAAAAATATTTTTTGAATCTATAATTATTTTAAATATTTTAAAATAAAATATTATTTTATAAATAATTTTAAAACATTTTAGTTTTGTTTTAAAAAAATTAATTGTTGAAATTGGGGTCAGAGTCAAACTAAATCAGATTGGGCAAAATTTTGGTCAAAATTGGTCAGGTTATGGTCAAATCAGGTAAAAAAAATACAATTGATAAAAAAAGTTACTTTAAGAATTTAATTGACGAAAACTAAACTTTATAAACGATATTAAAAGTGAATGACAATTAAAGGGTGAAAAGTGTTATTCAACCATTTATTAAGTGTGACACAAGTATAAAAAAAATATTTTAAAAAAAACCATTGTTGACAATTTTCAACCGCAATAAATGGATGAATGCATTATGTTAAAGACTTTCTTCGATCAATATGTACTATTTCCTCCGTTTTTAATTATTTGATATTTTAGAGGTGGACACAAGAATTAAAATAATAATTGGAAAGCATTAAATATAGTACTCAATTGTCTATAATACCTTTAAATCTTTTGTTGGGATAAGGAGAGTTTTATTGGGATAAGGAGAGATAATGAGTTTAATGAGGGGTACTTTTGGAAAAATTATTATTAATTCTCCTAGATTTAAACAAATGTCAAATAATTAGGACAAATGAAAAATTCTAAAACGTCAAATAATTAGGGACGGGGAGAGTATTTACTAAGAGCATTTAATTTCCGTACAAATTAACTAGAGACTAATAAGTAATAATGCATGCACGAAATAATTTATTTTTACACGTGTATATATATACGGTCCGGATTTTAAGTTTACCTCGGCCCTTATCTAACATACTTTGCATACCTTCTTTCAGCAACGGACTGGACGACGATTCGGTCCGTCGCTAAAAGGGGGTATGTGTGACGCCCGCAAAATAGGTCCACACAACTCATTCTGAGTTGCCAAATATCACACTATAGAAATCAAATATAAACTTCATTTATCTAATTGTTGAACGTAAATGCGTGAAAGTACGACAAATGATAAGTTGTGAGTTTTAATACAAATATATGTAACTCTCATGGTGCCTCAACCACAACACCTTACAATGGTACTTTACATAAAGGTACAGTCAATAACTGTTTTAGAAATTAAAATCTTTGGAAAATACTCAAGGAAACCTTCGTACATGGGAGGCCATGCGTCTAGGTTATGATAGATATCATATGTCCACATAATTATCCTTGGTTGACCCAATAGTCCCAAAAATAAAACAAGAAGATTGCTATCATCTTCTTTCCAATGGTGAGTCTTCTTTTGACATATAATTATCTCCGTTGTCTCCAAGTGAGAATTATATTTCAAATAAACTCCAAGATTATATAGGTAGTGCTCGTAGATATACTCAGCAAGTGGATGTGCATAACTGTCTTATGATAACACGAGGTTGTATGTCATTAGACATCTTGTATGATAGTGACAAAGTACCCTTCCAAAGTTGGGTTCACCTCACCTTATTCGGTTCACCAAAATTAAATATCAAATGACGTATACAATACGACATACTTATCTAAAGTTCTTAATAAAATTATTTTCATACTATTTAGGGAGAACCTCAACAACTATAGACCACCGTTCTATTCTCCTGTTACCCCCGCTCGACCCAGCTACACTCTTATTACCTGAAAGGAATTGTGAAGCAAAAAGGGTGAGCACAACTAGCCCAGTAAAGAATATCATGACTAAAGATAATTTACATCATCAATAGCCTTCATCAATAATAAATCAGAGATTTAGAACATATGGTAGATGATAAAACTTTTCAACCATAGTCATAGCGTGAACGAAGCAATCCATTAGAAGAGTCAAATAGACCATCGATCTATTATCTTCTCCATGTTAAAAGTTCATAAATAATGTTTTATCCTCGTAACATCAATCAATAATTCATGTCCACAATTATATGAATAACTCATAATCATAATTGTGATTCTAACTTCTCTTCGCACCTGTGATCGAAGATAATTTTCATCACCTATCTTCACCGAAACATCAAAAATTATGGTTATACCAAATCAAAATTTTTGCTCATAATCATATTTAATAAATTCATCTTTGCACTACTACCAAAGATATTCATTAACAATTCATCTTTGCACTATGAAAGCCAAAGACATACAACCTGTATTTTAGAAGAGTCAAGTAGAGCATGATGATATCTACTATCTTTTAGGAATTAAAAGTGTATAATCAATATTTTATCTTTGAGACTCTAGCTTAATAAATAATCCACATCATCGAATCATCCCCGCACTACTACTGACTAGGATATTCATGTAATCATCAATGGTCATGATTATATCGAATAATCCCTGGTTATAATCATACCAATAACTGTCCATCAATGCACTACAGGCTAATAAGGACTTTTACCACATCATCATCTATAACATTACGGGTCATGATTATACCGAATGATCCCTGATTATAATCATACCAATAAACAGTTCATCTATGCATATAAGTCAAAGATACTCATCAATCAATAGTTCATCTTTGCATGTAAGCCAAAGATATACAACTGTAAAAATCAAAAATCAACATTCCATCTTTGCACGTAAGCCAAAGATATACAACTGTAAAACCAATAATCAACAGTCCATCTTTGCACGTAAGCCAAAGATATACAATTATAAAATCAATAATCCACATTCCATCTTTACACGTAAGTCAAAGATGACTTTCATCACAATATAAGCATGAGGATGATGACAATGATATAAGCATTAATCAAACGAAAACAAGGATAAATATTAAAAACTTTAAATTTATCCAAATATTATCAATCACTTAATAAACTCATAATCTAATATTATTAATATTATAACAATATTTTAATTACTTCTTAAACTTATAAATAATTTATTTCAATTGTTTACACTTTACCAAATAATACATTTAATCATTCAAAAATGCCATACTCATAAGATTTCATCACCAATGATCAAATCCCTCATCAAAAATCTGTATATACCCTATATAGGATTCCCAAGCCATAAAATCCTATTTTCCTATTTGGTTACTTTACATAACATATTTAATTCATTTACTCATAACTAGTACATTTTCATGAAAAATACCAAATTAGTTTCAAAAATATTTCTTTTCTGAGATTTAGCAGAATATAGTCCCATATTGAACATATATTTTTCTCTAAATTTTTAAAATTCATTTACTATTTTTCATATGACCAAAACTCTTTGAATATTTAGACATTTATCATAAATCGTATTTTTTGTCCAAAAATTCCAAATTTACAGGTATACTCTGTTATATACATGTACTCCCAATAAAAATTTCACCAATTTTGAAGTTAACCACAAGGAGTTATAAGAGTTTATTTTTAAAATAGTCTTTTCTCATAAAATTCATAACTCCTAATCTATACATCCAAAAATCGCCATTTTTGGACACAATCTAGAAAACTCAACAAAATAGCATTTTAAATTTTTCCAGAATTTTGAGGGTCAGAAAAATTACGAAACTGCAAATGGATTTTCACCCATCATGCGGTAATCCACGTAGACAAATCATTTCTACAATTTAATAAGGAATGAATACAAAGGATCATTCACCATGCATGCAAAGAATCCACATAGACAAAGTTATTCCAATGTAATAATAAAAAATAGAATAATGTAAGAATTCACCATGCATGCGATGTAATCGCATGCAGAAAAGTTATTCCCAACAAAATAATAAAGAATAGAACCCAGTCACATGCGTAATCCGCACATACAGGATATTCCAACAGAATAATAAAGAATAGAATAATAGAAGAATTTCACCATGTATGCAAGATTTAGCATACAGCAAAGTTATTCCAACATAATAATAAGCAATGGAATAACAATAGCTCTCTTCATGAATACGAAAGAAATAATATCCCTTACCTTAGAAGGAACTGGATACTGAAATAGTGAGGTAGCAAACTTATCTTCTTCTTTCTCTCTATAATTTCTCTCTATAATAATTGCTCTATAGCTTTAGTGAATTGGTGAGAAATGAAGAAAGATTAAGCTTCTATTTATAGGAAAATATAGTTTCGATAATTGCATATTTTGGGACTCAAAATATTACAGTATAAAACCTTCAACTTTTCTTTCATTTTTAATTTAGTCCTGCAAGTATTATCAAACTTGCACCACCTCCCCTAATAGTAAATAATGTGAATTAATAGTACAATCATGTGACTCAATAGTTATAATCATTTGAAAATACGAATTACAGTATAGTACCTCCATCTATACCTCCATTTTTAACTTAGTCATGCAAGTATTATCAATCTTGCACCACCTCCCCTAATAGTACATGAATGTGAATCAATAGTACACACATGTGAACAAATAGTTATAAGCATGTGAATTAATAGCAATTAATTGATCATTTATTCGATTAATTACCCGATTGGTAAATATAACCTCCAGACATCAATTATTATCGAAATAAATGTCAATTTTTACTAACACTAACAATCCCAACACAATGAAAATATTTTTCTCAAAAATTTCCTTTATTGAAATTTCGAAGTTTGACTTTTTTCGAAAAAGTCAACTGTTGACTTTTTTGACCAAAAAGTCAACCCCAACAAATTTTGTGTTTATAGTTTATTTCTACTAATTTCATCGTTCAGGACTCAAATATCATGCACGTCCGTGTCTCCAAATTCAACTACGAACTCAAATTTGATTTTTTTATAACATTCATCATTAATATTATAACTCATAATATTTAACAACCAGGTCGTTTCCCAGGAAAGAAGGGGCTTTCCAATAAGGATTTCTCCTTATTGGCGCGCAATTAGGTGATCAAACCTCTCCTTGACAGAACTTCTAGACATTGTCAGTATTGCAAATAATAATATGAATAACTTTGTCGTCTCAATTATTGATTCAATAATATATAAAATATTTTGCAGATGACACTGTGACGCCCCCAAAATAGGTATACATCACCCATCTTAAGTCGCCAAATACATGGTACTAAATTCAAATACAACTTGATTATACAACAGTCGTGTAAAATATGACAAAATACATGCTGTGAGTTTTAATACAAATATTGTCATCTAGACAATATCCACGCTCAATTTAGTCTTCATTATATTTATTATCACACTATTTAACAGAATAGTGAGGACTACTAAGACACCATCTCGGACCATCACTCCTGCTCCCCGACTAGTCCCGCCACGTTTTTCCGAAGAAATAATGTGAAAGAAAGGGTGAGCTCAACTAGCCAGTAAGAAATATTATGACTAAGATAATGCAAAATAAATTATCATTAGTCCTCAACAGTGTTAAACTAATAAAATACAAAAGACATCAAGTTTAACTGTAGCGGAACATGCAATCAATTAAAAGAGTCAAGTAGAGAATAAAATATACTATCTTTTATGATTTAAAAAGGTTTTTCATCACTTTTATCGCGAGACTCAAACTTTAATAAATAATCCAGATCATCCATGACTACTGACGAGTGTAAAACCCCGATTTTATGAATAAAGATTTAAATTTCTCGAAATATTTTTTTAAATATTATGGTGTGGATTTGATATAATGTTATAGTTGTGGGTAGTATTTATAAATTTTGCAAAGTATGCAAGTTGTTATATAATATTCGATTGGTTGGGGAATATTCTTTGTGTCGGGTAATATTCGTACGACGGCACAATCATTGGTTGACCCCACAACGGAATTATTGTCGGATTGAGAAAACGACAAAAATATTTTATGAAAAATAACGGCGGAAGTTTTACCGTTAATACTGTTGAACTACTCGGTAGTAAAAGTACAGTAATACGCGTGGTTGCATAGTAACACACGGTATTGATTATTGATGTTTACGTGAGAAGTTACTCAGTTTTGGGCGTATTATTGGAAAGCCTCCTCTTTTCTGGGAACGACCTGGTCGATTAATATTGTGAATTATAATAAAGGTGATAAATATTGTTAAAATTATTTAGGTAATTTTTATAAAATTTTGCTTATTTTATGAACCCCCATTTACCCATTTTTCAAAGTAATCGCTAGAAATTTTTTGGTATATATATATATATATATATATATATATGTTTTGATTTAGATGTAGTGAGGAGGGAAGTATTTTATTATATATATATGTTAGTGGATTTTGACGGAAAAGTGGAAATGGTGGGATGAGAATTAGTATTTTATATGGCATGAATTATAAAGGGTGAGGAAGTGATGTAAGACGGGTGGTGTGTTTTTTAATCAAATTGGGGTTATATGTATATTATATATTTAATTGTATAGCATATAGGTAGGTAATGGTAGTCCTAGTAGATAAAATTTGGCAGGTTATGGATTGATTTGTCAAGCTTGAATATTATTGGCCATTTTTTTTTCAATCATGCAGCAGATTTGGCAACTTGTAAATTATGGAACATTTTAATTGGTCAAGGCTTTTAATGTGGCATGTGTTCATTTTTTCATTGGCAAACTCTTTGACAAAGATTCTTCGATCGTTGGATCGATTGGAGTCGTGAATCAAGAATCGATTTTGTCTCAATTTCTACCGCATACCCAATAAGATCCTTCAATTCTCCTATAAATAGAAGCTCATTCCTTCATTATTCTTACGAATTCACTGAAACTCTAGAGAGAGAAATTATAGACAAATTATAGAAAAGTATTCTGCTACTTCCCTATTCTTATATCCAGTTTCTTTTACGGTAAGGGGTGTTATTTCTTTTGTATTCAAAAACAGAACTTCCGTTATTCCATTTCTTTATTGTTCTGTTGGAATAACCTGTATACGCGGGATACCCTATACTTGGTGACATTCTTCTATTATTCTTTCTTTATTATTCTGTTGGAATATCCTGTCTGTATGTTTTACGCCGGACCTGGTTCCATTATTTATTATTCCGCACTTATTATTACATTGGAACATCCTCGCCGATTGTGAATTTCACCCGACCTAGTTCTCATTATTTATTATTTCATTGAATAACTTTGTGGCGACCCCAAAATAGGTCCATTCCATCCAACCCATTCGAGTCACCAAATACATGGTACGTAAAATAACTACAACTTTATTACAACAATTGTCGACAAAATACAACAACACATATCTTTGTGAGTTTGGATACAAATATATACCAAATGTGACACATGTCCCAACCGTGGACAAGACCTCACAAAGTGACACCTTACATAAAGGTATAGTCAAAAACCTGCTTTTAGAAACTAAAATCTTTGGGAAGTGCTCAATGAAACCTTCGTATATGGGAGGCCATGCGTTTAGGTTATAGCCGGTTATCATATGGCCACGTAATTATCCTTGGTCAATCTAATAGACCCCTCAAAGAAAAAACAAGAAGATTACTATCATATTCTTTCCAATGGTAAGTCTTTCTTGACATATCATTATCTCCACTATCTCTAATTGAGAATTATACTTCAAACAAACACCAAGATTATATAGTAGTGCTTTCATATATATATACAAGAAGTGGATGAAGACATCCTCGTCTTATGATGATACGAGGTTGTATGTCATTAGACATCTTGTATGATAGTGACAAAACACCCTTCCAACGTTGGGTTTGCTTTCACCCTCAACAAATTATATACCATCAATCGCTCTATTCCCCTCGTTATCCCCCACTCGACCCAAATTTACACTTTTATTACCGAAAGGAATTGTGAAGCAAAAGGGTGAAAAGACAACTAGCTCGATAAAGAATATTATGACTAAAGATAAATAAATTATCAATAGTCTTCATCAAGAATAAATCGTAGATTTAGAACATACGGTAGATGATAAAACTTTTCAACCATAGTTGCGTGAATGAAGCAATCCATTAGAAGAGTCAAATAGACTATAAAGTCTATTATCTTCTTCATGTTAAAAGTCCACCAACAATGTTTTATTCCTGTAACATCAATCAACAATTCCTGTCCACAATCATATGAATAACTCATAATTGTAATTGTTGTTCTAAATTCCTTTTCTCATCCAGGACAAAGATAATTTTCATCATCTGAAACATCAAAGATCATGGTTATACCAAATCACAGTTCATGTTCATAATCAAACTAATAAATTCATCTTTGCACTACGGGCCAAAGATATTCATCAACAGTTCATCTTTGCACTACATGCCAAAGATATTCAACAACAAGTCATCTTTGCATTACAGGCCAAATATATTAATATCTCAAAGAAATATATAATCATTTCGAATTTATATAAATAATAATTATAACCATGTTGATTAATTCACCTTTGCACTTAAGCTAAAGATATTCAATTATAAATTCAATGGTCATGATCATACCGACCACAATTCAACTTTTCACTTCATGGCCAAAGAGAACCCTAGTCATGATCATACCAATAATCTATCCATCTTTACACCCGGTGAAAGAGAATTTCAACATCGTGGTTATAAAAATGTTATATATGATAATAAAATCAATATAATCAATATATAGTTTTAATCTCCGAGTAATATTCATAAATCAACTATAATTTGGTTAGAAAAAGAAACCAATTTTGTCATGAATAAGAACTTCATGAATAATAACTTCGTGAATAAGAACTCATGAATAAGAACTCGTGAATAGTAAACCCGACTCAAAAGGTAGAAATTCCACAATAAAATCCATACCAATATTTCTAAGTATAATGATATTGAAAGAATAATATTTTTTAAGCTTATAAACAATTTATTTTAATTGTTTACACTTTACTAAATAATGCATTTAATCATTCTAAAATGCCAAACTCATAAGATTTCATCACCAATAACCAAAATCCTCATCAAAAATCAGATATACCTCATGTAGGATTCTCAAGCCATAAAATCCTATTTTCTAATTTTCTTACCTCACATAACATATTTAATTCATTTACTCATAACTAGTCCATTTTTATGAAAAATAACAAATCAGTTCCAAAAATATTTCTTTTCGGGATTTAGCAGAATATAGTCCTATATTGAACATATATTTTTATCGTAATTTTTAAAAGTCATTTACTATTTTTCACACGGCCAAAACCAATTTAATATTTAAACATTTATCATAAATTATACTTTTATCCAAAAATTCCAAAATTTCTGAGTATACTTATATAATATATATGTACTCCCAATAAAAATTTCATCAATTTTGGAGTTAACCACAAGGAGTTATAAGCGGTTACTTTTAAAATAGTCTTTTCCCGTAAAATTCATAACTCTTAATCTATACATCCAAAAATCACCATTTTTGGACACAATCAATAAAACTCATCATATTTTTCAAATTTTTCGAATTTTTCAAGGTCCGAAAAGTTACGAAACATGGAAAACATAACAACCCTTAAAATCCCTTACCTCAAAAAAGCAAGATTTTTGGAATAACGCCGAATCTAACTTGCACAGACTCGTATAAAGAACACTCAAGATACAAGAATATACTTGATAATATAGAGACAAATAGAAGAAAACTTGGGTTTTCTCGTGTGTTTTCAATTCTAACTTAGCCCTCTATTTATAGGAAAATGCTAACGCCATGAAAGGAGACTAAAATAATAAAATATATTATTTATTTTTCTTATTCCACACCAACCTTCACCAACCAATTTTGAAGGCCATCAGCCATCTTTAAACAAAAAACATCAGCCACCCATGTGCCAACAACCACAAAAACGTTTTTCTTAAATAAAATAATTAAAACTTTTAAAAATTAATTATTTCGGAACTCCGGAACTTCAATAATTCACAATAAATAGACCTTTTATCAGAAAATTCAAATCTCGCGACTTTTTATAGGAATTTCAATTCTCTACAACTTTGCAGAAGAAAAGTTTTCCAAATTCCAAACAGAAATTATCCGAAATCCACAAAAAGATGATTTTAAACACCGTTTCAACACCTTTTAAAATTCATAACAAATTATACGTTCGATTTTAACGGTTCAAAATTTGTGGACATATACTCTACTTATATATGTATAACATATCCAAAAATCACAACGATCCAACGGTCGGATTAAAATTATAACTCACACAGTAAAGCTTTAAAAACACCGATTTGAGTTTTAATACCTCCAATCCGACAAAATAATTGATAAAACACTTCAACAGTAATTTCACATAAATAAATCCATCATCTATATCCACATCAAATAAATATTTTTTTATCACATAAATCAATAACTAATTATTCACAAATAATATTACTGAATCGCAATAATGACAACCAGGTGATTCCCAGGAAAGAGGGCTTTCCAATAAGGATTTCTCCTCATCTGGCAAGCATGATTAGATGACCAAACCTCTCCTCGATGTAACTTTCTAGACATTGTCAATAATGCTATCTAATAATATTATTCAAATAATATGAATTATTGATTTGATAATGAGAAATACTACGCACGGTGACAATTATTGAACAACAATAATATAAAATATCAACGCAAAGCAATTATTGAATCAATAAAATAAAATATTGAACAATAATTCATTGTAATAATTATTGAGTAAAGGCCTTCTTACATAAGAATCAATAATTCAAAAATACTTTGCAATAGTGTGTGTGCCATCGCGTGCAACAACGCCAGACATCGTCGATTTTAACCACCGTGTAATCCAACAAGTGTTAATTCGGTAATAATTACGCCGTTATTTATAAAAATACATACTTGTCGTTTTCCTTATCCGATAATTATTCTGTTATGGGGCCCACAAATGACTACGCCGTCGTACGGATATTCCCGACAAAAAGAATATTCCACGACCAAACGAATATTCCCCGACAAAAATGAATATTTTATAACCACGACCAAATGAATATTCCCCGACAAACTAATAGAAAAATTGAATACTTTTATTTCATAAAATTCGGGGTCTTACATAACCTGTCTGTGCGGTCTCTATCACATGCATGGTGAATCCTTCTGTTATTCCATTCTTTATTATTCTGTTGGAATAACCTATCTATGTGGGTTACCACATGCATGGTGAATGATCCTTTATATTCATTCCTTATTAAAATATGAAAATGATCTGTTTACGTTGATTATGATGAGAGTCATAATAAAAGTATTGGACTGATAAAAATCATGGGTATATGAAGTATTAGTAAGTGTTATGATGAGTTATGTTGGTTATTATGTAAAAACATGAAAGTTTCTTAGAAATCACAAAGGGTTGAAAAATCAGATTTTGGTAAAAACGTAACATGTAATTCAATTAACCATATCTCCTATTATATTTCGAATTTTTGAGTGTGGTCAAGTCCTAGAGTTAGATCTATGAGTCTTATAACTTATTCAAGTGGAATCACTGGAAAAGGTATTGTTTATTTTCGTGTGGACGAATTTTAGTAAAGGAGGCAAAAGCTGCAAATTTTGAAAAAGCTACTGTCCAGATTTTTGAAAGGGCATTTTCGTCCACTTAAGTTATTAGAAAATTTTTGGTCTTTTGGGACATGAAATGTGATGCCCCCAAAATAGGTCCATTCCATCCAACCCATTCTGAGTCGCTAAATACATGGTACAGAAATAACTACAACTTTATTATTACAACATATAAACTATGAGTTTAAATACAGATATTGCCATCTAGACAATATCTGTGCAAATAAATCCCCATCATAATTATTGATACATTATTTTACAAAAATGGTGAGGACTACTAAACAACTCTCTCTAGAACCTTCATTTCATACCCGACTAAGACTCGCTACATTCTCGCCTCCCCGAGAAGAAAAATGGAACAAAAAGAAAAAGGGTGAGCTCAACTAGCCCTAATAAAGAATATTATGACTAAGATAATATACAAAAATTATCGTTAGTCTTCAACAGGAAAAATCTAATAGAATACAATAGACAACCAGCTTTTAAATCAACAATCTGCAGCAGAAACAACAATTCATTTAAGAGTTAAATAGAGAATGCAAACTACTATCTTCTATATATGAATTTAAAAGTTCATCGTCGATATTTTATCCTCAGTAACATCAATCAATATATATTTGGAATCAAATATTCATCTTTACACTCTGAGCCAAAGATATTCATCGGGTTGGTCATGTTCATCTAAACACATGTTCATCTTTGCTACTACGGGCCAAAGATATTAATCGATCGGTCATATTCATCTCAACACTGTTTCATCTTCAGACTACTGGTGCCAAAGATATTCAAGAATATCATAATTTAGGACCGAGGATAATGAAAATATTTTAAAGAAAACGAATCCAATTGAAACAAAAGAACAAATATTAAGGATTCGATTTTAAACAATCCAAGTTCAAAATACTTCATAAGTAATCGAGTGGAGTAGAATTCAAGAATGATCAAAACATGGATACAATTAAAGCTAGTATCCATAATAGATATTTTGGACAAAAAATGAAAATTTAATTTTTCTGTGAATAGTGTCGTATTCGTGAATAGTGCCGTATACGTGAATAGTGTCGTATACGTGAATAGTAACTCCGACACCAAAAGATAGAAATTTCACAAAAAACATCATCATGTTTCGTGAATAGTAACTCGCTGAATAAGAACTTCGTGAATAGTAACTCATGAATAAGAACTCATGAATAATAAGAACCCGACATGAAAAAGTTCCAAATTTGATAAAAAATTCCAACCAATATTTCTAAGATAATGATATTGAAGAAATAATATCATTTTGAATAAAATAACATCCCTTACCTCGAAAGACAGAGATTTCTAGTTGAAACACCGGATATAAGGCTATGACTTGAACTTGCACCAGATATATAATACTCAAAGTATACTCAAAATACTCACAAGAATACGCTCGATAATATAGAGAGAGAAAACTTCAGTTTCTGGTGTGATTTTCAATTCTAACCTAAGCACCCTATTTATAGGAAAATGCTTAGAACACCAAAGTAAAAAATTTAATAAATTAATTTTATTTATTTTTTTCTACATCTTCCTACGCATCAAGCATCTGAATTCAGCAACTTGACATGTGTTAAAGATGCCCACCAAACACAAAAAACATTTTTCCTATTTAAATTATTTTAAACTTCCAAAAATCAATTATTTCAGAGCTTCGGAACTTCAATAATTCATAATAATTAGCTCTTTTATCAGAAAAATTTGAAAGTCGCGTTTTTCTATAGGAAATTCCATTATCTACAACTTTGCAGAAGAAAGTTTTTCCAAATTCCAAACAAAAATTGACCGAAATCCATAAATGACGATTTTACAAGCTATAATCAAATTTCAGTCAAGAAATGGGTCTACCGACACTCAAAATCTGTTTTTTATATTTATTGCAACAAAAATATTCTTTTTCCTCGTATACTCATATATCCCACATTCATTGTAAAAATATCACCATTATTATATTATTAAAATATATTAATATATTTAAATGAATTATTTTATCAGAAAAAGATAAAATTTCAATTTTCAACAATTGTCACTTTAAAAATTTTCTCCATCTATATCCACATAAAATCAATATTTTCCTCATCATATAAATCAATAATTAATTATTCACAAATAATATTACAGAATCACAGTACTGGCAACCAGGTCGTTCCCAAGAAAGAGGGGGCTTTCCAATAAGGATCTCTCCTTACTGGCGCGCAATTAGGTGACCAAACCTCTCCTTAGACATAACTTTCTAGACATTGCCAATAATGTTATCCAATAATATTATTCAGATAATATGAATTATTGCTCCGATAATGGAAAATACTGTGTAATGACAATTTATTGAAACAACAGTAATATAAAATTATAATGTAGCAATTATTGAATCAATAAAATAAAAATCTTTGAAGCAAAGAATTATCGTAACAATTATTGAGTAAGTGCCTTCACGTAAGAATCAATAATTGGTGCAATACCGCGTGTCTTCTTGCTCAACAACGCGTATTAGTGTGTTTTAACCACCGGGTATTCCAACAAGATAATGCAGAATAACTACGCCATTATTTATAAACAACTTATATTTGTCGTTTTCTTCATCCAATCGCTTTCAGTTATGGGGCCCATAAAAGAGGCTACCGGTGCATTTAATATTCCCGACAAGCATTTAATATTCCACTACCAAACGAATATTCCCCGACAATAATGAATATTTTATAACCACTTGCTTATTCAAAATATTTGCGTATTTTACCCATAACTATCCACATTAATCAAATCAACTCTTACTATTTCAAAATAATAAATAGAGGAAAATAAATTTTATTTATTAATAATTTGGGGTCTTACATGAAAGTATATGGTATAAAGAACCTCCTGTCCAAAAATGAGCTCATTCCGACTTAAAATGAGCAAGTTATGACCATTTTAATATTTAGGTTTTTCCGAAAAAAACGCTATAACTTGGAGTTTTATAACTCGATGACCAATGAAAATTGAACTGGAAGCTCATGTTAACATGTGTAAGATCCTGCCAAGATTTGGGAATTTTTGGAGTTAAACTTGAGGTAGCTAATTTCTTAAGGAATTAATTAGAAATTAATTTTTGAAAAATAGCAAATGAATTTTAAAAAATTTCGAGAAAAATGTATGTTCATTATGGAACTATAATCTGCTAAATCCCAGAAAAGAAATATTTTTAAAACTGATTTGGTATTTTTCATGAAAATGACCTAGTTATGAGTAAATGAGTTAAATATGTTATGTGAAGTAACAAAGTTGGAAAATAGGATTTTATGGCTTGGAAATCCTATATAAGGTGTATGCATATTTTTGATAAGGAATTTGATCATTGGTGATGAAATCTTATGAGTATGACATTTTTGAATGATTAAATGCATTATTTGGTAAAGTGTAAACAATTAAAATACATTGTTTATAAGTTTAAGAAGTTATTAAAATATTGTTATGATATTAATAATATTAGATTATGAGTGGTGGATAATATTTGGATAAATTTAAAGTCTTTAATATTTATCCTTGTTTTCGTTTGATTAATACTTATATCATTGTCATCATCTTCATGTATATATTATGTTGAAAGTCATCTGTGGCCTGTAGTGCATAGATGAACTTGGTATGATTATGACCAGGGATTATTTGGCATGATCATGACCGTAATATTACAAACGATGTGGTAAAAGTCATCTTTGGCCAGTAGTAGTGCATGTAGATGGACTTGGTATGATTATGACTGAGGATTATTCGGTATAATCATGGTAGTAATTGAAAACACGAATATCCTTGGCCCGTAGTGCATGGATAATTTGTGGTCGTGATACTAAAGAATATCCTTGGCCGTAGTGTAGGGGTGATTCGATGATGTGGATTATTTATTAAGCTGAGTCTCAGCAATAAAAGTGATGAAAAACTTTTTTAAATCGTAAAATATAGTATATTCTATTCTCTACTGACTCTCTTTTAATGGATTGCTTATTCACCGCAGTTAAACTTGATGTCTCATTGTATTTTATCGGTTTAACATTGTTGAAGACTAACGATAATTTATTCTCGCATTATCTTAGTCATAATATTTCTTCTTGGGCTAGTTGAGCTCACCCTTTCTTTTCTTTCGTTCTCTTGAGTGAAATGAGAACGTGGTAAAACGAAGCCTGGGAGCGGAGTGATGGTCCGGATGATAGTATTAGCTAGTAGTCCTCACTATTCTGTTCAATAGTGTGACAATAAATGTAATGAGGACACCATTGGGTGTGGATATTGTCTAGATGACAATATTTGTATTAAAACTCAAAACATATGTTTTGTCTTATTTTACACGACTGTTATATTATTAGTTTGTATTTGAATTTTGTACCATGTATTTGGCGACTCAAGATGGGTGATGTATACCTATTTTGGGGGCGTCACACCAAGGATATTCATTAGGGTCACGACCACAAATTATACATACACTACGGGCCAAGGATATTTGTGTATTCATCAATGGTCATGATCATGCCAACAACTGTCCATCAATGCACTTCGGGCCAATGAGGACTTTTACCACATCATTTGTAACATTACGGTCATGATTACCGAATAATCCCGGTCATAATCATACCAAGTCCATCTATGCTACAAAGCCAGATGACTTTGAAAAAATAATATAAACATGAGGATGATGACAATGATATAAGAATTCAATAAAACAAGTTCAAGAATTAATTTATTCAGGAATTAATAATGTCCAAATTGTCAACATGATACTTCTTTGTAAAGTAAATTTCAAGAATGCTGAGAGAATATTTCCAAGAAAAGATACTAGATGAAGCGCAAATATCAATAATATTCCACTAATTTCATGGAGTGTAGAAGTTAAAACTTTAACCAACCGAGTATAATAAAGAATGGAATAACAAAAGAAATCACCATGCGCATGCAGTCACTTGATGTATAAAAGTTATTCCATCGAATAATAAATAACGGAACCGGTCAGCGTAATTCAGACCGCAAGCGAGGATATTCCAATGAATAATAAAGAATGGAATACAATAGAAATCACCATGCATGCGGTACTTTGCAGCAGACAAGTTATTCCAACAGAATACTAAATGACGGAACAAAGTCGGTGAAATTCACACCAACACGATGTTCCAACGAGAATAATAAAAGAGCGGAAACCAGTCCGGTGTAAAGCATGAACATGATATTCTAATGAGAATAATAAAAGGCGGAACCAGTCCCACAGAAAGCACAAACAGGATATTCTAACAGAATAATAAAGAATGAAATCTGTAAGAATTTCACCAAGTATAGGGTAACTCACAGATATCTGAGTTATTCCAATGAGAATAATAAAGATGGAATAATAAAAGTTCTCTTCATGAATACAAAAAAAAATAATACCCTTACCATAAAAGAAACTTGATATCGAAGTAGTGAAGTAGCAGAATACTTTTCTTCTTTCTCTTTATAGTTTCTCTCTAGAGTTTTCAAAGTGAATTCGTAAAAAATAATGAAGGAATAAGCTTCTATTTATGAAGAATGGAATGAATAAGTAACAATCCATGAACGGTCAGATTGATTTACTTTAATCTCGGACTATCATATATTAAAGCAAAATCTTTTAAATAAAATATAATATATTCTATTTATAATCTAATAAAACGAATAAATTTTAAAAGATTTTACTATGCAAACACTTTGCAAAACACTATGCATAATAAAATATAATATATTCTAATTATTTTCTAATAAAATGAGATAACTTTATAAAAGTATTACATTTTATATAAAAGATTTTCTTATTAGCCTAATAAAAGCGAATAACTTTATAAAATTATTCCTTTTTTATATAAAAGTTTTTCTACATTTTATTATGTTAATAATACTGAATAAAACAAAACGTCATCATCATTAATATTATTCACACTATTAATCGACCAGGTCGTTCCCAGGAAAGAGGGGGCTTTCCAATAAGGATTTCTCCCTATTGACGCGCAATTAGGTGACCAAACCTCTCCTTAGTAGAACTTTTAGACATCGTTAATAATACAAATAATAAAATTAACAACTTCGTCATCTCAATTATTGATTTAATAACATATAAAATATCGACAATAATTGAATCAAACTGAGTGACTTCTCACATAAGCATTAATAATCAATACCGTGTGCTTACTTATGCAAACTACGCCAGACATCATTACTTTTACTACCGAAGTAGTTCAACAAGATCAACGGTAAAACTTTCGTCGTTATTTTCATAAAAATATTTTTATCGTTTTCTCAATCCGACAATAATTCTGTTGTGGGGTCCACCAATGATTGTGCCGTAGTACGAATATTCCCTGACCAATCGAATATTATATAACAACTTGCGTACTTTGCAAAATTTATAAATATTACCCACAACTATAACATTATATCAAATTTATTCCATAATATTCAAAAATGATATTTATAGAAAATTCATTTTTATTCATAAAAGTTGGGGTCTTACAATAATAAATAATGAAATAACAACAGAATTCACCAGGCATGCGATAAACTGCACAGACAGGTTATTCCAACAAAATAATAAAGAATGGAACCAGGTTATGCGTAATCCGCACAGACAGGATATTCCAACAAAATAATAAAGAATGGAATAATAGAAGAATTTCACCATGTATGTAAAGATTACATAGACATGTTATTCCAACATAATAATAAAGAATGGAATAATGTAAGCTCTTCTTCGTGAATCGAAAGAAATAATACCCTTACTTACTTAGAAAAGCTGGATAATTGGAATAGTGAGGTAGCAGACTTCTTTTATTCTTTCTTTCTATAATTTCTCTCTATAATAATTGCTCTATAGTTTTAGTGAATTGGTAAAAAATGAAGGAAGAATGAACTTCTATTTATAGAAAAATATAGTTTCGATAATTGCACGTTTTGGGGCTTGAAATATTAAATTACAAAACCTTCAATTTTTCTTATATTTTTAATTTAGTCCTGCAAGTATTATCAAACTTGCACCACCTCCCCTACTAGTAAATCATGTGAATTAATAGATCATTCATGTGACTTAATAGTTATAATCATGTGAAAATACGAATTATAGTATAATACCTCCATCTATACCTCCATTTTTAACTTAGTCATGTAAGTATTATCAATCTTGCACCACCTCCCCTAATAGTACATGAATGTGAATCAATATTACACACATGTGAATAAATAGCTATAATCATGTGAATCAATAGCAATTAATTGTTCATTTATTCGATTAATTACCCGATTGGTCAATATAACCTCCAGACATCAATTATTATCGAAATAAATATTGATTTTCACTAACAATAACAATCCCAACACAATGAAAATATTTTTCTCAAAAATTTCATTTTTAAAATTTTGAAGTTTGACTTTTTTTGAAAAAGTCAACTATTGACTTTTTTGACCAAAAAGTTAACCCCGACAAATTTTGTGTTTATAGTCTATTTTTACTAATTTCATCGTTCCGGACTCAAATATCACGTTCGCGTCTCCAAATTCAACTCCGAACTCAAATTCTATTTTAATAACATTCATCATTAATATTATAACTCACAATATTTAACAACCAGGTCGTTCCTAGAAAAGAGGAGGATTTCCGATAATGATTTCTCCTTATTGGCGCGCAATTAGGTGACCAAACCTCTCCTTGACAGACCTTCTAGACATTGTCAATATTGCAAATAATAATATGAATAACTTTGTCGTCTCAATTATTTATTTAATAATATATAAAATATTATACAGATGATACTGTGACAATAATTGAATCAATAATATGAGAGATATGATTAAAGCAATTATTGTAGCAA
Source organism: Panax ginseng (assembly GCA_020205605.1). Taxonomy (NCBI): domain Eukaryota; kingdom Viridiplantae; phylum Streptophyta; class Magnoliopsida; order Apiales; family Araliaceae; genus Panax; species Panax ginseng. The sequence goes on from CM035132.1 coordinate 4,386,090, forward strand.
TAATTGAGTATAATCGAGTGACTTCTCACGTAAGCATCAATAATCAATACCGTGTACTACTTGCAACCACGCCAGACATCGCATGTACTTTTACTACTAGGTTATTTTATGACAACTTGCTTACTTTGAAAAATTTTCAAATATGACCCTTGACTTTAAACTTTTATCAATTTAACTATTTACCAAAATAGAAAAATTAAATACTTTTATTTCATAAAATTCGAGTTCTCACAAATAGGATCAGTTGAACATATATTTTGTTAAATTTAAATACACATATATCTTTTCATTTATGGTCATTAAACACTTACATAGTTATATCTCAAATATTATTTCAATTAGTTTTCTAATTGCTTTATGAAATTATTATTTAAATGGCTACAAGCGAATACCTAAAAAATAACAAAAATCATAAATCTACCTAAAAATTTAACATATCCAAATTAATGAAGGACATGAGTATTTATAAGAAATTAACTTATTAATAATATTTAATATTAAAATTAGTTTATAAATGTATTAATTAATGTTAATATTTAACATTAAAAATAACAATGAATATTAATAAATTTTTATTTTTAAATATTAGTAATTTAATATTTACAATAAATTAACTTATTATTAATATTTAATCAACTAAGTAACTAACTTATTATTAATATTATATATACTAACTAGTTTTATTCATTGAAGATGTATATTAATTAAATGTATCTACACGAAATCAAGAATGAATAATTAAAATTTAAACTTTATTGATGTATTAATTAAAACTAATGTATTATAATTTATAAATTACAATAATGAATAAGTAAAAATTTATACTTTATTGACGAATAATTATAACTTTAAAGCTTAAACATTACAAATAACTGGATAAAAAAACATTTTAAGTCTCAGTCAAGGCCAGACCTTTTTATAGGGCAGACCATATTTTTGTCTTGAAACAACGACTTTTTTAATTAAGCCTTCCAAGCTAGGCCTAAGAGCATTCACAATAGTTTCTTATCTTTATCCATACACTACAGTGCTATTGGGTCATTCTGTAGGATAGAGATTCAATTTTTTCACTATCTACCCAACAGGTTCCTAATATTGATTCCTTAAATATTAAAATTTAAAAGTTAAAATTTGAAAGTTCCAACCGTCAAATCATGTTTTGAACGTTGTAACTATTTTTTATTTAAAATTAATTGTTGTTTGAATTTAAAAATTACAATTATTTTAATTTAAAAATAGATATTGCTAGAAATCAAAATGTGCAGCGATCATTATGTGTTTATGAGAACTAAAATAACATTATTTAATTATAAAATAATAAATTTATAATTAGTAGTAATATTTTTTATAAAAATGATCAAAATCAAAATTTGACTGAGTTTTAATTATTTTTTTTTATAGTTCTCTTTCTTCTCTAAATCCTCTGTTTAAAAAATAAAAATGATTGAATTTGATAGGCATACCCAAATCAGTAATTAAGTGAGATAAGATTCTTTAACTAACATAAAATCGCAATAAATAGGGTGTGAAATGTCATTTTATATAAATAGGGAACGCTCTTTTGATTCCCTCACCCTGAAGAGTCAAATCATATATAGGGATTAAAATAGAGAATTATATACGGATAAAGAAACTGTTGAATACTGATTTATTGATATATTCTTCAAATGTGAGGATAAAGAGTCTATTGAGGAAACTGCTGTGAATGTTCTAACCGGGCCGTAAGCCGCATGTTTTTTGTGCATCACTATTTCACACACATAAAATGAACATCTAAACATTAATAAGTGTAGCATTCATTTTGAAATTTAGGATTTCAAAAATGATAAAAATTTATTTGAATTGTAATTTAGGACATTGATTATTGTATTTAAATATTTATTAAAAATAAATAAATTAATATTCATTCATTAATAAACTATATTTTAAAATTTATTATTTTTTTATTTTAGTTATAGTTAGTGCTATAAATGGTAACCGAAAAATTAATATTCGTCCGCATCCGTATTCGAAAAAAATAAATATTATTTATATTAAAAAATAAATATTATCCGTATTTAATTTAAAAATATTTACAAATAAATATATATAAATATTATTATATCTGAATTCGTATATATCCATTTACACCTCTAATTATGAGGATGGAGAAACTAGTGAAGTAAGTTCTGAACTTATAATTCCTAGCTAATTTTAATTAATCTGCTACAGTACACAATTCGGGATTTGTACGTGTCATTTACGTTGTGCGTGAAAGTGGGTCAATGTCAATTGCATAGTTAAATACTCCACTTAAATATTGATGAATATCTATTTTTGCAATAAGATACTTTTTCCACTAAAAGAATTATATTTGCACAAAAAAAATCCACAAAAAAGTGTTATTTTCATTGATAGTAATAAAAATAATACTTAATTATAATGTTATCAAATATATTATCATAATTTAAACATAGAACATAAATTACTTAATATTTATAAATATTGTTGTAAATGAGAATTTTTTTTTGTAAATTACATAGAAGGAGTAACACCCAAATGAAATGCTTTAATTTAATTAATTAGGATTAGTTTGTTGGACAGTAAAATCATAGTAAGGAAACTTGTTTAATGTTTATGCAATGAAGCTGGAATTAGTTGATGGGATTAAAGAACCTAAATCCATTTATTAATTTTTATAATTGTATTACCCCACGTACACATAATAATAATGAAATCAAATGACGTATTAATTCTAATGACGAAACACAATACAATACATCCGTGGAGCTCCCGGTCACCATACATACATAGATACATACATACATACATGTATTAGTGGGTGGCTGGCTAATATTTATATATATATATATAGATATAGATGAATAATTAATTAAATATCACCTTCAACCTCAATACTAATAAAAATCTGAAACACACTGTACGGAAATGACAAGGACCTCACATGGCTGGCTAATCCCGAATATTAGGGAGTTCTTTTTTCTTTTCTTTTTGATTTTTCTTCCGGCAATCCCGCTCCATGTGAATTAATATTGGCATGGGCTCAATTCCTGTTAAGGAGTTCTTCAATCATTTGAAGTGCAATCCTTTCTTCTTCATCCATACCACCATCTGATCCGGCTCCTCCTCCTCCCCGGATGGCTGGCTTTACCGGCGCCGGTACTTGAACAGGCGAAAGATCCGGTTCGTCGGTAGTATTGATCTTTTTTTTCCCGAGATCAACGGTCATGACCCAATTTGATTCGGAGCGCTCCCCGGCTCTCTTCTGCCAAACACCGATATGAGAGTTCTCGGTGTCAAGCCTTAGGCAAGTGAGAGAAGGAGATGGTGACTTGCAACATTTTCGAAGTTTGGCGCTCAGAATTGCCGAAAGAGAATTAGAATTACTTGAAGAAGAAAATGGCAGTGATGGTCCGGCTGGAGGAGGAGGGTTAATGTTGTCTTTATTGTTGGTATTTGGGGTACCAACCGGAAGAATTGGGAAATTAGTTTTGGCATTCCGGCCACTCATCAAAACCGCCGCTTCATCGTAGGCTCTAGCCGCTTCTTCAGCTGTTTCAAATGTCCCCAGCCACACCCTTCTCTTCCTATATACATATATAAATATATATGTATATGTAACACAAGTTAATTATAAATCAACAAAAATTCAATTAAACTCGCTAGCTCACACTTAATATTATCATATCCAAACATAACAAATAACGTACTGACATACTTTAGCTAATTTTAATACATCAATCATGTCATATATCAAAAAGTAGTTTTTTTTTCTTCTCCCACATGTAATATATGTAAATATAGATAGATATATTAATGGGAAATAAATATAAAGAATGTGGTAGGGTGGAATACAGTAAAGGGTGGCGAATCTCAGAAACCCAGGAGCCCCAGTGGCGTTGCCTAACTCCTCTGAACTTCTTCGATTGTACCATGATATGTGTCAGAGAAAAAGAAAGAAAGAGAGAGAGAAATGAAGAGGCAGAGAGTGAGATATGGGGAGATAATTGAATTATAAGGGGGTGTGGAAATGTAAGTACGAACGATGGAGAGTAGTTTCGCTAACATTTACTGACACATAAAGAGTCACTTGTCGGTAACCTTTATTCTTGAATCTTGATCTCTTCTACTCTCTCTAAATATAAAAAGGTTGATCCAGCATCTTTATAATTAACCATGGATTTCTTGTGGTCCAATTAGTAATACTACTAGTACTATGCTACCACATACTATCCCCACTATCGCATATATATACAAGACTTCTTCTGACATAGGAAATATATATATATATATATATATATATATATATAAAGAAAAATATATTTACACAACTGTGTAGTATATTTCGGGTCCAAGCTTGTTATTATATATAACAAGTTATTAAGAGATCTTATATATATCTAATAATTTTATCGAGTTATTTTGGTTGGTCATGAGTCGATACCAAGTCAATCATTAATGACTTTCAATTTTTTAAATACAATATATAAGCTTTACATATCACATGTAATATATGCAATGTGCACAAGATTTTTATGATAAAAAAACAACTCAAAATTAAATAAAAAGATAATTATTTACCATGCACCAAAATTGAATAAAGCTGTATATATATTGAAGTAATTAATAACAACTCTAAATTAATACTATAAAATTTATTGGTTAATACAAAAACGTATACTGTACATTAAAATAAGAATTCAAAAATCTGACATAATTCATTAATTTATTTATATTGATTTTTATACAATATATAAATATAAAAAATACAAATTTGGTTACGAATCTAGTTCATATAAATATACGAACAAATAATTAATTACTCTCCCTTTACCGCTGTTGTGCTACCAAGTACCATCAGAATATGATGTTTAGTAACATATATGAAGAGAAAAGTACAGATCGATTGATGAGCCCTCCCTCCATCAGCTGGCTACCAGGACCACCCCTACAGCACAACTTCTACAGCTACGCGCATACCAAATTTTGCATAAATTTAATTTTCCGGACTTATTGTGAGTAATTTTACACCAAAGTTTAAAACAGAATAATGTCAATTAAACCTTCTAACAAAATAACCAGCAACGTTCTCTCTATATATAATATTCCAATTAACTTGATATATATATATATATATATATATATATATATATATATATATATATATATATATATATATGGAGCCCATCCACAAAGAACCTAGGTTGTTGTGAAAGAACTTTTTTAGCCTTATATAACTGGAGCGAAAAAAAAAAAATAAAAAAATTAACACAAGGCTAAAAAAAGGATTGTTCCACATCAACCGGTTGCTGTGGATGGAACCCCTATATATATATATATATCGAAAATTTTTCTACACTATGGTGCTCAATAAACAAACGTGCATTATAATGAGAATAATAACTTTAATTATGTTGAGACAAATTAAGTTAGGTAGGTAGGTAGGTTAATTAAGTAGAGATCGATCGATTGGAGGATGACGCCTAACCACATGCAATATTTCAAGGATACATAGCAGTCACTGTGCATCAATTCCACAAATGTATCACAAGGGTATAGCTAGCTAGTATGTACGTAATTATTAAGTGGTTTTCCAGCTTGTCTCAAATGGAATTCTCTTGATAATAAATAAATAAAAATTTATTTCATGATTTGTAGAGGCCACAAAACTATATATTAATTCTTATGTAACCTACAAAAACCCAAAGAAAAAGCCACATTTAATATGCTCTACTGCGGGTAGCAAATGGTTTGAGCACGAGATTATAAAATCTGAATCTTAAGCTTACCATTTATACAATATATTTTGTATATCCTCTTTAATGAAGGATTGGATGACGGTTCGGTCCGTCGCTATATATAAATCGAACTGTCGTTTTAACTTTTTAATGACATATAATAATGGACAACATATAACGACGGATTAAACTATCGCTCGATCTGTCGCTAAAGAAAAATATGCAATATATATTAGATAATTAAAAAATAAGCTTAAAGATTCTTTCTAAGACGCATATATCACCATATATATATTTCCGCCTTGAAAGACTGAAAGCCAGAAAATCCTTTTAATTAGCTAGTTAGCTAGCTAGGTCCCATGATTAATTCTATAGATACGATGGATCGAGTATTAAATTAGTTAGTTTTGATCGCATGCGTAACATATATTACTATCGATTCCTGCCTTCGGCATTTATCATCCATAGACCCTAGGCATGAATGAATTTGTATCTCAATATATATCCAAGTTCATGCCAAATAGGACAAACAAAACTATATACATATACATATACATATATATATATATATATATATATATATATATATATATATATATATATATATATAACACTCTTTACATTTTTTTAAAAGAGAGTGATCTTATTTTTTTTTTTTATTTATAAAAATATCACTCACGATCTCACTTGTTTTTTAAAAAGATTCAGAAGGAGAATATCGTTTTTAGGCAGGATAATAGAGGGAGAAGGCAACTGCCTCTCTCTTTCCCTCTAAGGTTTCTCTCTAGCTCTATTTATATTATACCACGAATTTTACAATATGAACTTATTTTTTGTTTTAGGTATGAATCCCGGGAATATGTGATTAATCCATCCTGAAATCGATGCTTCTGTGCGATCACTGCTACGTTTTGGATATTCTATTCTTAGTATCGTTGCATGCATGGGGTAATTGTTTTTAATTTGATCCATCAATTGTTTAGTTTAGTTATGATTTTGATGCGGAATTATTGTCGCCACTGATTTATATGGAGTATATATTTTATTTTTGTTGCTGAATGGGATCTTTTTTTCTCTTTTTCTTTTTGGGATTCTACTGATTCTTTTTTCCTAATTGAAATTGTAATATGTTCTACAAAGGTTGCAACTATAAGGTGCATTAGTTAAATTGTAAGGACAAAAGTGAGAAAATATTAGTTAAGTTGTAAGGTGCATTAGTTAAATTGTAAGGACAAAAGTTAGAAAATATTATGTACTACATAGGTTGCAACTATAAGGTGAAAAGTGTTGTATTTTAAAAGTAAATTTATTTATTTTTTCAAAAAAAAATTATCTTATGCTTCTGCTTTAGATATATTAGTTTAGTAATATAACTTCCTCCGTGGTACTGTTTTTTTAAGGACGGGGGGAGGAGGGAGGGAGGGGAGAGATTTTTTAACAACATAATATATATTCATCATTAAAAAGTAAAATTTCACCATTACAAAACATATTTTTACTAAAACAAAGATAATGTAGTAATAGATTTGTTTTACCAAAGACAACAAAACATAGCAAAAAAAGTCTTTTAGAACATATCTTAGTCAAAATTGCACCCGACGTTCTTTCAAATCACGAAATCCATCTATGATTGATTCTATACTGAACTGTTTCGCAATTTCTTTTTCAATGTAGACAATAAAAGAATTTGTAAGATATTCATCCTCCATCTTGTTTCGAAATTCATATTTGACAAGACTCATAGCTGAAAATGCACGTTCTGTAGTAGAAACTGGAAGAGTTAGAACAAGCCTGACCAGTCTATCGATTAGTGGATAGATTGTTGACTTTCTTGTTTTCACCAACCATTGACAGAGATCAGAAATAGTGGACATACTTTTGAAATTCTTGATGTGGGAGTACATCAAACTCGTAATGTTGCAATTGTATCCTTAAGTCTTCTTTCTCATTCTCTGTGAAGTCTTTGGGGTAAAATTCATCCACAAGCTTATAAATATCATCAATACTGAAAGACGTATATCTAATGAGACACACAAAAGCATGTAAAGTAAGGTTTTTTAAGATCCCAAAGTTCAACTTCACACCAGAAATCACTAAATGGTTACTAATTCTTATGTTATCCTGTATCATGCTATCTTGTCACAACTCTAGCTAATCAACTAACTACTTACAATAAAGGGTGGTCTTTGAACATCATATTGAGACAATGATAGAATCAATTCATCAGCCCCAAATTATTACAATTGTTATCTTTTTATTTTGATTGCTCAATAATTTTTAACACATTTTTATAAAATTATCATAAAAATGCAGATTCACAATTTTTAACAGACCTTAACCTAGTTTTTAACACTGAAAACCTCAGCTCTAAAATTGATTTCTTTCGGAGAAAGATAGATTTACCTCGGTGGGTCTTGGGCTTAGATTTTATTTTTCTCAATACAATATTCACTAGGTTCCCCTGACTGGCTAACTGGGTTAGTACATTATCGTGAATATTAGGTAAAGATGAAATAGAATATACGCAAGTATCCAATTTAATCCAACAAGTATCACTGTCCAAAAGGATAAACAATATAACCACAAATGTTAAGCTAATCCATATATACACCTAGAAATAGTCAGACATCAAAACCCTAACCATTGCAAATTGATTTATAAAAATATGTATGTATGTGTGTGGATGACTAACCGAGATCGGAAGTATCTGAGGGAAGAATATTGGAGCCTTGGAGGTGGAAGGTGATTTGGAAAATAATGAGGGCATGAGTTTGATGGCGCTGCCGGAAATCAGGCGATAGACGGAGGCCGGATCTAATTTATCGTGAAATAATAGAGGGAGAAATAGAGAGACTGAAAAAAACGAGCGTGTATTGAAAATAATATAGTAGTTATTGGGTCAGACCTTGAACAATAAAATATATTATTGAACAAATGAGCCTAAAAAATTGTTCACATCACTTAGCAACAACAAAAAAAAAATTCACATCTTGGGGGGGCCATGACCCAGCCCTGAGTCAGTTTCGTCCCTGGTGGGAGTAGTCAATATATTTGTGCAGTTTAATATTTTAGTTTTACCATTTAACAGGGGCCATTACAATAAGGACATCTCCTTTTCCAAGTGTCAAATGTATAACTCAGTAACTAATGTTGTACATCCTTAAAATTCCACATTAGAGGTAATCAAGTTTATGTAAAATTTCATCATCTAACAGTAATAGAAGCCTGGGTACAATCTGAAAGATCCTAGTTCTGACATTTAGCTCTTGTGAAGGTCTCAGCTAAACTTTATAGCATAAAAACCAACCATGATATTTGTCATAGTAGCAAATACTAGCGCGGCCAGTATCTTATAAAGTGTTCTTAGAGACTGGTATTCTATACTAGCATTGCACAAATATTGTACCCTTTCTCACCATCATAGGAAAATTCTAACCCTATTCTAAATAACTTGTGCGTGCTCTCATATTGCAGTAAATGAAGTCTTCCTTGATATCCTTTACTGGTTTACAATTTTAAGCCATCTCTGTGCGAATTATTCAGTTAATACTGTAGTATGCAACTGAATACTGAATAATAGGTGATCATGTTACACTTCAGTTCTGAATACTTTTGAGGACTAGAGGGTGCAATATCAGGATTAATGAGTATATTTCTTATGAACTGTGTTCAAATGCACAGTCTTATGCAACTGAATGTCATTTTTAACAAAGCAGTGGTTGTGTCGGATAAGATAATAATACCAAACTGATTTCATCAGTTCATGAGCCGCTGAAAGGACAGAAATTTCAAGCTCAAACAGTGACAAAACCCAGTATATCAGAGGATTTCTGGACCACTAACACTTGTGACATGGACAATAGTGCAGTTCAGTCATGAGGAAGCATCTAGTCAATCAGCACATCGAATCAGACCCTGGACGCCAGTGGTTCTGGCAATGGGAATATCCATTCTGAATTTGTAAATCATGGCAAGTTGTTATTACTCCTTTTATCCTTCACCATCATACTGGGATGTATTTCATCATTATATTTTTTGTCTTGGCTATACTTTGTTCAAATGTCAATGCATATGTACTTCTGAAGATGAAGGAAAATAGAGGTGGCTTGCTGTTGGATGGGTTTCAAGGGTTCTCTTTATTTTCTATATTATTTATGTAAATTTATGTATTGTGAATATTTGATTTAGTTTCTAGTTAGTATTCATTGAAACAGCCTAGAACCTTCCAGCTATATGTTTATGTTATACGGGCAGCGAATCTCACTTGTATTTGTCCCCTTATTGTTAAATTCTAGAATCTTTGGTGTCATGTTTGATCTGTTTGAGGCGGATTGGGAATGATCTCTTACTGAACCTATATATCTCAACCTGATTTCAGTGATTGGTGGAGGAAAATTAAAAAATTCCTTCTGAGATGCAGTTTCTTAGCGGCCCTTGGGGGTATTTAGGCAGAATGGAGTACATTTTTGTTGTTGTTGTTAAAAGTACACTTCCTTCTTCTGGTTTATCACTTTGGGCCTCCACTAGGATTTCAGACATTTAATTGGGGATCAGATGGCATGTTATTATTCATACTATTTTTTTTTCTCTTCTTTTATACTTTGGATGACATTGTAATCTAACAATTTACTTTATCCTCTTTCCAAAATTCAAATAGATTCTTTTATCATAAAATGCTCAACGTTATAAACTCTAACCTATTCTAGCAAATGACTATTGGATTTACTTCTCATCTTGCTGTCCTTTTATTATTATTATTTTCCAGTGAATGTGTCGAGTGTCTTTTCTTGTGGTGGGGGAAGAGCGTGTGATGGAGTTTGATTAAATAATGTTTGAACTTTGAATTGGAATTCAATAGAATTCAGAGTGTGTTAATAATTATAACTGATTTTGCCTTTGTCAGCTAAATCTTACTAGACTAGGTTTATTATATGGCTATTCTTAATGTGTGTAGCGCTAAATGTGTACCAAAATCTATAAGATAAAGTGCTAACTTTATCAGGTATTTTACCAGTCCGTCTGGTTCCCCCCCCCCCCCCACCCCCCATCTCTTCGGGTTTCAAGTTAGCTTATGTAGCAACATTTGGCTGTAGGTCTTCTACTCTGGAACCAAACCAGGCAGCTGTGGGTAGAAAATAAGAAGTCTGAGAACCACATAAAGCAGCTTTGTGAACCCAGACTGAGGTGAGTTTCTTTGTATTTTTCTAAATTGGTGAAGCAGTCATGATCTTTAGAGCTAAGAAAAACCATTAATCTCCCTGTCATTGATTCGATTCGAGTTAGCATCATGTTACATCAAGGCGTAATTTTATTTAATTTTTTTTGCAGTTTATGTAATTCCTTTTCAACCCCTTTGGATTCCAAGTATTTGCTTTGGTTGTTCCTAAAACTATGAACTAGCAATGTCTTTTCAGCCTTCTTTGGGATTACCTTCAATCACTTTACAATTGCTGGGTAATCATCTTTTAGTCTCCTGGCCTTAAATTTTTAAATTTATACATTTGTGGTTGTCCAAGTTAATGTTTGTTTAAACAATTCTACATTTTGTTCTAAACTAGCTATCAAAATTACTTTTTTGTATTAGCTTGGGGTAGGCTGGTCTTGTGAACTCATTACTTTGTGTGTTTGAGTTGCCATGTTGAAGCCCATACTTGTCTGCATTCCCCCTCAATAACACTCTGTTTCTAAGTTTTAAACAGAAAAGAAAAGAATAGAAAACTTAAATTAGAACAGAAAAGAAAAGAATAAAAAACTTAAAGTTTTCTTTTGTGTTGTTTTTGAGTTTTTAATAGAAAAAAATAGAAAATTTAAAATTGAGGACATGAGTTGTAATTTAAAATTTATTATATTAAAAGTTGAGGATAATATGAGAATTATAAAAATATTACTTATTCCAATTTCTTTTTAGTCCAAATCAGACCAATTTTTTTTATGTGGCTCACCTATTTAAATATCTCAAAATAATTGAAGAGACTATTAAAAATGCTTTAAATTATTATTATTTTTAATAATCAAAAGTTTTTTAATCGTAATCGGACTAATCTGTTTATACGGGCGTACTTAATGAAATATTTCTGGCCTTGATGGTGATATTCTCAAGACGTTCGAGTTTACTTATACTTTGTGTGTTGAGGGGGGAAGAAAGGGGACAAAAAGTGAAGTAGGTGTGAGATCGTAATACTGCGCATAAAATTAGTCTCTGGAAGACTCCTGGGTAAGCTTTCTGATATATTCTTGCTCCTCCTAGAAGGTCTTAGATACATCTTTACTAATTAATCCCATCTTTATCCTTTTTAACTTCTCTCTCTCTCTCTCTCACAATTTTATACCATTTTAATCATATATATATACTTTGTTTTCCCTACAAATTTAAAAACAACAAAAAAACCAAAAAGATATGGCTTTAGCTCGTTTGGCTTCCAAGAAACTGCAACAGAGGGTGCTCTCTTCTACTTCTTCTTTGTTGTCTCAAAGTAGTAATAGTAAAGAGCAGCAGAGATGGGGATTTCAACTTATGAATAGGCTCTGCACAACCTCAGCCGCCGATGATAAGGGGACTCCGTCCACCGGCGGCCAAGTTGTTGTCTCTGATCAGCAGGGTGGCAGCAAATCCAGCCTCTCCACCAAGAAGCAAGGCAAGAGAAATCTTTGGAGAAACAACAAGCGTGAATTTGTGCCGGCTGTGTGGGGTAATACTACTTCCATGTTTAATTTGTATTTGTATTATAATTTTAATTTAGAAACGTATGTAATGATTATATATGGGTTTGGTTTAGAAGAATTCTTTCCTTCAGGGCTTGGAAACGCACTGATGCAAGCAACGGAGAACATAAACAGGGTATTTGAAAAGTTGGGACCTTCCCAACTGTTTGGAAAGTTTAAAGAGAAGGAAGAGTGCTACAAGCTTAAATACAAAATGCCTGGGATTGACAAAGATGATGTGCAGATTGCAGTTGAAGACGGCGGGGTGTTGAGAATTAGAGGGGAACACAAGGAGGAAGAGGATGAAGATCCTGACAAGTACTGGGCATATTATGACACTCGCTTGCTGCTGCCTGAAGATGCCAAAATTGATGAAATTAAAGCAGAGATGAAGCATGGTGTGTTAAAGATTACCATACCAAGGGACGAGAAAATCAAGAAAGATGTAAAGGAAATTCCAGTCGACTAAAACTGCTCTGCTCTGTGTTGGGGGTTGTTTTTGGATGTTGCAACTTTTGTTTGAAATAAAAATAAATTAAACTTGTCAAATTATCACATAATCATCTCATCTTCTTATTCAATCTACTTGTCGCATTAACAAATTTCAAACTAGCTTCTTATTGATAAATTTTTTATATTTAGCTACACAGTTAGAATTATGTGTCCTAAAACCAATCAAATAGCCAACATAAAACTTTTGCAATATATATCATCATCCTTTTATTCTAAGGCAATTTATCACAACAACAAAAAAAAGAACATATATTAAGCTAAATATTTTAATTTTAAAATATAACAATAATATCTGAAAAAAGGGAAGTGAAATGAAACAAAAAATAAATGGGATAATCCCTTGAACAAAATTAAGTAGACGACGCTGAGAAAAAGTGTAAAAGCACTCTCGTTTTTAGGTGTGGGACTGGGCTCCGCTCATCAAAGGTCTGTAATGCGATACTAACAATTTCCAGCATGCATTGCAGCAGCCCATACAAAATCAAAACTTCATACGAGTAGGCTTGAGCTTGACGGTGCGATGAATGTTCGGTCTTCTTCTTCTTCTTCTTCAAGGGACCCGATTCAAGATCTTCAAATCTCATAATTACTGAAATTAACTTTGCTCAAATTGAAGAATATACGCACGCTAGGATATTATTTTAATTGATTATGCATTTGTATTTGTATTACTATTGAGGAAGAGAGAGAAGGGTTTAATTAGTGTTCCTTTGAATTGAAGGGAAGGTTTGGCTTGGCGGGAAAAAAAAAATACAGTATATTGGTGGGAGATCAGAAAGTACAGAGCAGGGAAATTAAGAAGCCACTAACGGTAGTTAATAATTATTTAAATGGAGGGTACACCGTACACGTGAGTGAGTAATTAAGTAGATAGTACATTTGTAATTTTTCGGCCGGTTAAAAAAAATTTAGTCTTTTAGATAATAAGATGATAACCGGTTCCTAGGGTCGTCTATTTTGGTTAAATTTGAAACATGAAATGAAAACTCCTATTGAGGAGCTCTTCAACTCCTGTATTGAATTCATGGATATCTTCAAATTCAAGACAATCATCTCTGCCCCTCGGCTCTCCACGACTCCATCCGTATCCCGACCTCCGTCAAACACCCGTTTCCAACTAGAACAACAAACCTATTGCCAAACCGCCTCCCAAGCCCATTCGGGTTACACAAACTGGGGTGAAGATCGATTCAATAGAGAGTTTGTTGTGGGCTCCGGGTTGGGTGAAGATGATTGGCTGATTGCCGTATTGCTTTGCCGGAGAAAGATATGGTATTGCAACGGTGGTGGTGGTGGTGGTGGTGGGGTAAGTCGGGTCTGTGGCGGTGGAGCTGAATCTTATGGTTCGAATCATGGACGTGGTAGACATGATAATACGGATGCTTATTACCAAAGAATGATTGAAGCAAAACCCGGCAATTCTCTTTTACTAGCTATGCCAAGTTTTTAAAGGAGCTAGGTATAATTACCAATTCTTTTGGCTATAATAATTATCGATTTTGCATGTCTATTTTTTCTTTTTAAATGCTTTCATTATATGCGACATAGAGTTATTACACTAATAGCAGTGACATCAGTGTCGAAAATAGAAACTTTTGTCTTTGGGGTCAGAATTATTATTGAGTTATAAATAATTTAGTGGGAGATATTTTTTTAATAATTTATGCTTTTGATATATATATATATATATATATATATATATATATATATATATATATATATATATATATATATACTATATTACAATAAAAATAAAATGAGTAATAATATATGGTATATATACACTACATTGATTTATAATAGAATAATTTTTTAATCACAACTGTTCATAAGTAATTAATTCATTATTTATTTTTAAAAATAATATAAATTAGATTATTATTTAGTTTAAAATATTATAGAGAGAGATACATATATTGATTTGAGGATATGAGTCATATTTAGTTAAAATTTGATTGACAAAGTTATAAATTTTTAATTTGACCCCGTATAATAGAAACTTTATAAAATTTTAGTGGGATAAATTTATATATAATACTTGAAATTTTTAAAATTTACCTTACATTATAAAATAAATTTTTTTTTCCGGTGAGGTCGATTGAGCCCACAAAGTTTTATATGTGGCTTCGCCACTGACATGTAATATGTATAATTAATTTTGTTGAAAGTTTCGTGATATGGTGTTGATGGTTAAAAGTAACATTATTTATGTAGTATAGTTGTATTTAATTATACGACAGGTTAGATGGGATTATGCTAAAGCAGCGTAGTAGTGTGGAAGAGCAACTCTAGCTAACCCCAGTGACGGCAATATTGTCATGTCACACCCTATGCTGATCTGATATGGCAAACCCAAAAAGATGCTCAGAGCTATTTCGCTATACATATAAGCTGTTAAAACTGACCCGGATGAGTGGTAAGAAAGAAGGCCTGTGCTTGAGCTTACATAATGGAGTATTAAGTATAGATAGAAGATTTATACTGTTCATTCTTTAATATCTCGGCCCTTGGTCCCTTGTGCATTTATGCTTTGCAAGTTTGAGTTTTGATTATGCAAGGTGAAATTTTAGTTTGAGTTTTTTAAAGGAGACTATATTTATGAGTGAGAGGCCAGGAATCAGGATTATACTTTTAAATGGATGATAAAAACTGAAAAGGTAATTTCTTTAGAGAAGCTAAAGACATGCCAAGTATTTTATAAGATGGACTTTGTCCTTGTTGATAGGTTTACATATATTCAATAATAATGCTTTCAAAATCTACTACAGCCAAAAAATATTATTTCGTGCGTCAGTCATATATTGGTGAATAAAACGTAATTTGTTTCCTGGAAACTATAGTTTTACGGAGACTCAGACTCCATTAAATCAAGTACTTATGTTGAATTATAAGCTGTTGATTTAATACCGCTTTGTTCTAGCTTCTTAAGCTCGATTTCTTTGGGATGCCGAAGAGGAGGAACAAGATGAAAAGGAGAATGACTGGGAAAAGGGCGTTACACTGTGAAACCACACCAAAGTTCTTTGAAGGAACTTCTGGTTGGATCCCTGTAACTGCAGCTTCTTAGTCTACTCTCTGTACGTGTCATTCACCAGTATGTAGTACTCCCTCCGTTACTTTTTATTTGTCTATTTGGACTGAAATTTGTTTCGTTTTTATTAAGTTTTGAGAAAATATTAATGACTTAGTTTATCTTATTATCCCACATTAAATAGTAATTTTTTTTATCTTTCAATTTTTCTAATAAATTTTGAAGGGTAATATCGATATTTTATATTCATTTTAATCGATCAAACAAAATATTAATTGTATTTTTTAATATTTATATTTTCTCCTAAAACGTCAATTAAAAAGGAACGAAGGGAGTACAGCAGCGGCATATTAACTTATGAAACTAGTATGTTAGGTTGAAAAATAATTTGTCATCTCAGTTTTTGTTTCACATTTTCTTGTAAAATATTGTTGAAATAAAATTTTGACTTTAACTTCATATCAAGAAATAGTAGTTTCTTTTGCATATTCAAAATAGGGAGTTAATCCTATAAATTAATTTCGAGAAATGGACTCTTGATGTGCTATTTTTTTTTGGGAAATGATTTTTCAATAGGATGTCTAACTTAACTAATTAATATTTGTCCAATTTGCCCCTCATTTGATTCATGATGGTTGCCTCTTTTTGTCTCCATCCTCCTACTGCAACTCACTTTCTTACTATACCTTCCCCACTATCTCATGTCTGCCCTCATTCTATACCCAAAATTCATTCTTTATCCCACTTCTTATGAGAGTTGGTTGAGTCTATTTTAATTTGAAGGCATTCTAGCATGATGTAATTGCATTCTTCCCTCTCTGATAAGTTGAACCTATAGCCCATCGGACCTTCCACCTTGATGGTTGTAATTTGGATTGAAAATCAAAGTAGACGAAGGGCCGGCTCCAATTGCAACTATTACAGAGAAGAAAACTGAACAAAAAACCAGCATTCTTACCATTTGCTTCATATCCACAATTAGAAAACGTTGGGGTTAACCCATCAGTATAACCCAATATATGACAAAAGCTGCATAATTTCCACCAAGCCCAAATGCAAGCGGCAGGATTAGATGGTTAGCCATGGCCGGAGGAGGATGACAAGAGTGGCGGTGGTTAGAGGAGGGAGGGGAAAGAACAAAAAGAGGATGATGAAGAGTATTCTAGGCACTACTATAAAGCATCGCCATTGACCATTGTCGGAATTACAGTAGGCTGCATCTAAGAAACTAGTATGGTTATGTTATTGGCGTGGGGATGGTCTGTAGAAAAATGGATCCAGATTTTGAAAGTAAATGTGGTGGTGATCCTGGTGGAGAATAGCTCAGAGAATGAACAGTAGAAAGGAAGATAGAAGACAATTAATAGAGTATTGCATCAAATGAGGGGTAAATTGGACACAGAGGAATTAGTTTAATTAAAAGGTAGTGACCATTGGAAATATCAAATTACATTGTGTGGAACTTCTTTTTTTTCACATACGACCATATTATCTTCCAGGCCTCCGATTAATACATTTTGTTTCTTTCTAATTTTTTTTCTTTGTTTTTGGTGTGTTTTTGCTGCTGTTGTTGTGGAGGCAATTGCTTTATGCAGGGAACCCCATAATTAATGTGCACATAAATGCACATACCTCGATCTTAATATTGACTGCATTCATGCAATCCAGCTAAGGTTACATGCATGTCCAGTGCCGCATGGCTACCAGCTTTGGTAATAAAAATAATATAGTGTATGATATATAATTATATTAAAAAATAATATAGTGTATGATATATAATTATAATATTGTTCATGTCACCAAAAAGCCACCTTTCCCCTGCTCAAGGCTTGATCCCTCCTCTTTTCCACAAGCTCCTCCTGGAAAAATATTCTAAACTTGAACAATAACACCTTGTGTGTATCTGAGAGGCACAAAGGGTATTCAACATCAATTAATATATACCAAGAATGGAAAGTGGAAAGGTATACTTTTGGAGAAAGATTTCAAAAAGTTAGAATCTATTCCAAACCTTGTCACCAGAACTCAGCTAACCTATCTTACAAAACTAGTTTGAATTCATCTTTCGGGTTTTGGTTTGGAATCTATCTATATATGGCATACCTGAAACTAAAGCATGGCATCCTAAAACTTATATTTGCTAATTGCTATTCATGTTGGCCGTCCAAGTTACCAGTTTGAGCAACTTCCTGCAAACTAACTTCATACACCATCTTCATTTTTACAAATGGGATAGTCCTCTGCATTAAATTCAAATTTCAGACCAATGGGCTTCTCTTCTTTACTCCTCTGTTGTATAGTTATTCTCTCAATCGCATTTCCTGATGGTATATATGCACTTCTCTACAATTAATCTTTCGGTTGACAATCCCAAAAGAAAATGTATTTGCAGTTTAGACTCTTTTTTAAAGCAAAGTTTCTTATATAATGGCTCAATACACGTAATTTTACTTGGAATGTCTTTATTTTATTTTATTTTTGCCTTGATAAAGCAATCAATAATGGAGCTATATGGTCTTCTTTGTTGTGCAGATTCAATATTGGTGGATGCATTCACAGGTACCTATGGAGTAAATTATGGCAGGATAGCAGATAATATCCCAGCACCCGGAAGCGTAGTAACTCTTCTGAAGGCCGCAAGGATAAAGAATGTCAGAATCTATGACGCTGATCATGAAGTTCTCAAAGCCTTTAAAGGGTCTGGTATCGAGATAATTGTTGGTCTTGGGAATGAGTATGTTGGGTCATAATATTTCTCCTATCTTGGGCCGGATAGATTGGGCCCATTTATCAGTATAATCTATTGGGCTTTTATTATTAAGTGGGGGACTCTTTGAGCCCATTTATTATGTCAACTTTATTTAATTTATTGGACCGGTCGGACCAGGTGGATCGACCCATTAGATATTTTAATATCTCATTACTTTGACTTTGTGATGATGAAAAAGCATGACAAGTTGACCAATCCTCCCGCCATGCATTAATGTGGATGGGATCATAACTTACGTACGTGAGGAGAAAACAATGGCCAAAAGCAGTAGATAAACCTGATATAGTTGGCAGGGTCCATCAGATCAGATGGGGTGTCAGGTAATAGTGGGTGGCATAATAATCCAAGCAAAAATAATATAACTTAGCAAGGAAGCCATCGTATAGAGGTATGTTCTCTCATATATTGATTACTCATATTCTCCCATACACACGACTGAGATTTTAATTCTCTCAATACACTAGACCATATATTCCTCCATTGTTAACCTTGTGAACACGTACTAATTCTCACGCCTGAGCTATCCCCCGACGGAACCGCCGTCAAGCTTTCGGTGTTGACTGTGTTTACTGTGCAGGATCAGGACGTCTTACGTGATTGGGACGTGGAGAAAGATCTTGGCGTTAACATTGGCGCTAGAAGGAGGGCTTTTTGAGTTCTAGTGTCATAAAAATTTTCAATCACAATCGTTTAACCTACTTCAGAAGATGAGGAGTAGGGATGGTACACCAGAAGGGCAGGCGATGGCTGTTAGCTCGTCACTGCCTCGTGTTTCGGTGAAGGATCGTCTGGGTCCTTCCAAGAGTGCTCACGAGAGCACGGCTTCTAAGCATAATTCAGGGGATCTCCGTCAAGAAGATTAAGAGGCGGGGACGAAGATTGGTTTCGATGCGAATGAGGAGCGAGGTCATGAGTGAGGGCGGTGGAAGGCTCGCCAACCAAGATTCATCATAGAAAGTAGCCAAGAGATAGAGTCGCCAAGTTGGCGAAGATGGCAGACGAAGCGCGAATGAGCCATGGCGGTCCTATTAAAGCAAAAGAAGAAGATATAGCCGAACAGATGCTTTGGTGGCGGAATTACAAGAGGCGAAGCATCCGGCCATGATCAATCTGAAAGACGCAGTGGGCATAAGGAGGAGACTCGACGAAAGGGTAAGAGCCAAGAAGAGGTCCTCATGGGTTTCTAGGATCATTCTCAAGTAGAGAAGATCGAGAAGCGAGAACTCCATGGCCTCGAAGAACGCGATAATGGTCAAGCATTTTCAAAGATCGAGATGATTATCAACAAAGGAGCGGTCGAAGGAGGTCATACCCGAAGTCCGGGTAATGGACTATCAACGTGATCATTCTCACCACAAGGAAAGAGTTGTGTATCAAGCGGATCAAGAAGTCCCTCTAGAAGGCGTAGGATCGGCGGGGAGGGGTCGATCCTCTCGAGACATAATATTGTTCATGAGAAAGAGCCTTCTCCGCGACTCAAGGCGTTGATTTTCTAGTAAAGGAGCTTAAAGAGCTTAGAAAACAAACCGGCCGAGGTCCAAAGCGGTGAAAGGACGCCCGAAAGAAAGCATCCCTTTTTCCTCGCCTATTCTCGAGGAAAAGGCGGATATCACTAAAAAATGCCTCGCGTGGAAATTTACGATGGGCAGGAGATCCTTATGACCATAGCGAGCGTCAATAACTAATGGACTATTACGACTTTCTTGATCTGCCGCAAGTGCCACACCTTTTGTTACAACGCCGAAAAGATGCGAGGCGGTGGTTGGGAACTTTGCCTTGATTCCATATCCTCGTGGACCGAACTTTGTGATAAGTTCCATGCTCGCTTCGAGAATGTAGAAGAAGAGGAAAGCCCACGGGTTCTTTGACACTGATTTCTAGCCACCGGTGAATCTTTGGGCGATGATGTAAAGAGGTTCGGAGAAGCGATCGGTCGGTGTCCGATCTTAATGACCTCCAGTCAGTAGGTTTGTTCCGAATGGATTGGACTGGTCAAGTCCAGAAAAGTTGGTGAAGAAGTTGATGTTCAATCATCCAGAAGAGCTTGGCGAAGCCTTTGACAAAGCAAAAAGGCTACATCATTGTGGAAGAAGCTATGAGCGACTGAAAAAAATCCTCTTTCGGTCGGGAAAGAGTTGGTGGCTCCTAAGCCCGAAGTTGAACAGAGGAGAATGGGGGGGGTATAATGATCGAACAGAGGCGATTCAAAAAGTACAATAATTCTGGCGTCGTGGAAGCGGTCATCCCTCCGATTCCGGCCCGAAAGTGAATAAGATCTACACCAAACTAAACACCGATAGATCGATAATTTTGGACCGGATCGAAACCAACCTTTCTTTGGGCCACCCCGTGATAATTACCGAATCGGGGGTGGTAACTCTCGTAAGTATTGTATATTATCATCGGTATTTGGCCCGCCACAACACTAACGAGTGTTGCAATTTGAAAGACTTTGTGGAGAGGAAGATTAAAGGCGGCTTGTCAGTGCAAGATGTGGCCGTAAATAATAAGTTAGAACGTTAACCGTCTTTGTTCGAGGACGGTTCGAGGGCTCCAATACTACTGGCCGAGGCGGAGTTATCGATGTGATAACTGGTGGGTCCATGGGGAAGTTGATAGGAAAGAAGAAGAAGGGCTTACCGAATTCAATTTGGCCTATGATGACAGATGTTCCCCCAAAGCAGATAGACCATTCCCCGGATGTCATATCATTCACCGACGCCGATTATCCTTCCGAGCCCATCGAGCCGCGTGAGGGGCCTTGGTGATCACAAATGATGCAAGTGGGCACGGTGGACATGAAGCGCGTGATGATGAGACAATGGATCTTGATGAGATATCTGTATGCCCACGTACTATCGGAGGATGCACCTCGGACGGCGCGGAAAATGGAGGTCGGGCAGAAGCTCCTTTATACGGCTTCAAAGAATGATCCCGTAAAAAAAGCGAGCACTATTGAACTCCGGTTGTCTTGACACGGTATTCCGTGAGTCGAAATAGTGTGTAAATTCTATGTTGTGCACGTTGATTCAAATTTAACGCTTATATCTTGGGAAGACTACTTTAACTCGCTTCTCCAATTTGTGACCTCCATCCTCATTTCAAAATCAAGTTCCCACGGCTCATGGAGTAGGAGAGGTGGCGGGGGACTTGGATCGCCCGACGATCTTATCGGAATGTTGTTATTTCCTCCGGAGTGGGGGGTCGAAGCAAAAAGCAAAGCGATGGCAATTGAGATTGAGCCCTTTCTTGAAAGTAGTTCGAGCAGATGGTGATTCTCACGGGAGGCGGAGGAGGTCGAGTTGATCATCGAAAGCCCGACAAGACCGTGAAGATCGGTCGAGCTTACGTAACCTCTTTGGACAAACCTTATAGAGTTGTTCTTACTGCTTATCGCGGATATTTTTGCATGGGAAAGAAGGACATGCACGAGTTAATAGGAAGATAGGTGAGCACAACTGAATGTATATCCTCGAAGAAGCGATTCGGCGGAAAAGGAGGATCTTTGCGCTCGACGTTTACGTAAAATCATTGATGAGGAAATAAAGAAAGTTGTTGGTGCCGACTTCATCTATGAAATTGATTATCCCGAGTGGATGGCGAATGTGGTGTTGGTGCGAAGCGAGAATGGAAAATGGCGCGGGTTTGCATAGATCTACCGACCTCAATAAAGCTTGCAGAAGGACTTTTATCCCTCGCCCCATATTGATCAAATTTTATCGATGCCACTTGGGGTATGCATTACTTAAGCTTTATGGATGCTTTTTCGAGTTATCACCAAATATCCATGCGTAAAGAGGACATCCCAAAGAGCGTTTATTACACACCGATTCGATTGCACGCCTTCTGAAGATGACTTTTGGCCTTATAAATCTTTGGAGCCACTTACCGGAGAATGATGAACTTCATCTTCGATAGCAAATTTGGGAAGGAACATGGAGGTATCGTTGATGACATGATTGTGAAAAGCATATGACGTTTAGAGTCATTTGACGATCTCAGAGGAATGCTTTCAGACCGTCCGTCATATCGTCAACTAAGGCTTAATCCGGCCAAATGCACTTTCTACTCGGTGCGAGGGAAGTTTCGGGTTATCTTGTTAGTCAAAGGGTATCGAGGCCAACCCAGAAGATTCGAGCCATTCTTGATATGAAGACTCCTCGGTCATTCAAAGACGCCCAACGTCATTGGCGAGGATGCAGATTAAGGAGGTTCGTCGCCAAATCTGCAGAGAGGTGCCTTCCTTTCTTTCGATACTTTAAAAGGGTAGAAGAATGCGAAGGCGTTCCGAGTGGACTTCAGATTGTGAAGACGCATTCGAGAGCATAAAGGCGTATCTTTCCTCGGCTCCTTTATTGGTGAAACCCATTCAAAGCAGAGACCTTATATCTCAGATCTGGCGGCAAGTTCGTTAGCGGTTGGAAGAAGTCTTTGGTTCGGAGATCGATGGAAGGCAAAGATCCGATCTATTATGTTAGTCACGTCCTGCGAGATCAAACCGGTATCCAAATATTGAAAAATTTGCCTTCGCTTTGATAATTGCTAGTAGGAAGCTTGGCGAGATTTTCAAGGTCGGCTCTGGTTGTCTACACATCGATCAACCATTGAAGAAGGTGATGGGCAAGTTTTAAGTTTCGAGGAAGGTTAGCGGCGTGGACAATGGAGTTATCACGATTTTTCATCGAATATCATCCACGAAACCGCTATCAAAGGCCAAGCTTTGGCCGATTTCATAATAGAATGTTCGTTTCACGAAGCAGATGCCGAAGAATTCTGGGGAAGTTGAATCCTCCGATCAGCGATTCTGATTCTTCTTCGAGGATCGAATGTTTGGACCCTATATGCAGATGGTTCTTCTACCCTAACTGTTAGTGGGGCAGGAATTATCTTGACGAGTCCGGACGGGTTCAAAGTTCAACAGGCCATCAGATTTGGATTTAAAGCGACCAACAACGAAGCCGAGTATGAAGCAGTGTTAGCGGGTGTTCGATTGGCAAAGAGTCTAGAGGTCCGGAACCTTATCATCTACAGTGACTCTCAGTTGGTTGTCAAGCAGTTATCAGGGGACTATGAAGCTCGTGGGAATCGAATGATCAAGTATTTGGCGGAGTTAAAGGACCGAAGCTGCGAGATTTCGCCTTCAGACAATTTCGTGGGCATAGAAGCGTAATGACAATTCTATCGCCGATGCATTGTCAAAATTGGCTACTACGGATGCGAGATGTTTTTAATGGATCGATTTACTTGGAAGTTCTGCAGCGGTAGAGTGTTCAAAGATGAAGTTGTGATGTGTATCGAACTAACTAATCTTTGGATGACCCCTACATCGAATATTTGGCGAGATGGCGTCCTTCCTTCGGATCGGATGATAAGAAAGAAGATCAAATACAAGAGCGCCTAACTTTACTCTTATTGATGGCAATCTTTACCGATTGGCCTTTTCTTCACCATTATTGAAGTGCACTGGTCCCATCTCGAGGCGGAATATGCTTCTTGGGAAGTTCACGAGGGCATTGCGGTGATCATATGGTCGCTAAATCTTTGGCTTACAAAGTACTTCGACAAGGATACTATTGGCCTACAATTTTCAAGGAAAGCTACAGTATGTCAAGAAATGTGAAAAGTGTCAACTCAATAAATTGATCCATTATCACCATAGGAAGAGCTATACTCGATTTTATCTCCTATACCTTCACCGCCGGGGGGTAGATATATTGGGTCCATTGCCTAAAGCTAAAGGTCAAGTTAGTTTTGTCATGAATTCTTTATTGATTACATGACTAAGTGGGTAGAAGGCGAAGGTCGCTTGGTTAATTACTGAGCAAGAATGCTTGAAGTTCATAAAAGAATCTGTAGTGTTTCGCTTGGGATCCCTAGAGTATTAATATCGGACAACGGACGTCAACATGGGATCAAAATTTGAAGCATTTTAAAGGAGTTGGGGATTCAACATAAGAAGACTTCGGTGGCTCATCCACGGTCAAATGGCCAAGTTGAGGTGACCAACGGAATGACTGCTTTGAGCAGGATCAAAGCAGATTAGATGAAGCTAAAGGAAGATGGCGGAGGAGCTGCTTTCGGCGTGTTGTGGGCTTACTAGGACTACACCAAGGACTACCACTGAGGATTCACCCTTTCGACCGCTTTCTATGGTCGATGCCTTAGTCCCCTGTCAAAATCGGATCTCAAGTCTTGAAGTCGGTCAATACAAAGAAATATACAATGACGAAGGGTGAAGGCCAATTTAGATCTACTAGAAGAAGTTAGAGAGTCGCTTCTACTTAAATTGACCGCTTATCAACGAAGAAAGAAGAAGCAAGATTACAACAAAGGAGTCAAACTTGCAGATTCAAGTAGGAGACTTCGTCCTCGAGAGAAATAAAGCTTCTACACCTCAAAATACGGAAAGTTAATGCCAAAGCTGGGAAGGACCATATGAGGTGATCGAATTATCCAAACAAGGCACTTCTAGGTTAAGGGCATTAGATGGTTCCAAATCAAAAACACTTGCACACGTTGGCAGGCTTTGGAAATACTTTCAATAAAGATCAAGTTAGTTCATCGAATCGTATATTATTGTTCATTATCAATAAAAAGACACTTTTCACTATTGGTCACGGTCCTATTTTGTCCTACGGCCACTATGGTGTAAGGAGGTATGGTAGGACTCGTTGGCCATTCGATGGCACCCATTTGTCGTTTCTACCCCGAGTGGTAGGCGAAGGATCTATATTGATTTTACCGTGGTGGTAAATCAATGGTCACTATTGGTCCTGGTCTATTTTGTCCTATGGTCACTATGGTGTAAGGAGGTATGGTAGGACTCGCTGGCCATTCGATGGCAGCCCATTTGTCGTTCTACCCCGAGTGGTAGACGAAGGATCCTATATTGATTTTACCAGGGTGGTAAATCAATGGTCACTATTGGTCCTGGTCCTATTTTGTCCTACGGTCACTATGGTGTAAGGAGGTATGGTAGGACTCGTTGGCCATTCGATGGCAGCCCATTTGTCGTTTCTACCCGAGTGGTGAGCGAAGGATCCTATATTGATTTTACCAGGGTGGTAAATCAATGGTCACTATTGGTCCTGGTCCTATTTTGTCCTATGGTCACTGTGGTGTAAGGAGGTATGGTAGGACTCGCTGGCCATTCGATGGCAGCCCATTTGTCGTTCTAACCCGAGTGGTAGACGAAGGATCCTATATTGATTTTACCAGGGTGGTAAGTCAATGGTCACAATTGGTCCTTATATCTCGATCCTTATATCTTGGTCCTTATATCTCGATCCTTATATCTTGGTCCTTATATCTCGATCCTTATATCTTGGTCCTTAAGTCTCGATCCTTATATCTTGGTCCTTATGTCTTGATCCTTATATCTTGGTTTTCGTATAATTGTTTCATCCCGAGTGGTAAACAAATGACCGATCTCACACTTGAGCCCCGATGAGTATTTGGTACTTTATTTTATTTAAGTGTTGAGTTCGGAATGCCTCGTCCCTTAACATCACTTTATCTGTTACATGACATGTTTATCTGTTATATGACATGCTTAATCATTTGAAGTTAAATCCTCGAAAGGGTTTTTTGTATACTTGTCCATATAAATTCATATTGAAGTATTGACATAAAATAAAAAGTAGTACTTTGAAGTCATAAGGAAGAAAATCATTTCTCATTAATATTTAAATTCATTTACAAACAAGGAAATAAACATAAAATTTCTACAAATATTCATAATAAGACCTAAGACAATCCATGTTTGGTGCTTGGTAGCTCCATCATCATCCAAGAAGAGTCCCAAGCAGGTAAGGATCTAAGTTAGCCTTGATCAACCTTTCCTTGCCAAGACTTTCGGCAGAGCTCGTAGCTTTTCTTTGTGAATCCTCATGATTTCTTCGTTTATTTCGTCTGAAAGTTCTATACTCTTCACAAATTTCTTTCTGAAGAGCATCGGTTAAAGGAGGCCCAAGGTCCCAAGAGCCTTGAGTTCTCGGATCTCTTGCTTTCGAGCGCTGTAGTATATTCAGTTGAAGCTTTTCATCTGCGCCCATCTTACGGATCGTCTTGGTCAAGATTTTGGCGTTGGACTTCAACTCCTTGATCTTATTCATCCTCGGTTCACTCCTCCGAACTAAGTCGACGTTCATGTTGACAATTTCAACATCTTGAGCCTTAGTCGACTTTTAGTTCTTCCTTCGAGGCCTTCACTTCTCCCTTAGCTTTGGGCCAACTCTTTACGAAGACCTTCATTAGTATGAAGAAGGCCTTCACGATGAGTCCTTTCCCGAGCCAGGGCGATTTCGGGAGGAATTTTCTTCTTCAACGCTTCTCCTCGGATTGACTTGGAGAGATGGGGACCTTGACGTCCAAGAAGGCGAGATTGCTGTTCATGTTCAACGTTATTCAATCGACGGATGTATGAGTATGAAAGTAAGTAAGCAAAGGAAGAGAAGAGTCATTTACCCTAGCCAAGTAGGCTTCATGCCCCTCGCCGAGCAAATCCCGTTGAATCTGTTTTCAACCGATGGTCATCGGCCTCACTAACAAAGGCCTCAAAGCAGTTGAAAGGGAAGTTGGCATTAAACCGAGGCCACATAGTCGGTGAACCCATGGCATCATCTTTGAAATTCGGATGTCATTGATCCTTGAGGAGGCATAGGTCGATTGCGAACCGGTGAAGGATCCGCACGCATTGCCTCTGGAGAAGGTGATCGGAGCATTAGCTCGGGGAGTTGAAGAAGGTTCGGAAGTCGAACCGATTTGACCGTCCAAGGCCGCTTTTTCGGGACGGAGAAGGTTTCGCCGACCGCTTCAAATATTAGAGTGTTGGGGTTTCATTTAATGAAATTTGGATGTTGAAGGAGGGGAACGCGGAGTTAAATCGGCAGAAGAGGAATTATTTTGCTTTCAATTTTTTAGCACGAAGGACTTTCGCCCGATCGTGTGGAGGAATGTCGAGAGAGACCTCTTTCTTAGATTTGGTTGAAGTTGGTAGAATTGGTTGAAGTTGGTAGGGTTGGTTCGAGAGGTTGTTGTGGGTTCGATTGAAGGAATCGTTTGTGGGTTTACCTCCCAAGAAGTACTCTCCTCGCTTTCAGGATTTATCTCGCGAGAGTCACGCCCTTTTGGCGGCCTTCTTCCTTGGCGAGGTCGGAGGACCGCGCCGAGGATGATAGGTTATCAAACTTCAGGTCATCATCCGAAGGGAGTTGTTGTTGGCTCGAGGCGGGGAGGTTCGATTAGGAAGGCTCCTCATTAGGAGTTCTTCATTTGCATCAAGAATCCTCCCCGCCAAGAAATCTTCCAAGTCTTTTACTTAGGAAGTTGGTTTGATCAAAGACACTCGCAAATAATCACAAGTTAAAATCTGTACCACATAAACATTTCAAAAATTATATCACAGAATGGTCCAAGACTTACGTTTATGGTCATACAACCATGCTTTGCTTGGTCAAGAAAGTGAAGCTCCACTCTTGAGAGGATCTTATTCATGAAAGTCGCTTATCTCCTCACGCGCCCTCGGGGATGTCACCAAAGTCGCCAGAGATACGCTCCAAGTGGTCCAATCGGGAAGGAAGAGATTCAGGACCCGATGACGAAGAACCATTTCTCGTGCCATCCTTTTGTTGCTTTCGAGGGGTGCTCATTAAAGGCTTCTTCGAATTTCGAGTTTGGGCGTGGGGATTTGTTGCTCAAGATTTTGAACCCTCGTTCTCGGGATCTCGCCGGTAGAGAAGAGGGTAAAGAAGAGATCAACAGAGGGGTAACCCCTAGTTCACGTACGAAGGCGATGAACGCCAGTATATGGATATAGGAGTTGGGCACCAGTTGCGCAAAGCCTACTCCAATAAACCCTAGGAGGGTAACTATGAAGGCGTGGAGGGGTAGGCGAACCCCCTTTTCCAGCAGAGTAGTCGGCATGGCGACCCATCCATCCTCTGTCATTTGGTACATTCATTTCCTCGCCAGATGGAGCCCTCATAGCAAAGTTATCCGGGACATGATACCGAATCCGGAGAGTTCGCAGTTCAGATTCAGAAACGGTGGAGGTGATGTTGGCATGAGGAAATTGTTCCCCATCCTTGAAGAAATCAGTGGGAGATGGTGGATTGCACTTGAACCCCTTGGTTGGGTTTGAACGAGAAGAATTTGAAGGGTTTTGGCTTGGATTCACCATTGTTAAGTTTGTGAAAGCTAAAGAGAGGTTTTTCTGAGAGAAGGAAGAAAGCTCAAAGGTTCGAATTTCAAATCAGTAGGTAAAACCGTCAATTTTGGTGAGGTTTACCTTTATATCTTGTGATTCTGAGTGAATGTGAGGCGCATTTAATGTCAGTAATAATGGGAATTAAAGTGGAATACGTTTGGATGACCTTTGAATATCTTATCAGGTTGGGCCTGATTGTTGGATCTCTATCTTATTGGCCCATGCCGTTCAGATTCAGATCCTTTATCAAATTGGGCTTATTGCTCGGGGTATCCCTTTATCCGGTCCTCCTTATTCCACTTCGTATGATAAAAGTGGGTATGATCCACTTATTTCTATTTTTGAGCCTTTATTAAATTCTAAATATCATGAATCTTATATAGTTTTCCATTAAACATTTTGTTTAACTAAAAAACTAGGGGGTAATGTTGGGTCATAATATTTCTCCTATCTTGGGGCGGATAGATTGGGCCCATTTATCAAGATAATCTATTGGGCTTTTATTATTAAGCCATTGGGACTCTTTGAGCCCATTTATTGTGTCAACTTTATTTAATTCTATTGGATAAAGGTCGAGACCGATTGGATCGTCCCATTAGATATTTTAATATCATTACTTTGACTTGTGATGATGAAAAAAGCATGACAGTTGACCAATCCTCCGCCATGCATTAATGTGGATGGGATCATAACTTACGTATGGAGAAAACAATGGCCAAAAGAGAGTAGATAAACTCGATATAGTTGGCGAGGTCCATCGGATCGGAGGGGTGTCGGGTAATAGTGGGTGGCATAATAATCCAAGCAAAAGTAATATAACTTATAAAGGAAGCCATCGATATGAGGTATGTTCTCTCATATATTGATTACTCATATTCTCCCATACACACGATTGGGATTTTAATTCTCTCAATACACTGTAGACCATATATTCCTCCATTGTTAACCTTGTGAACACGATTAATTCTCACTTTGAAAGCTATCCCTCGACGTGAACCGTAGTCAAGCTTTTCGGTGTTGGATCGTGTTTTTGTGCGAGGATCGGGGACGTCTTACGTGATTGGGACGTGGAGAAAAATCTTGGCGTTAACAGAGTATTTGAAAGACATGAGTGTAAATGAGGATCGCGCCATGAATTGGGTGAAAGAAAATGTGGAGCCATTTGTTCCGTGTACTCGCATCGGAGGAATAGCCGTTGGAAATGAGGTTTTAGGTAGTAGTGATGAAGAACTCGGGAGGTGTTTGTCGCCAGTGAAGAAAAAAATGTGTACAATGCCCTTGATCGCTTGCATCTGGCCGATGATGTTGAGGTTTCTAGTCCCCATTCTGCAGCTGTTTTTGAGAGTTCCTTCCCTCCGTCTGCAGGTGTTTTTAAAGAAAGCCTGGTTCCTTACATGAAGCCACTTGTGCAGTTCTTCACGCAAATTCATAGCCCTTTCTATATAAACGCTTACCCGTTTCTTGCTTATGAAAGTGACCCCGAACACATTGATATTAACTACGCTCTTTTCCAAAAAAATCCTGGGATCTATGATGCAAAGACTAAATTGCATTATGACAACATGTTTGAGGCTCAAATAGATGCGGCTTACGCGGCTTTAGAGAAGGCTGGATTTTGGAAAACGGAAGTCATAGTTTCTGAAACGGGTTGGGCTTCTCGTGGAGATGCAAATGAAGTAGGAGCTAGTGTTAAAAATGCCAAGACTTATAACCTTAACCTGCGTAAACGGCTAGTCAAAAACAAGGGGACCCCCTACAGACCAAAGACTGTGGTGAGGGCATATGTTTTTGCCCTATTTAATGAGAATTTGAAGAAAGGGCCAACCTCTGAGAGAAACTTTGGGCTGTTTAAAGCTGACGGAAGCATTTCGTATGATATTGGGTTTACAGGACTTGTTACTTCTTCAGCAACGTCGTCTCTGTTATCTTTCAAGGTAGTATGTTTTACCCAGCTATACCTGTTAGTATTTCTGTTTACCAGATGACTGAATGTCAACTTTTTACATTTCATTTTAACAAAATACTTCACTTCACTTCACTTCAGTTCAATGATTTGAGCGACTATTTTACCACTCTGCCCATTCATACAATCACAGTATGTAAATTTTGTTATAAAATTATACATAGTGTGTGGATGTCTAGATACATTCTTACCCATATCTAGATACATTCCTATCCCTCTTTATTGTAATTAACTTTAAGCTTTGTAACTCTCATATCCTTTAAGGTTTGAAACTCATGACCTTTGAGTTTTGTAACCTCTTAGTATTGATATCCTTGTACCATAAATAGTAGCATTGTAAAGAGGATGGGTTAGAGACATATACAATTGCTATGAAATGAGAATGCTCTTTTCCCTTAATCATCATCTTTGTTTTTGTTTTTAATAATATTTTATAATACGTTATTAGCACGAGTCTCTAATATTTCAAGTTGTGATACTATACTAGTTCCATCTTTTCAAAACTCAAAGATCCAATTTTAAGATGCTTCACGGAAAATATAAAGAAAAGTTATGTATATCTCCATATGAGAGGAAGTTAAATCTTCAAGACTAGAAAAGAGGTTGGTTATTTTTGCTGGTATAATATACTTGTCAGTTTTCAGTTTTAGTTATTTATTTCACGACTTAAAATGCTCCACAAGATCTTAACAAATATGATACCCATATATATTTTGACATAAGTTAACACAGTAGGAATATATGATTTTCATGTGTCAATATTTTATTTTATTTTTGAAGAATGGAGTAAGTATGATTTCGCAGTATTCAATCTCCACTATGCTTACAAGTGAACATGCTCTTGCTAGGAGAAAATTTACTATACATATCTAAATATGCATTTACATAGTCTTACCATGTTTTTGGAATCCACCCTGTACTACACTTGGACTAACACTAAAGTTGTTGCATGGTCATGATTTGATTAATGATAAAAATATGTGAGAATGATTTTTTTTTATTATTATTTATTTAGTATATCGGTGTATTTTGATGTATTATCATTATAAAATATGTTAATATATTCTTATAATGATATATGTGCTTTTGAGATATACACTTAGTAATATTTTATAAATGAGTTGAAAGTTGAAATATCAATTCTTAGTGTATTGTAATCCCTGCTAGAATATTGGCAGCTAAGCAATATAACAATAGGTAGGAATTACTTTTTCTGGATCACCAGGTTTGTATTTCGCTATTTATGAGAGGAGGCATGATTTTCAATTTATTCTTAACGAAATTTGAATATTGAGTTCTGAGGACACATTTTGTAGCAGTTGGAACTTACGAGTATAATTTATTTTAAATACTTGGACTATTTATTTAGTGAGACAAAGTGAGGGTAAAATTACTGCATTTCAATTACTGCACTAATGATATCATTATTTTTATTATTATATAATGGTAATTGAATATATAAGGACTATTTATTTAGTTTTAGTGGAAAAGTTTAATTTCTTATTTTACTGTATTTCTATAAATTGTCTCATTATAATTAAATCTGAACATATATAATTATTTAATTTGATGGAGAATATGTTTAGTTATTTAATATTCAAATTTTATAAATTTGAATTTGTTGTCCTTGATTTATATCGAGCAAGAATTGTTTGTAATGGAATCTTAATGCTGAGATTCATATAAAGGCAAAGAACCTTGAAGATACAATTAAAGTTGGCAATCATGCATCCCTGCAGGATAATGCAAAATTAATTATTTTTATTCACTATCATCTTCATGAAAAAAAATATATTGATAAATACATGTTAGAAAAAATATTTACTATATTTCATGCCTCGAATATGCTCCTGTAGTAGCAATATTGTGAGTGTAAGTTCATAATATATTCCCTGAAGTGATAAATGAAATTATATTCCTAAAAGTGATATCATTTCTTTTAGTGGCTGTACAAAATAATGAGTTTTTGCTGAAAAACCAACAATCTCGCTCGACCGATTCTATTACATTCCCTGAAGTGAATGGAACCTCATTTGATAATCATAGAGGAAATTATGGTCGTGGTTGTGGTTGTGGTAGTGGACTTGAAAAGAACAATCAATATATAAAAGGGAATGTACCCGTCGTACTCCTAAACATTTGGTAGATTTGTACAACGACTCCATAAAAGAAAAGGAAATGAAATGATCCTGAAGATCCCATGAATTATTTTGACTTTTCAAATGGAGTGGATATAACTAATTTGATATCCATGGTTTCCTTGATGATATGTTGCTAGAAATGTTCATACCAATTATTTATTTTTATTTCATTATATTATGACATTATAATAAGTATTTTTATTATATGTTTTATTTATGTTTCAAGTAATAAAGTTAAATTTATGTTTTGCATATATGAAGTTGTATGGGTCAGAAGCTCATCAAACTTAATTAAAGGCTCTAGAAGAGCGATTATTCATCAAACATAATTAAAGACTCTTGAAGAGTGATTATTCATCAAATTTAATTAAAGTCTC
Organism: Panax ginseng; assembly: GCA_020205605.1. Lineage (NCBI taxonomy): Eukaryota > Viridiplantae > Streptophyta > Magnoliopsida > Apiales > Araliaceae > Panax > Panax ginseng. Next base: position 4,419,532 of record CM035132.1, read on the forward strand.
TGGAAGAGCGATTATAATATTTTCAAAGGGCACAAAACTTTGTATTGATGATTCTTTATATTCTTCTGAGACAAACAGAAATTTGCTCAGCTTTAAAGATATACATTATAATAGTTATCATATTGAAATCAATAACGAAGGCAGTGAAGAATTTCTTTATATTACTTCAATAGTATCGGGCCAGAAGCTCATATTAGAAAAATTGTATATTTTTCTCTTCTACGTTATATTATACTAAAATGAGAATAGTTGAAACAAATATTGTAATACACCAGAAGTGTTTGGATCCAAATATTTTTATGATTTGACATGATCATCTAGGATCAATAATGATGCATTGAATTATTGAAAACTCCCATGAACATCCTTTAAAGAACCAGAAGATTCCATTACCTATTGATTATATCAAAGTATATTAATTACCAAATTATCACATTTAATTATTGTTATTTGGTGTTCCATCTTCTAAGAAAGAATTCATAGTGATATTTTTAAGGTATATTTTGAGGATTGTTATTTTAATAGTCTTCCCACCATTAGGGGGAGAAAAGTCGTTGCCTGAAGCACGACGTGAGATCATTGCCTGAAGCACGACAGGAGATTAATTGAAATGTTTCAACGTTATTTAATCTTGATCCTTATACAAATCAATATGAACTAGAAGTTCAAAGGATAATTCATTTGCAATGAATTGCAAATCAATTACCAGAATTATTCACCGATAATAAGAAAATAGTGATATCTCACATTCTAGCTGCTAATACTCCAGCAGAGATTGAAGTCCCTGTAGGACAATCAGTTAATACAGCAGAAAATTGAATTAAAGCCACACCTAAAGCGTGGAAGATCTATCGGTGTTAAAAAATAAAATAAAATTTCCCTAGAATTATGAAATTTCCCTAGGTTGATTAGGAATATGAAAGCTAACAACCTTACGAAAACAATCAATTTTTGCATGATGAGTAGTTAACCAATCAATCCATAGAATTACGTCAAATGCAAGTATTTTCAATGAAATAAGGTCGACATGTAATGTGAGGGTACCGATTTGAACCAAACAAGACTTATAAACAGTGGATGTAATGAAGGTTTCTCCCAACGGAGTTTCAACAGATAAGTCAAAGTCTAATTTCTCCGGAGTCAAATTTAAACGTTGAGCGTAAGTAAGAGAAATAAAAGAATGGGTAAAACCGGTATCAAATAAGGTATATACTTCACTAGAATTTATGATAAGCTTACCCGTGATGATGACTCTCTTTCGGGTTCCTTGCTTTACGGGAGGTCACGACAACGCTTCTCCCTTGAACAATAGGTTTTGTCTTATGCAGGGACGGCATTTCTTGCCTCCATCCAAATTTGGACTTGTCTTGATTGCACGACAAAATCGGGCAGTGTCATTCTCTTCCACAATTGTAACATGCTTTGGAGGCATCGCAAAGTTTGGATCGATGTGTCCCTCCCTCCATATTTGAAGCATATGATAGGTAGTCGTTCTCCTTCCTTAACGACAGTCTTGATCTTGACGTCTTTCCATCATTGTTGAATCTTCTTTTCTTGAAATGTCCATTCTTATTATTTTGGCCATGATTACCATCGAAGTGGTTACCATTTCTGGCATGTTGATTCCCTCCACGCTTATTGTCACCGCCGCGATGATCGCTATTCTTCTTATTATCATTTTGTCGAGTGCTCTCTTTTGGTTGGGTTGACTCATTATCGCGCTCCAATAACTGAGCCCTATTAACAACATCTGAATACAAACATAGTTTATGAGAGATAAGATATTGACGTATCTCTGGTTTCAAACCTCTTAGAAACATTCACGTCATTCTCTCCTCATTATCAACCAAATGGGATGCAAACCGGGACAGCTCGACAAACTTGGCTTCGTACTGTGACACGGTCATGTTGTTTTGTTCCAGTTTAATGAACTCTACCTCTTTCATGTGACGAATACTTTCGGGAAAGTACTTGTCGTTGAACAGTTCTTGGAACTTCTCCCAAGACATCTTCATGCATGCGGCGAGTTGAGTGCACGCTTTCTGATTCCCACCGATGAATCTGCCTTTGCTCGCAACATGATGGTGGCAAAGGGAACTTTTTTCTCCTCGGAGCATCCCAAGACATCAAATATCTTGTTAATCTGCTTAATCCACGTCTCCGCCTTAAGTGGTTTTGGCTCTCCAAAAAACTCTGGTGGTCCCAATTCCTTAAACTGCTTGGCCGTGACCATCCGAGAGTTGCCAGTAATTCCACCTTCATTTTGTACAGGAGCCGCTCTCGCCTAATGTTGCATGAATTGCATGAAGCCTCGGAACATTCCATCGTTCATCATTTGGTCAGTGTTGTTGTTTGCATTAGGATTGTCGCCTTCCTGATGCACATTATCCTGATTATTGATCTGTGGAGACTCAACGGTCTCCTGCGCTTCATTGATGTTCTCAACATTCTCGGATGCCATTTTCAAATACTGCCACAAAACAAGGGTTAATTAACATATCACATATTATCCCTATACTCTGACCGACCAATTAAATACCAAATAAACTTAGGTAGGTCATACTAGCGAAGAAATTCCCCGTCTCTCCCCTCCTAGTTCTTATCTCACATCTCAGCGAGGGATCATATCCCTAAGCTTTGATACCAACTGTGACACCTCCAAAATAGGTATACATCACCCATCTTGAGTCGCCAAATACATGGTACTAAATTCAAATACAACTTGATTATACAACAAGAGAGCTGTGAGTTTTAATACAAATAGTTTCTTCTAGACAATACCCACTCTCAGAATAAGTCCTCATTACATTTATTTCCACACTATTTAACAGAATAGTGAGGACTACTAGCTAATAATAACATCCGGACAATCACTCCGTTCCCCGACTCGTCCCAACTACGTTCTCATTTCCTTAAGAGAACAGTGAAAGAAAGGGTGAGCTCAACTAGCCCAGTAAGAAATATTATGACTAAGATAATGCAGAATAAATTATCAATAGCCTTAAACAGTGTTAAACTGATACAATATAATAAACATCAAGTTTAAATGCAGCGGAACAAGCAATCCATTAAAAGAGTCGAGTAGAAAATAAAATCTACTATCTTTTATGATTTAAAAGGTTTTTCATCACTTTTATTGTCGAGACTCGACTTAATAATAATCCACATCATCCCCAAGACTACGACCGAGGATATTCATTAGGGTCACGACCACAAATTATCCATGCATTACGGGCGAGGATATTCGTGTATTCATCAATGATGATCATGATCATGCCAACAACCTCATCCATCAATGCACTACGGGCCAATGAGGACTTTTACCACATCATTTGTAACATTACGGTCATGATTACAATCGAATAATCCACGGTCATAATCATACCAAGTCCATCTACGCACTACTGTGCCATGTAGATGACTTTCAACAAAATATAAATATGAGGATGATGACAATGATATAAGAATTCAATAAAACAAGTTCAAGAATTAATTTATTCAAGAACTAATAACGTCTAAATTGTCAACATGATACTTCTTTGTAGAGTAAAATTTAAGAATGCTCGGAAGAATATTTTCACGAAAAGATCTTTGGATGAAGCGCAAATATCGAGGATATTCCACCAATTTCATGGAGTATAGAAGTCAAAACTTTAACCGGTGAGTATAATAAAGAATGGAATAACAAAAGAAATCACAATGCATGTCGTACTTGGTGATAGGCGGGTTATTCAATAGAATAATAAATAATGAGAACTAGGTCGGCGTAATATGCACGCAAGGATATTCCAACAGAATAATAAAGAATGGAATAACACCAGAAATCACCATGCATGCGGTGCTTCACAAAGACAGGTTATTCCAACAGAATACTAAATGACGGAACCAGGTCAGGTGAAATTCACACCAACAAGATGTTCTAACAGAATAATAAAGAGCGGAACCGGTCGGCGTAAAAGATGAACGAGGATGTTACAATAGAATAATAATAATAAAGGCGGAACCAGTCAAGCGTAAACGCATGCAGACAGGATGTTCCAATAGAATAATAAAGAATGAAATAACAAATGAAATCACCAAGTATAGGGTGGCCAGCATTATCTGAGTTATTCCAATGAGAATAATAAAGAATGGAATAATAGAAGTTCTCTTCATGAATAAAAAAAATAATACCCCTTACCGTAAAAGAAACTAGATATAGAAAAAGAAAGGTAGCAGACTTATCTTCTTCTTTCTTTCTATAATTTTCTCTCTCTAGAGTTTCAGTTAATTCGTAAGAAATAATTAAGGAATGAGCTTCTATTTATAGAAGAATGGACTGCATAGTAAATTCATGAACGGTCCAGATTGATTTATTTTTAATCGGACGGTCCATATTTAAAGCAAAATCTTTTAAATAAAATATAATATATATTATATATTATATATATATAAACTCATGGGCGACTTAACAATTAAAGTCGATAATTCACGGGTTGATTACATTTGATCAACAAATGCCTAGAATTCAACCGATACCATAATGATCAAATAAAATAAACTTATTATATAATATTTATATATATATATATATATATATATATATATATATATATATATATATATATATATATATATATATATAACACATGCCTTTGAAAATCTTACTCCTCCCGTGACAACATAAATCCGCCACCCAATTTTGACAACTTGACCACTTTATATATATATATATATATATATATATATATATATATATATATATATATATAACTCTAATATATATAAGTAATAAAACAAAAGCTGAGATGACTTCTCACGTAAGCATTAATAATCAATACCATGTCTTTCTTATGCAACCACGCGTATTATTGTTGTACTTTTACTAAGAGTAGTTCAAGCAGTACTTAACGGTAAAACTTCCTACTGATTATTTTCAATAAAATATTTTTTTTCGTTTTCTCAATCCAAAAATAATTCTGTTGTGGGGTCCACCAATGATTGTCTCGTCGTACGAATATTCCCTGACCAATCGAATATTATATAACAACTTGCTTACTTTGAAAAATTTATAAATAATACCCACAACTATAACATTATATCAAATTTATTCCATAATATTCAAAAATGATATTTATAGAAAATTCATTTTTATTCATAAAAGTTGGGGTCTTACAATGAGTTATCCCCTGAAGAGGATCAAGTACCTGAAAATAACGAGATCTCGATACATTATGTATATATAGGAGACGTATATATTGGATAGAAATAAAATCGTTGTCGACAACATATTTTCATATAAATTTGCTATGGATATTACCAGAAGTAATGATCATATATATGAACCACAAATCATTGATGAATGTAGAAATATTTGGCCAATGTAGAAAAAGGCGATTCAAGCAGAATTTAATTCATTAAGTAAATGTGAAATTTTTGGACCTGTAGTCCGAACACCTAAAGGTGTAATGCCTGTTGAATACAAATGGGTATTTGTATGAAATAAGAAAAATAAAATTATATGGTACAAAGCACAACTTGTAGAACAAGGTTTCTTCGCAGAGATATGGTATTAATTATGAAGAAACATGTGTTCTTGTAATGGACACAATTACATTCAGATATTTAATTAGCTTGGTAGAAAGAGAAATTAATGGATGTTGTTACATCATATCTGTATGGATCATTATATAAACATGAAAATCCCTGAAGGATATAAAATGCCTGAAGCATATAATTCTATATCTCGAAATATGTATTCTATTAAGCTATAAAGATCTTTATATAGGTTAAAGCAATCCAGATGCATATTGTGGTATAATTGCCTAAGTGGATATATTTTGAAAGAAGGATTTGAGAATAATCCAATTTATGCATGCATTTTTATAAAAAAAAATCATAATCTGGATTTGTTATTATTATTGTATTTATTAATGAAAGATCTTGCTCCAGAAGAGTCGACAAAAATAACTAATTTAAGATGAAAGATATTGGTAAGCCAAATTTTTGTCTTGGCCTACAAATTGAACTATGAAATTCTTGTTCATCAATCAACATACACAGAAAAAGTCTTCAAGTAACTTTACATGGATAATGTTAATCCTTTGAATACTCCAATGATGGGTTGGTCACTTGATATCAAGAAAGATCCGTTTTGACCACAAGAAAATAATAAAGAAACTCTTGGTCTTGAAGTACCATATCTTTGTGAAATTGGTGTTTTGGTCCTGAAGTACTATTTTTTTAATGTAATTGGTACTTTGATGTATCTTGCAAATTTGACAAGACCTGATATAACATTTGCTGTTAACTTACTAGCAATGTATAGTTATGTACCAACTCGAAGATATTGTAATGAAATTAAACATATTTTACGTTATCTTCGTGAGACTAATGATTTGGGATTATTTAATCCAAATGGTGATAGAACCAAGCATATTGAACCAAAATTATTTTATACATATGAGTCCCAGAAGAATGGCAATACTGATCATGTGATAATTTGGTTGATATATTCATTAAGTCATTACCAACTATGATTTTGAAGAAGATGGTGCACAATATTGGCATACTTCGACTTAATGATATTTTTACCATGAACAATGGAAATTCTATGTACTTATGAAGGGGAGTAAAAAGGATATGTGCTGATTGTACTCTTTTTTCTTCGCTAAGGTTTTTTCCCACTAGGTTTTCCTTTGCAAGGTTTTAATGAGGCAATCCCAAGGCACTAGAAGTTATACAAGAATATTGTACTCTTTTCCTTCGCCAAATTTTTTTCAACTGGGTTTTTATTTGGTAAGGTTTTTAACGAGGCATATTCTTTGAAAATTGCTACAAAAGAACTCCATCCCTTCTATATGAAGACAATGCTGCATGTATAGCTCAATTAAAAGGAGGATACATCAAAGGAGATAGAACAAAGCACATCTCATCAAAATTCTTTTTCACATGACATTGAAAAGTGTGATAACATTGATGTTCAGCAAATTTGCTCAAAAGATAATCTAGCAGATTTATTCACAAAAGCATTACTAACTGCAACGTTTGAAGGATTGCGTCACAATATTAGAATGCGACAGCTGAAGGACTTAAGGATATATTCATTGAGGGGAGCTAATGTCTGGCACGCACTCTCTTTTTCCTTAACCAATGTTTTTTTTCCATTGGGTTTTTCCTGGTAAGGTTTTTAACGAGACAACTTTCAATGCGTATGGCTATACAATAGACATCCAAGGGGTAGTTTTATAAAATTATACTAGTGTGTGGATGTCTAGATACATTCTTACCCATGTCTAGATACATTCCTACCCCTCTTTATTGTAATTAACTTTAAGCTTTGTAACTCTCATATCCTTTAAGGTTTGAAACTCATGACTTTTGAGTTTTGTAACCTCTTAGTATTGAAATAGTAGCGTTGTAAAGAGGATGGGTTAGAGACATATACAATTACAATATATGAAATGAGAATGCTCTTCTCCCTTAATTATCATCTTTGTTTTTATTTTTAATAATATTTTATAATAAATTTTATATTCTTTTGTCTTTTTTTATCATACTTCTCTCTTTTTAATATCAACTATTTTTATTACAAATTACCTAAGCGTCCCGTCCCGTCCCGTGTGAAGCTAGCCCTTGTTATTTTTTTTTTTAAAATTTAATCTTTTTTATATAGCAAATATAAAATATATTTTTTGAATATATAGTCATATAGTTATTAAAGTTGAACAAAAACTTAAGCTAAAATACTAAATATAATTTTTAAGTTAAAATTTATTATATGACTAAGTGACTAAATGATTCTTATAAAAAAATGTTCCTAACATTGTATAGGAACATAAAAATATTTTATTTTTAGTTAAATTCTAGGCGTATATATATCATCAAAGACCAAAGACGAATGCTAAAAAAAATTAAGTTTTGTATTATTATATATTTATATAGATATAAATGTCTATAGATATATAGATTTATGTCGTTTAAGTAAATATTAATTCAAATTGCTCCATTTTAATTAATATAGCTTACTTATGTCGTTTCAATATTTTAGTTTGTGAATAATTATGATATATCATTGTTGAATATATTAACAATGATCTGTATGTGTTGTTATTTAGGCTCATGAGAATCAATATTAGTAAAGGATTTTTATAAAATAATTAAATTGTTATAAAATAACAATTAAATTTAAAGTTTTTCAGGATCATAAATATAGTATTTTGGTTCTAATTAAATTCTAGGTTTAATAAGTATTTTAATAGTAGTTAATAAATAAAATCAAGAGGTTTTAAACAATATTTTAGTAACAGTTAATTATAGTTACATACCAAAGACTAAAAAACTTAATTTTGCTTTATTATTTATTTATATATATAGAGAGCTTACCATGCGGGTGGTCCGCAGCGACGGACAACACCGTTGCTAAAGTCATCGCCATAGGGTCTGAACCGTTGCGATAGTCAAGAACCGTTGTTATAGTCTGATTCAGACCCTATGGTGACGGGTTTAGCGACGGTTTTGTCCGTCGTTAAAAGGTAATCCGAGTCACGGACCACTCGTAAGAAGTGAACTATATATATATATATATATATATATATATATATATATATATATATATATATATATATATATACTGGAAGCGGATCAAGAATTCTCCTTAAATAGCACTCACGCTTTAAATAGCATTCTTTTATCAAAGCGGCGTAGTTTTGGAGGGACGGTGGCATTTTTTGTAAATACGCGGTGGCATTGTATTTACAAAATGTCGCAAGGCCCTCCAAAAACTACGCTGCTTTGATAAAAGAGTGTTATTTAAATGATCGCTATTTAAAGAGAAAGTGCTCTTGATCCTCTCTCCGATATATATATATATATATATATATATATATATATATATATATATAGACACACACACTATTAATTATTAATTTCACAACTTCATTTACTAATTGCATATAATTTAGATTTATTTTATTATTTATTATTAAAATCTTATAATATTACGCCACGATCATATTCTTTTGGGGTTAGATGACAATTACAAGAATCAACTAAAATCTTCATAGAACATATATAAATGGGTCATATTATGTTTGGGTTTTATTAGTAGTTATTTAAATTGTTTTAAAATAAATTTAGGGAGAGTTTAAAAAGTGTTATTTATTTGTAGTTAAATTGTATAATTTTAATTTCTTATTTATTTTATATTTAATGATTATGAAATAATTTTTAAAATATCACAAATTAACTTGTATACTATTGGTATGACAATGTTTACAACCTTTGATTAATTAATGAGGTAAAGGAATTTATAAATAATAAAATTGTTCTCCATACATTCTTTTCAATTTTGTGTGTAATTAATGGTTTAAGTTTGTAGGGAAAGGGAAGAGGAGTTGAAGGTTGGTTTGGGTAGTCATTGGGCGCAGCGGTGCTTCTGATTATGATTATGATAGTGATGATATAATGAATGAGGGGTTGAGGTCTCATGTTTTATTTCAAATTATTGTAGTAAGTTAATGTGTTAATTTCTTGTAAATTCATTTAGCATATCAACATAAACGATGACATCGTTAAATTAAATCAATTAAAAATGATGATATCATCAAATCAAATCAATTGCAAAATAAATCTATTATTCTATTATTCAATTATCTATTCTTATATATAAATATACTTGTATATAAATACACATAATCAAATCAATTACAAAAATCAAACAATAATGAAAAATCAAACAATAAGAACGGAAAAAAAGATGTCTCAAATCAAATCAATTGCAAAACAAATCTATTATTCAATTCTTCAATTATCTATTCTTACATATAAATACACTTATATATAAATACACATAATCAAATCAACTGCAGAAATCAAACAATAAGAGCGGGAAAAAAAATTCTTAACAATAAAAAAAAAAAACTAAAGGAGAAAAATGGTCCTGCAATAAAATGAAATACAAATTCATTGTTTAGAATAAACAAAAATGGAATACAAACTCAACTGGTTAGTTAGTGATCTAATTAAATTAATTTAACATATTTTACCTACTTATTAACTTTATTGAAAAACTATTAATTTACCTGCTAGATCAAGGGTCAGGATTGAAAGTCTAGAAACACACTAAATTAATATGCAACAACATAACACCACATATATAACGAAAAATGACATATATTAGGCTTTTTTATGTATTAATTATATTGTTAATATGATAGATAATTCTTTTAAAGAAAGATGTAATATCATGAACCAGGCCTAATACTTTAATTTGATTTTGTGTATTGAAATATATTTCACAATTGTCATTCGTTAAAATACTATTGCAATACATAATTCAAAATTTTACTCTCCTCTATTATACATTTTTTTTTTCAATTTCATTCAATACACCAATTATTTAATTTTAATAATTTTGTTAGTAATGATAAAATTATGTTAATAAAAATTAGAATCATAAAAACTATTTTCACAATTAAAAGTTTAAAATAATTTTTATCCATTAAAATTTTGATAAAGAAATTATATGTTGATCAAATGGTAAAAAAGTGTCAATCATTTTTATTTAAAAATAATTATATTATTTAATATAATAAATTAGTGATGAATTTCAATTTTAATTATACAATTTATAATTATAAAAATATGATGTATTGATGAGATGCAATCCTTTATTTAAACTAGGTCACGTACTACCAACTAGTATATTTTAATATCAACAATCCATAATTTGCATCCTTAATTCTCTGAATTATTTTTGTTATCAACCAAGAAGCAACCGACTGAAATCCATGTACGGACTAGACTGATTGGAAATTACTACAATTTTTAAACGAGTCCTTCTACGCCGACCGGCGTTTTCCGACCGGGGTAGTGACCGGCCGGAATTTTTTTTTTTTTTTTGTTTTTGCCTATAAAATAATTAATGTAATTTATTAGAACTGAAATTTTTATAAAATACGATGATTTAGGTGTCTTTTTGTTACACGTAACAAACAAGGTTATACGATCTATATAACGCTATTTTTACGTGTATCCAAATGACACCTAAATCATGCATTTTGTAAAAATTTCGGGCCCAATAAATCACATTAATTATTTTATAATCAAAAAAAAAAAAAAAAAAATTCTACGATCACTATCCGGTCGGAAAACGCCATTCATTTAGAATTTTTCTTTTTTTAAACACGCAATGCATGCGTGCAATTAGTAGGTAGTTAAACGAAAGAGTCTTTCTAGGGGAACATTTTTTTGCTGACATTCTAGCGACATTATTTTTTTATTTTTGATTTTTTGATTTTTTTTTTTGTAATACCTCTCAAAAAATGTATAGTATTTATTCCAACTGAAATTTTTGTAAAAAACAGTGTTTTAGGTGTAATTTAAATACATACAAGAAACATGATTTGTACAGTCTGTACAACTCTGTTTTCAGATGTCTTAAAATGTCATTAGAATGTCAAAGAAAACAATGTCCCCCTAGAATTATTCTAAACGAAAAAGGGAAATAAATGCAAGTGGTCACGTACGGTATTGTCTTGGGAATAATCTCCATCAGCTGATATATATATACACACACACACGTAGACTTAATTTGTCTAATCTATGGTCATCGTAATTCCTTATAATAACTTAATCAACTAATCTAATATATCTAGCTAGTGGAGTATATCAAAATTTCAGTTTATTTATTTAGAGATATTGTACTGTACATGGAGCTAGCTAGGTAGTACGTAAGAAATGACGAACGCAAGGAGTATTTGAGTTTGAGTTTGAGTCTGACCGATGCTCCTACTTTCTTTGTAGTAGTAATTAATACTCCTAATGAAGCAAAGGTTGGTTCACATTTGTTGCGGACTCAGTAGTAGTGTAATGCTAGCTGCTGCCGCTGCACAACTAATGAATTAAGAAACTGCCTGCCTTTCTCTTACCAAACATTTGGTGTGAAAAAGACCTGTAACCATGCATAAAATTCCAAGCTTAATCGTGGCCCCCTCCCCCGCCCTGCTAGGGCCGGGTAATCAAGAATCAATCAAAGGCCTAGCTAGCAATAGCCTCCCCCACCCTTTCGCCCCAGCCCCTGCCCCACTGCAAGTCAAGTGTTGCTTAATTATATATTAGTATCATGTCGGTCTTAAATCATTTGTGGTGGTTAATAGTATTGCTTGTAGTAATTTTATTCATGGGATGGAATGGAACGGGACCATTTACTACTACTAATTTGGATGCACACTTTTTTGTGGGGGCAACTTGAATGTTGTAGTAACTTGTAACAGGCTGTTCAACCTTCTGACACACACTAAAGTATTAAGTTTTTAAATAAATTAATGCTTTTTCAATAACAATTTTATAGTCACGAAAATAAATTAAAAAAAAATATAGAAAGAATAATGTCAAATATACGTACGGCTCTACAAAAAAAAATTAATCTTCAAGTCTTTAATTACTAGGGAACATTAATTATTTTTTATATTAATATTGCGATTAATTCCTTATTGACAAAGTTCATGTAATTCTTATGTAAAGCTGTTAAAATAAGACCCTTCCATCTTTAAAATTATATATATATATATATATATATATATATATATATATATATATATATTCAGTTGAGGTTTTCATATAATCCATTTCCACATTATTGTTCCTACCAACTGTGTAATGATAAGTTGTTTTATTAGTTACTAGTAGTTTATACTGTATACTAGTATTAAACTAAAATTATAAAAGTATATATATCACATTTAAATAATGTTAGTTTGTCTTCATGTCTTTTGTAGTAATATATCCGTTACTATTTTATTAGGTTTAATTGGTCACGTACCAATCTCTGACTCAAAATTAGCATCAAATTTCAGACTATTATGGCCGATAAGTTGACAAACGACTACTTTGGAGAGAGAATATATATATATATATATATATATATATAGGGAAATTCTTCTATAAAGAAATGAGAGTTCTTATGAGGAAGATCTGCAACAACAATTTTTTGAATCGTTGATAAATTGAATTGATGGTCTGCGATTAACTTTTCTATTTGATGTTTAAGCCAAAGCGTTGTTGTTGTGCCAAATTATTTACTTGCATTCTATTTCTATTTTAATAAGTGAGGTTTACGTAAAATTATATTGTCGATTATAGTTATAAAAAGTGAATATTTATTATTAAAATAATCCGGCCGGAAGAGCTTCTACCAATTTACACATTTTTTTTAATTTTTTTTTATTTCTCCTAGAATGCAATACGATACATTTGGCATTAAAATAATAAAATAATTAGTAAGACAAAAGCCGATACTACCGGTATTAAAAATTGAAAAAATAACCTACTTGTATAATTTTGACACTACCGGGTATTAAAAATTGAAAAAATAATTTTATTCAAGCAATTCATTTGCTAAAAATGATTCGAACTCGCAACCTCAAACTCCAAACACTTGTCATATGACCACCCGAGCACCACGGGCCTAGCTGTTAATTTCAACCAAGGATATATCTTTATATTAAAACTTCACTATCCCCCAAAATTAATATTCTTGCATTATTATTATATTACGATTTATTATTATTAATAAGTCTATATAATACATATGGGGGTTTTCTATTTAGAAATAAGTTAATATCTATATTTATTAAGCAATGATTATTAGTAATGATTTTATATATTAAGCAATGATTTTATTATTAAGAAATGATTTTATTATTAATAAAACTAGTGAAGTATAATAATAATGTGATTATCGAATTTATAAAAGTAGTGAAGTATTATTATAATAATAATAATGTGATTATCAATATTAGAAAGATGATTATACCAATACTAAGATCGCATAACATTAAGAGGAATAAGACATATTACATGTTTATTTTCATAAAATAAAAAACATAGAGTGATTAATACAACCGACGCCTATTTTTTTGGCTCAGAATCCCTAGCACTCGATAGTGATTTCTTTTATCGTGGATTGGGTTTCAAAGCCACAAATTGCACATTTTCGATGAGTCTTAGAAGGAATGATTTTCTCGAAAGTGCCTTTCTTGAATCTAGATTATTTTTGCGGCCCTTTGTTTGAGAAATATTAGGCGGCGAAAACTCTTCTTCTTCTTCCACCTCTGCATCTTCATCGTCATTATCGTATCCCATATCATGATTTGGATCTCCAATTTGGCAATCAATGTCGTCATCCGCCAGCTTCGGTAATATTCTCATCCAGATCATCTTTGGTCAACCAACTCTTTTCCTCTCGTGCATTCGGGTTTAAAAACGTTTTTGTAACTCCTGATTGAAAGCAGAAGCCGCTTTCTTCGCTAACCCGTAATCACCCATCAAATGATTATAAGCGCATTGCTTGATTTTGTTTGAAGTCGGCAGATGTGGAGTTAAAGAATAAGTCTTCACCATTGCTTTTTTCGCGTCTCTTGTCCATCGATGAAGGATCATATCTGGATTCGGTATTTGTGAAATACTCTTTCTGCTATGAAATATCTCAAGATGTGCCCGCATAATTCACCGTAGTGAGAAAACATTTGGCGATTACATGTTACCGATCCCAATTGTCGATTGTTGACAACTTCTTTATATCTTCCACCACTTTCAACAGATACACATTATACATCGCATAAACCATAGTATCGGTGACACACAACTCACTAAGTTTATGAACATTGTATTTCATGGAATCGACGAATTGACGTTGGAAACGTCTAAACATCTCTTTTTGTGTACACTTAAAGATGAACTTCTAAAGATGAACCGAAAGTACCATAATCCTTTTACGATGTTTTGTTATGTAGTGGCCTTCCTCTCCTCGATAAACCTGTCTTTCTATAACCTTTTGACTCTGCGACAAAACATAGCATACTGTTGATACATTAACATACTCATCAAAAAAAGGTATTCATGCTCTCGCTTCTTCCAGGTGGTAGTCATTCCATGGCAAAATATCTCTTTGTATATATTTGGAATCCATTTACGTCAGACATCATACAAACTTCCAAGCCATTCATTAGTATACAATTCATAGGAACTTATCGAGAATATGCCAACGCTTCTTCAAATTCCTCGATGGACAATGAGTTATACACACGATTGTTAAAATCATTTTTGAACGATGGGTGCTCAGAATAAACATAATGCAATTTTTTAGGAAATTTATTGCTAATATGCCAAGAACACAATAAATGATAACTAGTTGGAAGTACCAGTAGCAATAGCATTACTCATGGCTCTGTCTTGATCAGTGATGATGGTTGTAGGTGCCTTGTAGTCCATGGCTTCAAGCCATGTCTGTAATACCCAAACGAAAGTATCTTACGTCTCGTCTCGTAATAAAGGCAAATCCAAACAATATAGATCGATAATGGTGGTTGACCCCAAATGGAACAAAACGGCATGCCATACTTATTTGTCCCAGATGTATTATCAAATGTCACAACGTCTCCGAACCGTTGATATATAAACCTTAATCAAGGTCAACCCACAAAATACAAGCTATGCGATTGTTTTCACCGGTTTCACTCGGAAAAAAAATTCTTCGGCACTTCCCGGATGCAAGTTTGTTCAAATGATTGACAACGACTTGTGCATCATTTTCATCTGCAGAATCACGCCTTAAATCTCGCACCACATTCTCAACATTGTGAGAGAAAGGAACATTTTGCAAACCACCTCCCATTGTGCTCAAAACATTCATCATCTTACTAGGACCAATTCCTGACTTATTTAAAGTGTCAATTAAATTTCTTGCAACAGGAGTAATATTTACGTGTGTCTCTATCAAATCTACTTTGGTGGGGGTCACTAAGTGATGATTGTGCTCTAATTCAACAAAGAGAAATACGCCAATTGTCTTTCTTTCTTATTGTGGACAACATATATTCTAGGTTTGCACATTGTTAGGTCTATCTAGTCTCTCTGTTTCAGTTATTTTATTACTACTATCTTCATCATCGTAAACTCTTGCCAACAATTGGTGTCTTAGGCTTTCTTACATACATACCGCTAGATCCGATATCATTCAGATTAAGCATGTTTATGACTAGTTGCAATTTTAATCTCAAATCCATTTTTGAAAGCATATGATCTATATAAAATATTCAACCTCTTCCAATGTACAAAATAATTGACCAACGTACGGAACAATTCAGATTTATTACTTTCAATTTCACTGACAAATTCAGATGTATTATATGACATTTTGAAAAACTTACTTGTGAGTAATAGTGATGAATTTTGCTCGATCGAACTTCAACTTGATTTTTACGAAGTGAAAGTGGGCGACGGATAAAACAAATTATGAGTAGAGGTGAAAAGAGAAAATAATATCGAGAGAACAAATTGGGTTCATGGAGAAGAAGATAACTTGAGAAAATAGCGACTTCCTGCATAATATTTAAAGGTAAAAAGACCGGTACATCTGACTTTATAATAATAATAATAATGGTAATAAACTAATAAAAAAGTACATATGCTTAAATTACAATATGGAAGCGACTTTATACTCAATTCGTAATAATATAATAATAATAATAATAATCGAATAATTATAATAAAATATTGAGAAATTTAATTTGGGGAAAATGGACTGTTTTAAGATATATACAAATCCAAGGTAAATTAAAAGCAAGCCTAGGTCTGTGGTCTTCGGGTGGTCATATGACATGAGGATTGGTGTTTGAGGTCGCAATTTGAATCATTTAGCGGTGAATAGTTTGGGATCTTAATTTTTTTTTTTATTCCAAATTGTCGGTAGGGACAGAATGTTTGTCTAAGTGGTCTTGTTTACATAAGTTAAGTGGGATGAAGTTGTCTTGGTAGGATGCTTTTTATTTATTTTTTATTTTAATTTCTTTGAGTCATCATTATACAATGGAGAAAAAAAGATAAAAAAATAAAAAAGCTAAATGGGTTTAATTTTCTACCGTAGGAAAAAAAAAAAGAAAGAAATCTTTTACAAAGATAAGCGTCATTGATAAGTACTTTTTACGCCATGTTGATTACTTTTTTTGCCACATCGCTTCGGAAAAGAACACCGCAACTCTCGGTAAACTAAAAAGTTGTGACCCATAACAAGTATTAATGTTTGAATTTGGTCCTAAAATAATTCATGTAATGGGACTTGCATGAGTTTATTTAAACGTCTATTGAGAACACATGTTGTTCAAACTAAAGTTCACTTGCAAGCTAGATCAAACTAAAAATAACGAGAGAGTATAGAGGAGTATTTTGGAAGATTTTAATGCATGAAAACTTCAACAAGTTGAACCTATTTGGATTCTATTTATTATATTCAAGATACCAAGATTTTAATGTAAGATATTGTTATAGCTATTATTGTTATTTATTGTAAGATATTCCATTTGTTCATTTTTAATAGTTTACATTGTTGTTATTATTTTCAGTTATAATAACAACAAAATAATGCAAGATTTATAATGATCACTTTATATTTTATTAAAGAATGATATTTATTTTAATATATTAATTAGACTAATTGGACATATTTTTACAAAAATAAGAAAAAATATTAAAGGGATAATAATAAATATAGATATTAACTTATTTCTATTTTAACAAATTCAATTAATAGATTTTGAGGATGGTGAAGTTTTTTACTATAAAGATATATCCTTGGTAGAAATTAGCAATTTGGGTCTGTGGTGCTCGGGTGGTCATATATTGAGGATTGGTGCTTGAGGTCGCGATTTCGAATCTGTTTAGCAGCGAATAGTTTGGGATACCGAAATATTTTTTTTTATTCTAGTGTCGGTAGGACGAAATTTACTTGAAATCAGTCTTATTTACATAAGTTAATGGGATGATAAGTATCTTAATTCGGATGCTTTTTATTTATTTTTTATTTTAATTTAATTTGAATCATTATTACTCTAATGGAGAATAGAAGATAAAAAAATTAAAAAGCTAAGTTCGATTTAAGTCAGTCGTGGAAAAAAAAAAAAAAAAAAAAAACTTTTATGAAGTAGCATGCATTGATAAGTATTTATTTTATTATTATTTTTCATTTATTGTTTTTATTTTATTCCAGTGTACTCAATTGTTCACTTATTATTTAATTTATTTTTCTTCTTATTGTTTTTGTTTTTAATAGTTTTTGTTTTTATTAGTTTTTAATGCATGTTAATATTATTACATTATATACATGCATGTTATTATTACATGCATGTTGTTCAGTTTTTAATGCATGTTAGTGTGTATTGTTATTACTGTCATTTTGTAGCATGTTACTTTCAACTTCATTTTGTCATGCATCTTAATACTAATATGGAATTGATGTATTTTTTTAGGTAAAAGATGGATAATTGGGAATATGGGCCAATTGATCCAGTGTTACGCATGATCAACAAGATCATGTATCGGATGACATATATCATGGGAGAGATAGGGAAAACTAGCTCTCGGTCAATATCTTCGATCGAAATATAATCGTTGGGCTTTGACAAAAGAACAAAAAATCCTTTTAGATAAATGTGGATTTGGAGTATTTAGTTTTCAAGGTGTTGTACACCAAAATGATCTTGGTCTGATATCCGCTTTTAGTCGAGAGATGGTATGGAGAGGAGACCAATACTTTTCATTTAAAGCGTAGAGAAATAACAATCACGTTAGAGGATGTTCACTTTATTTTGGAGTTCTACGGTGGTGGGAAAGCCCTTAATGGGTCCCTCACATCACCAATTTGAATTATTTTAGGGATTGTTTTGGAAATAAATTAGGTGGTGAATATTTTACTTCAAAAAACGCAGTGCGATTTCATTAGTGTGGTTGCACGAACATTTTAATAAATATCCCGAAAATGCAAGTAAAGATGTTCAGAGGCGACACACACAAAGGCATACATGTTGTGGTTGTGTGGGGCAATATTATTCCCTAATAGGAATAGAAATAGTGTGCACCCACGATATATGTCTTTTATTTCCAACGTCAAGATTGTGTAACTTACTCTTGGGGCGCTTGGCGGTGTTAGCATATTTGTACTGAGATCTTTATATACCGCTACTAGGAAAGGAGTTAAATACATTAATGGTTGTGTTACATTGTTACAAATTTGGGCTTATGAAGTGTAAGTATTGGAAAGCCAAACCCTTGGCCACAATCATCCTTATGGTTACCTAGGGCTTTAGCATGGTCCTATTTTGGAGCCCACAGTTATCTGGTAGACGTGAGAATTCCCATCACCATTTGTCATTTTTTCTAGGGGAGTTAAATATTAAGTCTATGTGGGATGTGGTTTGGCGGCCTTACATAATGTGGGATGATGATATCGGTGGATTTAATTTTGAAGGCGGGGTTGTTGGGATTTGGTGGGGTCCCTTGATCCACTTTGATATTGTGGAATTTCAGATGTCGGACCCCAGTGTGATGAGGCAGATTCGGGTTCATGCAAGGCATACCATCAATGACCAAAAACCACGGTGACCTTAGGAAGGAGAAAAAGTTTAAATTTATTGATGTCGAGGATTGCATGGCCTTGAGAGGGAATATATTTCGATGTGGGGAGGCATACATGGATCATCTCGAAGGATAACAAACTGAAATTTCGATTATGTCCCAATAGATGATTACATGGTGCGGTATAGGAAAATTACACGTTGGAAAATCCACAGAACCTCGAATGCACAACGACCAACGACGGGTTGTTATGAGCCTCGGGCCATTTACAACCAACAACACCTTATTCAAATGGTATAAAATTATATTCTTCTTTAATAAATCATGTATTGGAAGTAAATACTTAATATTACATTTATTCATATTTATTGTTAACAATATTTATTTGTGTTTATCTTCTTATGGCGATGGTTGAGAGTGCAAAGTCGTTACTTGATAAATTTTCAAGATTTACTTCAATTTGCCTCCCGAGTTGGTTCTCAAAAAATAATAATTGGGATTTCAATACATACTATCGACTTGAAGCAAGAGGTAAACAAATACCTCGGCATTGTGGGGTCCCACAAATTTTGGACCACAATCCCAATACACACAACTCAATGAAGGGCTTGGGAAACAAACTAATTATGTTGTCTGAGAGAGCTACATACCCACCCCACAAGTAATCGAAGAGAGCTCCATTCCCACCACCCAAGCCTACGAGGAGTGTTACATTCCAACCTTCCAAACCTATGAGAGTGTTACATTCCAACCAACTCTTCATTTCTTGGGACTTTCCACGCCTTGAGGATCTAGTTCACAAAAGGTATATATAGTTATGTTAATAGTGATGATTTTAATTATTATTGCTATATAATAATAATGTACATTTGGGTTTCAATTAGGTACAAAATGCGGGAGACCACATCTCTTATGGACCAAAAGGGTCCTTATCCAAAAGACTTAAAGATTGGAAGGAGACATTTGTAAATAAACATATGTTTGGAAACGTGGTGGCACGAGAGGGGATTTATATCATTTATCACATCCGCGCCAGCTTATATGAATTAGAACACAATGCGGTCACAATCCTTAGGGCACAGGAGTTGGATATTTGAGCATGTCATCGACTTATATATGTTGTTGCTACGAGAGAGAGAGGAATACTACGGTGTCGCGGGAATACAAAGGTGGTCCCAATTTGGTTTCATGAATTCATTCTTCATGCATCTTGGGGTGGCTATGTGCCCTGCACTAACGTGAATATCTTGCATGGAGTTTTTGCGATCCGTATATTAAGAAGATGTTGGTCCACCTTTACACGAATGCAAATACATATTCATGCCTTGATTGTGTAGTACCAATCAACGCCATTTTGTCTTGTTCTATTCGCAGTTAAAGATTGGATGGTTACTATAATTGACCCGCTTACAATGACACTAAGTATATTAAGTTACATGAAATCTACTCGTAATTAAGTTAAAGTTGCGGTATGTTTAGTTTTAAAATATTTTAATTTTATAATGTCCTTTAATATTAAAAAATTATTAACCAATTACTTTATACATGCAGGTACATTTGATACCATTTGTTTTGCGAAATGGTAATCCGAAATCGATGAGTGGCCAAATGGTAATCCTACTTGTCTGCAGACACTTAAAGATTCGAATCAAAAACAACACAACAACTCGGATTGTGGCATTTTGTATGTAAGTATGTTATTTCGTTTCGTTAGGGCCAATGGTAATATTTACAAGAGAAGTGGTCCTTGGAAGATGTCACAGATCCTTCGTTCTGCGTCGCATGGAAGCTCTACAAAAAATCCGCAAGATTACTTAGACCTACCGAGATATAGAACTTATCCAACGTTATCTAATATACATATTAATTAATAAGAATGTCTATTTGGTTGAACTTTATGGGATTTTCAAATTCATAACTTAGTAATATGAATATTATTGAATCACATAAAACCACTTCATATTATTAATACAAAAAAAATTATCTATTTTGTTGAAGCTGTATGCATATTTTTATTAGGACTAATATTAATAATCACATTATTTATATTAATATTAAAAATCATTATTAATATTATTTTTAATAATAGTAATACATGAATATAAAATCATTATTTATATTTTATTAAAGAATGATATTTTTTAATATATTAATAATCCTTTTATTGATATTATTACAAAAATAAGAAAAAAAATATGAAAGGGATAATAATAAATATAGATATTAACTTATTTCTAAATAGAAAACCCGTATATATGTATTATATAGACTTATTAATAATAATAAATCGTAATATAATAATAATGCAAGAATATAGATTTTTGGGGATGGTTAAGTTTTAATATAAAGATATATCCTTGGTTGAAATTAATAATTAGGCAAGTAGTGGTGCTCGGGTGGTTATATATATGAGTGTTTGGAGTTTGAGGTCATGAGTTCGAATCATTTAGCAATAATTGCTTGAATAAAATCATTTTTTCAATTTTTAATACCGGTAGTGACAAAATCATCATTAAATAGGTTTATTTTTTAATTTTTATTACCGGTAGTACAAGTTTATCTTGGTAGGTTTTTTTTAATTTTTTAATACCGGTAGTGTCATTTTGTCTTAAGTGGGATTATTTTTTTTATTTTAATGCTAATAGTATCAACACATGCAGTAGGGAGAAATAAAAAATAATAAAAAAAAAAATGTAAAACGGTAGAGGCTCTTTTCGGACTAATTATTTTATTATTTTAATGGTAAGTATCGGCTGTCTACCGTAGGAAGAAATTAAAAAAAAATGTATGGCTAGGTAGAAGCTCTTCCTAGTAGGATTATTTTAATAATAAATATTCACTTTTTATAACTATCTTGACAATATAATTTTCGTGGGCCTCACTTATTAAAATAGAAAGAAGATGTAAAAATAATTAGGGCACAACAACTTGTCTTGAAGCTTATTAAATAGAAAAGTTAATCGTGACCATCAATTCAATTTATCAACGGTCCAAAAGGGGGTGTCAGATAGTACCATCATAAAGAATTACTGCTATGGAAGGGCTCTATATATATATATATATATATATATATATATATATATATATATATATATTCCTTTATTTATTTTTATGTATGTATGTATGTATTGTTGAAAATGAGATTTGAAATATCAAATATTAGAGCATTTTGAGGCTCAATTAAATGAGGGACCCACATTTCGGAAATGTCTGGTCTTTGCACCAATGTGTTCTCTTTCGTGAGGAGTATAACTTGGTATATTTATATATTCAAATCCATTAAGAATTAAATGAGAAAATTGACTCCAAAGTCACCTACTCGAATGTTGTCAATTGCAAAAGTCTCGCATAGGACATTAGAGGGAAAAATAAAGAACATATATATGGGATGTTTGCTCAATGGGAAGGGCCCCAAGGGCACCCCATTTTTGTGGAAGGGAGAGGACTTAGCCAAGGCATGGTTCAAACCCACACCACGTGCCCATGGCCGTCGGTCCGGTTTTAGGTGGTGGGTAGGAGCTCAAGTTCTTGGTGGGTCATGATATATAATTTTTTGATTAAAATTTGTTTAATAATTTATCAGATTTTGTTTTAATTATTATCATGATACTACATTGTTTTAATGGGTCAACGGTAATAAACTGCCATCGTAGGCTATAAAATAGCTAGTATGGGCGCCAACAGAACTTATTAAAAATTTTCCCGTCTCGTTCCTTTCCTTCCTTCCCCGCTCGCAATTCCGTTTCCTTACATTTACGCAAAAAGTCCGATTCTGCGAGAATCATGTTCTCTCGCAAATGTGTTGCGTACCTGCCTGCTTTTTCTTGTCCCGTTCTACATATTTCCCCGTTTCTGTGTAAGTATATATATGCATTAATTTTCATGCATAATTTTGTAAGTTCAGTACATAACATAAATATTGGTTCGAATTCTTCTTAATTTTGAAGTGCTTCTAATTAAGAACTTGTGACGCCCCCAAAATAGGTATACAACACTCATTCTGAGTCGCCAAAATAAGTGGTACAAAAACAACTACAACTTTATTAATACAACATAAAAAATTGTGAGTTTAAATGCAAATATTGCCATTTAGACAATATTCACACCCAAATAAGTCCTCATTACAATTATTGATACATTATTTTATAAAAATGGTGAGGACTACTAAAACGACTTCTAGAACCATCATTCCACACCCCGACTAGTACTCGCTACATTCTCGCCTCCTAAGAAGAAAAATAGAACAAAAAAGAAAAGGGTGAGCTCAACTAACCCAATAAAGAACATTATGACTAAGATAATATAAAACAAATTATCGTTAGTCTTCAACAGGGAAAAAATCTGAGAGAATATAATAAACAACAAATTTCATATCAATATTCGCAGTGGAAATAATATTTCATAGAAGAGTTACGTAGAGAATGAAATATACTATTATCTATGAATTTAACAGTCCATCATTAATATTTTATCCCTGTAACATCAATCAATATTCATCTTGAATCAAATTTTCATCTTTGCACTTCAGGCCAAAGATATTCATCAGTCGGTCATGTTCATCTCAACACCTGTACATCTTTGCACTACGGCCAAAGATATTCATAAAAAAAATCATTTATCTTTGCACTAAAGACCAAAGATATTCAGTTATATCATAATTTAGGACTGAGGATGATGAAAAATATTTTAAAGAAAACGAATTCAGTGAAACAAAAGAATAAATATTAAGGATTCGTATTTCGGTTTATCCATGTCCAAAAATACCTCATAAATAATCATAGTGGAGTAAAATTCAAGAATGATCAAAACATGGATACAATCAAAGCTAGTATCCATAATAGATATTTTGGACAAAAATAAAAATTTAATTTTCCTGTGAATAGTGTCGTATACGTGAATATTAATTCCGACACTAAAAGACAAGAATTTTACAAGAAAAATCTTATCAATAATCTGGTATAATGATATTAAAAGAAATAATATCATTTAAAAAAAATAATATCCCTTACCTCGAAAAGACAGTACTTCTGACTAGAATACTGGATATAGTGTTGAAGGAAACTTGCACCGTATATCAACACTCAAAGTATAAAAATACTCACAAGAATACGCTCGATAATATATAGAGAGAAAACTTCAGTTTTTAGTGTGATTTTCAATTTTAACCTAAGCACCCTATTTATAGGAAAATGCTTAGAACACAAAAGCAGAAAATTTAATAAAATATTATTATTTATATTACAAATTCCTACGCCCACTTTTACTAACTGATTTCAGCCACCTTGTACATGTTAAAGATGCCCACAAAATGAAAAAAATTAAACTTCAAAAATCAATTATTTCAGAACTTCGGACTTCAATAATTCACAATAAATAGCCCTTTTATCAGAAAAATTCAAACCTCATGTTCTTTCCATAGGAAATTCCATTATCTACAATTGTACAGAAGAAAGTTTTTCAAAATTCTAAACAGAAGTTGACCGAAATCCACAAACAGGCAATTTTACAAGCTATAATCAAATTTCAGTCAAGAAATGAGCCCACAAACATGTTTAACATGTTTTAAACAATTTTTATAATAAAAATACTATTCCTTCTCATATACTCATATATCCCACATTCATCGTAAAATATCATCATTATTATATTATTAAAATATAATAATATATTTAAATAAATTATTTTATCAGAAAAAAATAAAATATTAATTTTCAACAATTGTCACATTAAAATTTTTCCCCATCTATATCCACATAAAATGAATATTTTCCTCATCATATAAATCAATAATTAATTATTCACAAATAATATTATAGAATCACAATCATTGATAACTGAGCGGTTCTGCAGGAAAGAGGGGCTTTCAATAAGGATTTTCTCACTTCTTGGCCAAGCAATTAGATGACCAAACCTCTCTTTAGACGTAACTTTCTAGATATTGCCAATAATGTTATCTAATAATATTATTCAGATAATATGAATTATTGCTCCGATAATGGAAAATACTGTGTAGTGACAATTATTGAATAACAGTAATATAAAATATCAATGCAACAATTATTGAATCAATAAAATAAAGTATTGAGAATTAATTCGTAACAATTATTGAGTAGTGCCTTTTACGTAAGAATAAATAATTGGTGCAATGCAGGTGCTTCTTATGTTTTAAACCAAAGTATTTTAACAAAGATTAAGCAGTAATAACTACTTCATTATTTATAAATAACTTATATTTGTCGTTTTTCTTCATCCAATAGCTTTTCAGTTATAGGGCCCACAAAGGTCGTCTTGAGTCGCATCGAATATTCCCGATAGTAAGAATATTCCACACTAATCGAATATTCTCCAAACAAAATGAATATTTTATAACCACTTGCTTATTTGAAATATTTGCGCATTTTACCCATAACTAACCACATTAATCAAATCAACCATTACTATTTCAAAATAATAAATAGAGAAAATTTAATTTTATTTAAAATAAGTTGGGGTCTTACAACCTCCCTCCTTATGAAATTTCGTCCTCGAAATTGGACGTGACGATACTACAGTGTTTGAAAGGTGAGGATATCTCGCTTTCATTTCTGCTTTCCAACTCCGGGCCATTTCCTCAATAAGCATGGTTCCTCCACAAAACTTTGACTTGTGGTATGACCTTTATCGTAGGGACATGCTCTTTCCTATCCAAGATCTTGGCGAAGTACCTCCTCATACGTTAAGTCTTGGCTATTTAAATCTCGGTTCTAACTCAATGACGTGGTTCGGGTCTCACATATTTACGAAGCACCGATATGTGAAAAACATTATGAACAAGAGAAATACTTGGAGGTAACGCGAGTCTATAGGCTACATTTTCTACTCGGTCAAGAATCTGAAATGGACCAATAAATCGTGGATTGAGCTTTCCTCTTTTCCCAAATCTTGTAACTCCCTTCCATGGAGCAACTCACAACAATACATGATCCCCAATACTAAATTCCACGTCCTTTCGATGAAGATCCGCATAATTCTTTTGTCGATCCTGTGCCGTTTGTATACGTTGTCGAATCATTTGAATTTATTCCGTAGTCATACGTACCAAATCGAGTCCCAATAATGTTGCTTCACCCACCTCATCCCAACATATTGGAGAGCGACACTTTCGTCCATACAATGCTTCAAATGGGGCCACACCTATACTTGCCTGATAACTGTTCTTGTAGGAGAATTCCACTAATGGTAAATACTTATCCCAACTCCCTTTAAAGTCTAGGACACAGAGTCTTAATAAATCTTCAAGAGTTTGAATAGTACTCTCTGATTGTTCGTCCGTTTGAGGATGGTATACCGAACTGAATAGTAAATCCGTGCCCATAGCTTTTTACAAGCTAACCCAAAATCTTGAAGTGAATCTTGGGTCACGATCCGAAACTATGGATACTGGCATGCCATGCAATCTCACAAGAAATGAGTAGACTTAGTTAACCTATCAACAATAACCCAAATCGCATTTATACCTTAAGAACCGTGGGAACACCCGTAAAGAAATCCGTGGTAATGTGTTCTCACTTCCATTTTGGAATCTCAAGTGGTTGCAATGGACCCTTTGGCACTTGATGCTCCACCTTTACACGTTGACAAGTTAAACACCTCGAGATAAACTTTGCAATCTCTCTCTTCATATTGTTCCACCAAAATGTGTGTCGAAGATCAAAATACATTTTGTTAATTCCAGGATGGATTTCAAACGGTGTATTATGTGCCTCCATCATGATCTTGTCCTTCAAATCAGAGTCGTTAGGAACACAAAGTCTGGAGTAGACTCAAAGTATTCCTTCTTCATCGATTCTCTCTTCCGGAATAGCACCTTCTTGTACTTTCTTCTTCATACGCATCAGCTCCGGGTCGGTGGCTTGAGTAACCTTAACTTTTTCTATTAAAGTTGGTTCTATACGTATACTTGACATTATCACATGGGTCCCCGGAGTCTTGAATTCTATCTTCATCTTTTTTAAATCACACAAAATGGGCCTTTGTGTTGACAACATCGCACTTGTTCCCTCATATGATCTTCTACTCAATGCGTCAGCTACCACGTTCGCTTTTCCAGGATGGTATTGAATAGTGTGGTCGTAATCTTTCAACAGCTCGAGCCAACGTCGTTGCCACATGTTGAGTTCCTTTTGGGTGAAGAAATATTTGAGGCTTTTATGGTCTGAATATATCTCCACTTTCTCCCCATATAGATAGTGCCTCCAGATCTTTAGCGCGAAAACGACTGCTGCCAACTCTAGATCATGAGTAGGATAATTCCTCTCATATTCTTTAAGTTGTCGCGAGGCATAGGCTATGACTTTCCCATATTGCATGAGAACACACCCTAACCCTTTTCCTGAAGCATCACTGTAGATAACAAATCCATCCGAACCAGATGGTATTGTCAGAACAGGTGCTGAAATGAGTCTCCTCTTAAGCTCTTGGAAACTTTTCTCGCATTTCTCGTTCCATACGAATTTTGTATCCTTCCGAGTTAGCTGAGTTAATGGAGTAGCGATTCGAGAAAACCCTTCAACGAATCTCCGATAATAACCAACTAAGCCTAGAAAGCTCCGTACTTTGGTCACCGTCTTCGGTTGCTCCCAACTTTGTATTGCTTCAATCTTCGCCGGATCAACAGATACTCCATGTTTTGACACAACGTGCCCAAGGAATGCTACTTCCTCAAGCCAGAACTCGCATTTCTTCAACTTGGCATATAGCTTATTTTCACGAAGCCTTTGGAGTACCAGCTTCAAATGGTGCTCATGATCTTCACGGCTTTTAGAATAAATGAGGATGTCATCAATACAGACAACAAAGAACTGATCCAAATAATTCTTGAATACTCGGTTCATCATATCCATGAAAGCCGCAGGAGCATTAGTCAATTCGAAAGACATGACTAAGAATTCATAATGCCCGTACCGAGTTCTGAAGGCAGTCTTTGGAATATCCTCAGTTCTAATCTTCAGCTGATGATATCCATAATGAAGATCTATTTTTGAAAAGAATTGTGCTCCTTGCAATCGGGTCAAAACAGTCATCGATACGAGGTAGCGGATACCTATTCTTGATAATGACATGTTTTAATTCCGTTAGTCAATACAAAGTCGCATACTCCCGTCTTTCTTCTTTACAAATAAAGCAGGAGCACCCTGGGAGATGTCTTAGGGACGAATGAAACCGATGTCCAACAACTCACGTAGTTGGACCTTTAACTCTGAAGTTCAATAGAGCCATTCGATATGGGTTTTAGAAATGGGCTTTGTACACAGGTTCAAAAAATCAATAAAGAATTCGACTTCACGTTACGGGGTAGGCCAGGAAGTTCTTCAAGAAATACGTCGGAAAGTCACTAACAACAGGAATATTATTCAAATTTGACGTGTCTTTATTCAAATCCATAACATGGGCTAAGAAAGTTTGACATCCGTTTTTTAATAAACGAATGGCTTTATGGCTTGATATAACAGTGATTGATTTTAATGGTTTAGTTGCTTGAATTCGCACAACAGGTTGGTTAGGGATATGAAAACTAACAACCTTACGAAAACAATCAATTTTGGCATGATGAGTAGTTAACCAATCAATTCCTAAAATCACGTCAAATGCAAGTATCTTTAAAGAGATAAGGTCAACAGGTAATGTGATGGTGCCAACTTGGATCAAACAAGATTTATAAACAGTAGATGTGATGAAAGTTTCTCCTAACGGAGTTTTCACGGATAGTCAAAGTCTAATTTCTCAGGAGTTAAGTTTAAGCGTTGAGAGCACAAAGGAGAGATAAATGAAGCAGGTATGCAGGTATCTAGTAATGTATAAACTTCAAGAATTTATGATTAGCTTACCTTGATCACCTCGTTTGGGTTCCTCACATTTTGACCCACCACAACAAACGCTTCTTCCGAGAATCGTTGACTTTGACTTTTCTAGGCGACCTTTGAGTCACCATCCCATTGGACTTGGTTTCGCCACCGCATAATCTCGAGAAATATGTCCTTCCTTTCCACAATTATAACATAACTTGAACTTGTTTGTGGGCGGCCAATGATATGTCCTTCTTTCCGCAGATTTATATCATATAATGACCCGATGGTCGTTCTCCTCCTTTAAAATGAGTTCTTCTTTGGTGTTGACGTCTTCACATTGTCATTGTTGAATCTCCTCTTTTTAAAATCTCCCAGACTCGCTTCTTCTATTTTCATAGCCGATTACCACCACCAGAGTGGTTGCCGCATTCTTGTCCAGTATTCTTCTTTCTCTCCGTTTGGTTATCGTTGTTTCGATGATTTCTTTATCACCACCGTCGATCCTGGTTGTGGTCCCTCGGTTAAACGTACTCGTTATCTCGCTCTAATAATTGAGCTCTATTGACAACATCTGAATAGAGAAAAAATTTATGAGAAATGAGATATTGACGTCTGCCGGGCTTCAAACCTCTCAGAAACATTCGCGTCATACGTTCATCATTCTCCACCAAATGAGGTGCAAACCTGGATAACTCTGCAAACTTTGCCTCGTACTAGGACACCGTCATATTATTTTGCTCCAGTCTAATAAACTCCACTTCCTTCATATGACGAATACTTTCAGGAAAGTACTTGTCATTGAACAGTTTCTAAAACGCCTCCCAAGACATGTTGAGTGCGGCTGGATGGGTACGCTTCACAGATTCCCACTAGTAATCTGCCTTATTACGGAACATAAAGGTGGCGAATGGAACCTTCTGTTCCTCCGTACATTCCAAGACATCGAATATCTTTGTAATTTGCTTAACCCACATCTCCGCCTTCATCGGATCCGGCTTTCCCCAGAATTCTAGTGGTCCCAACTCCTTGAACTGCTTGGCTGTGACAAACCATGAATTGCTATCATTTCCTCCTGTATTTTGAACACGAGTCTCCCTCGTCTGATTTTGCATAAACTGCAAAAAACTTCTAAACATCCCGTCGTTCATCATCTGCTCAGTGGTGTTGTTCACAGGAGGAACATTGCTAGCCTGTTGCACGTTCTCCTCGTTAGTGAGTACAGGCGTGTAAAATCCCAAATTTTACGAATAAAAATTTAATTTTCTTAAAATATTTTTTTAAATATTATGGTGTGGATTTGAGATAATGTTATAGTTGTGGGTAGTATTTATAAATTTTGCAAAGTATGCAAGTTGTTGTATTATATTCGATTGGTCGGGGAATATTCGTTTTAGCAAGGAATATTTATACAACGACGCAATCATTAGTGGACCCCACAACGTAATTATTATCGGATTGAGAAAACGACTAAAATATTTTTATGAAAATAACGGCGAAAGTTTTACAGTTAATACTGTAATTCGTGTGGTTGCATAGTAGCACACGGTATTGATTATTGATTCTTACGTAAGAAGTCACTCAGTTTTATTCAATTATTTACTAAAGAATTGCTGCGATAAGATCTCACGTTATTTGATTCAATTATTGTCAATATTTTATATATTATTAAATCAATAATTGAGATGACAAAGTTATTAATATTATTATTTGCAATATTAACGATGTTCAGAAGTTCTACCAAGGAGAGGTTTGGTCATCTAATCATACGCCAATAGGAGAAATCCTTATTGGAAAGCCCCCTCTCTCGGGGAGCGACATTGGTCGATTAATATTGTGAATTATAATAATGATGATAAATGTTGTTAAATATATTGAGATGTCTTTTTATGAAGTCACGGAAGTTTGTATATATATATATATATATATTATATATATATATATAAATTTTGTTTTATTAGTATTATTAATGTAATAAAAGCGGAAAAGCTTTTTATATAAAAGCAGAATACTTTTATAAATTTATTTGTTTTATTAGACAATAATTAAAATATATTATATTTTATTATGCATAGTGTTGCGTATAGTGCCTACATATAGTTTTTGCATAATAAATTTTTTTTATATAAAATAAAATACTTTTATAAAGTTATTTATTTTATTAGACAATAATTAGAATATATTATATTTTATAATGCATAGTGTTGCATAATACTGCATAGTAGTATTTTGCATAGTAAAATCTTTTTATATAAAAATGAATACTTTTATAAAGTTATTCGTTTTATTAGATTATAAATAGAATATATTGTATTTTATTTAAAAGATTTTATTTTATTAGAATATTTTATTAATCTTTGATATAGTAAATCAATATGGACCGAATCCATTTAAAAAGTAAATCAATCTGGACCGTTCATGAATTAGTTCTTATTCATCCATTCTCCTATAAATAGAAGCTCATTCTTCATTATTTCTTTTAATTCTTTGAAACTCAGAGAGAGAAACTATAGAGAGAAAGAGGAAAAGTATTTTGCTACTTCACTACTCCTATATCCAGTTTCTTCTAAGGTAAGGAGTATTATTTATTTTGTATTCATGAAAAGAACTTCTGTTATTTCATTCTTTATTATTCTATTAGAATAACCTGTATACGCGAGCTACCCTATACTTGGTAAAATTCTTCTTCTGTTATTCCATTCTTTATCATTATGTTGGAATAACCTGTCTATGCGAAGTACCGCATACATGGTGAAATTATTCTGTTATTCCATTCTTTATCATTATGTTGGAATAACTTTGCATACGCCAATCATCGCATACGCATCGTGGTGAAATTCTTACCGTTATTCCATTCTTTATCATTATGTTGGAACTCTGCTTCATGCCAAGTACCGCATACATGGTGAAATTCTTACGTTATTCTATTCTTTATCATTATGTTGGAATAACTTTGTACATGCCAAGTATCGCATACATGGTGAAATTCTTCGTTATTACATTCTTTATTATTACATTGGAACATCGTATGCGTGCGTTTATGCATTTGACCTGGTTCCGTTATTTATTATTCTATTGGAATATCCTGTCGGTGCGTATTACGCCTGACCTGGTTCCATTAATTATTATTCAGTTGGAATAACATGTATGTGCGGTCTATCGCGTGCATGGTTATTTCGTTGTTATTCCATTCTTTATTATTACTCGTTGAATATCTCGCTTGCATTTAATTTCGCTTCGACACAGTTCCGTTATTTATTATTCTGTTGGAATAACCTGTCTATGCGGTCTATCACATTCCTGGTGATTTCTTTTGTTATTCCATTCTTTATTATACTCAGTTGGTTAAAGTTTTGACTTCTATACTCCATAAAATTAGTGGAATATCCTTAATATTTACTCTTCATCCAGTATCTTTTCATGGAAATATTCTTCTGAGCATTCTTGAATTTTTCTCTACGAAGAAGTATCATGTTGACAATTTGGACATTATTAGTTCCTGGATAAATTAATTCTTGAACTTGTTTTATTGAATTCTTATATCATTTTCATCATCCTCATGCTTATATTATTTTGAAAGTCATCTGTGGTATGTTGTGCATAGATGAACTTGGTATGATTATGACAAGGGATTAATCTGTATAATCATGACCGTAATGTTACAAATGATGTGGTAAAAGTCCTCATTGGCCCATAGTGCATTGATGGACAGTTGTTGGCATGATCATGACCATTGATGAATACACGAATATTCTTGGCCCGCAGTGTATGGATAATTTGCGGTTGTGATACTAATTAATATCCTTGGCCGTAGTACAGGGATGATGTGGATTATTTATTAAGCTGAGTCCCAGCGATAAAAGTGATGAAAAACCTTTTAAATCATAAAATATAGTAGATTTTATTCTCTACTTGACTCTTTTAATTGATTGCTTGTTCCGCTGTAGTTAAACTTGATGTTTGTTATATTGTATCAGTTTAACACTGTTGAAGGCTAATGATAATTTATTATGCATTATCTTAGTCATAATATTTCTTCTTTGGGCTAGTTGAGCTCACCCTTTCTTTCATTGTTCTCTTGTGAAATGAGAACGTAAGTCGGGACTAGTCGGGGAGCGAGTAATTGGTCCAGATGATAGCATTAGTAGTCCTCACTATTCTGTTAAATAGTCTGACAACAAATATAATGAGGACTCCATTGAGTATGGATATTGTCTAGATGACAATATTCTTATTAAAACTCTGAATTTATGTTTTGTCGTATTTTACATGACAATTGTATTATTAAGTTGTATTTGTATTTTTGTACCATGTATTTGGCGTCAGTTGTATTATTAAGTTGGACTTATTTGGGTGTGAATATTGTCTAGATGGCAATATTTATTTTTAAACTCACAGTTTTTCTGTTGTATTAATAAAGTTGTAGCTGTTTCTGTACCAAATATTTTGGCGACTCGGAATGGGTGTTGTATACCTATTTTGGGGGCGTCACAAGGCGTCTCCACGGTCTCATTTACTCTACTGTTAACATTCTCAGTTGCCATTCTTAAATACTGTCATAAAACAATGGTTAATTAAACCAATTAACATATCACATAATTATCCCTATATTATGACCGACCAACAAATAAGCTTAGGTAGGACACACCAGCGAAGGATTTACTCGTCTCTCCCCTCCTAGTTCTATTTCTGATCTCCGTCAGAGATCATATCCCTAAGCTCTGATACCAACTATGACGCCCCCAAAATAGGTATACAACACCCATTCTGAGTCGCCAAAATATGTGGTACAGAAACAGCTACAACTTTATTAATATAACATAAAAACTGTGAGTTTAAAAATAAATATTGCCATCTAGACAATATTCACACCCAAATAAGTCCTCATTACAATTATTGGTATATTATTTTACAAAAATGGTGAGAACTACTAAAACGACTTCTAGAACCATGATTCCACTTTGATTAGTAGACTTCGCTACATTCTCGCCTCACGAGAAGAAAAATGGAACAAAAAGGAAAAGGGTGAGCTCAACTAGCCAGTAAAGAACATTATGACTAAGATAATATAGAACAAATTATCGTTAGTCTTCAACAGGAAAAAAATCTAAGAGAATATTATAAACAACAAGTTTCAGATCAATATTCGCAGCGGAAATAATAATTCATAAAAGAGTTACATAGAGAATGAAATCTACTATTATCTATGAATTAAACAGTCCATCATTAATATTTTGTCCCTGTAACATCAATCAATATTCATCTTGAATTAAATTTTCATCTTTGCACTACAGGCCAAAGATATTCATCAGTCGGTCATGTTCATCTCAACACCTGTACATCTTTGCACTACGGCCAAAGATATTCATAAAAAAAATTATTTATCTTTGCACTACAGGCCAAAGATATTCAGTTATATCATCATTTAGGACTAAGAATGATGAAAAATATTTTAAAGAAAACGAATTCAGTGAAACAAAAGAATAAATATTAACGATTCGTATTTCGATATATCCATGTCCAAAAATACCTCATAAATAATCATAGTGGAGTAAAATTCAAGAATGATCAAAACATGGATACAATCAAAGCTAGTATCCATAATAGATATTTTGGACAAAAATAAAAATTTAATTTTCCTGTGAATAGTGCCATATTCGTGAATAATAGTCTTGAGTATCGTGAATAATGTCGATGTATCGTGAATAGTAACTCCAAACACTAAAAGACAAGAATTTCACAAGAAAAATCTTACCAATAATCCGGTATAATGATATTAGAAGAAATAATATCATTTAAAAAATAATATCCCTTACTTGAAAAGACAAGATTGACCTAATTTGGAATACTCGATATAGTGTTGAAGGAACTTGCAGACCAGATATAGAACACTCAAAGTATAAAAATAATCACAAGAATACGATCGATAATATAGAGAGAGAAAGAGAAAAAAACTTTTACGGTGTGATTTTTAATTCTAACCCAAGACCCTATTTATAGGAAATACTTAGAACACCAAAGCAGAAAATTTAATAAAATATTATTATTTATATTACAAATTCCTACGCCCACTTTTACCAACTAATTTTAGCCACCTTGCACATGTTAAAGATGCCCACAAAATGAAAAAAAAATGTTTTTCTTTAAAAAAATTATTTAAACTTCAAAAATCAATTATTTCAGAACTTCGGAACTTCAATAATTCACAATAAATAGCTTTTTTTATCAAAAAAAAATTCAAACCTCATGTCCTTTCCATAAAAAATTCCATTATCTACAACTTTACAGAAGAAAATTTTTCAAAATTCCAAACAGAAGTTGACTGAAATCCACAAACGGGCAATTTTACAAGCTATAATCAAATTTCAGTCAAGAAATGGGCCCACAAACATGTTTAACATGTTTTAAACAATTTTTGTAATAAAAATACTCTTCCTTCTCATGTACTCATATATCCCACATTCATCGTAAAATATCATCATTATTATATTATTAAAATATAATAATATATTTAAATAAATTATTTTATCAGAAAAAAATAAAATATTAATTTTCAACAATTGTCACATTAAAATTTTTCTCCATCTATATCCACATAAAATGAATATTTTCCTCATCATATAAATATATAATTAATTATTCACAGATAATATTATAGAATCACAATACTGACAACCAGGCAGTTCCTAGGAAAGAGGGGGCTTTCCAATAAGGATTTCTCCTTACTGGCGCGTAATTAGATGACCAAACCTCTCCTTAAACAGAACTTTCTAGACATTGCCAATAATATTATCTAATAATATTATTCAGAAAATATGAATTATTGCTCCGATAATGGAAAATACTGTGTAGTGACAATTATTGAATAATAGTAATATAAAATATCAATACAACAATTATTGAATCAATAAAATAAAATATTGAACAGTAATTACTGTAACAATTATTGAGTAGTGCCTTCTTACGTAAGAATCAATAATTGGTGTAAATCTTTTGTGTCTTCGTATTTTAACCACCGAGTATTTTAACAAGATAATATGAGAATAACTACTTCGTTATTTATAAATAACTTATATTTGTCGTTTTCTTCATCCAATCGCTTTAGTTATGGGGCCCACACAAGGTTCTTGCGTCGTCGCATTTAATATTCCTGACAGTAAGAATATTCCACGACTAATCGAATATTCTCCGACAAAAATGAATATTTTATAACCACTTGCTTATTTAAAATATTTGCGCATTTTACCCATAACTAACCACATTAATCAAATCAACCCTTACTATTTCAAAATAATAAATAGAGAAAATTTAATTTTATTTAAAATAAATTGGGGTCTTACAGAACTGGAAATCCGTTTTATCTTGGGAAGCAATTATTCATTGAATTTTTAACACCAGTGAGGGAATAAATTTGCTTTAAGGAGACTTTGTGAATTCAAAGGACTCAGATTTATTTATTCATATTTTCTGTATATATATAAAATCATGTTCCGTTTTATTATATTTATATATTAAATAATACTATATATTACAAATAATAATCTTAAAGCAAATTTACTTTGTTCTGTAATTATAATTTTATTTAATATATTTCTGTAATTTTGGTTTTATAAAAGTTTAATTACAGAAAATTGGTTATTGGTTTATAAAACAAGTTTATCAAACTGATTTTGAATCACAGTAACATAAGTTCTTATTTCCTGAAATAAGTGCAGTGTGTTTAAAATGCATGGTGCATGCAAAATTAAATGTTAACTGATTAATGTAAACGATTAATGTTCAATATTGTTTACAGTAATGATTAACAGTTCAATATGCATATTGTTTACAATATTGCATCTAAATTATGCATGGTTCAATATGAGTGCATGCATTGGTATAAACGATTAATGTAATGATTGCATATTTATAAGTATTGGTATGTGCATATTGCATGTTTACAAATTTATAACATTGTTAAATATCTTTGAATTTCCGTTTCTGTTATTTTGCATGTTAACAGGTTATTGCATATTAATACTTACTGTTTTTTATATTCGGATTCATTATTTATATACTGAATTAGAATATTAATATTCTCTTAATTTGTTTTATACAAATTAATGTACTGACTTCATTACAATATATGCTAATATATGTAGCATTGAAATTAAACGTATATGCAGAATAATTTTAATGTTATTAATTTTAAATTATACACAAAAGTGTGCTAATTCTTTTATTCTATGTGTGCAGAATATTATAATATATTACATGTAAATTGAGTTTTATATTATGTTACATGTTAATTGATTATATGTTAAATTTCTGTTATTTTGTATTGGTGTAATTATGTTCCATGTTATTTTGTATTTTGTTACATGTGTTGGAATTTAACAAAACTTGTCCAACTAAATTATTATAAATCTGTTAAACAAAGAAATTTATAAAATAAAAGTTGTAACAGTATTTGTTTAACAGAAATTCTATAAACATAATTTTCAAACAAAATTTATTGTTTAAATTCTGTTAAACTTTGTACAACAGAAATTTGTTTCTGTTTATTAATAGTTTTATTCTTGTATATCAGAAATGACTTCTACAATCACCATTCCTGTCGTGAGTATGTCTCATGGAGAAAAGCCTGAAAGGTTCAATGGAACTGATTTCAAGAGTTGGCTGATGAAGATGCTCTTCATCTCGAACCTTTGAACTTGGCAAGGTTTCTACAAAGAGGACGCTCTACTCTTGTTGAAGGAAACCGACAAGGAAAAAGTGGTCATTGTTGATGCATGGAAACATCGCAGACTCCTTTCAGTGGAACTATGTGATGAATGGTTTAGATAATACATTATATAATGTATATTGTACAATTCAAACCGCAAAGAAACTTTGGGAATCTTTAGATAAAAATATAAATCGAAGATCTTTGACATGAAAAAATTCATAGTCGGAGATTTCTTGATTATAAAATGATAGATTCTAAAGCACTTATCACTCAGGTTCAAGAATTACAAGTAATTCTACATGATATTCATTCTGAAGGAATGTCATTAAGTGATTCATTCCAAGTTGCAGCAATGATTGAGAAGCTTCCACCATCATGGAAAGACTTCAAGAATTATCTGAAGCATAAACGCAAAGAGATGAATCTTGAAGAACTGATTGTGCGACTTAGGATTGAAGAGGACAATCGAGGATCTGAGAAGAAGATTGGAAAGAATTTCATTGAAGCAAAGGCAAATGTTGTAGAACAAAAGCCAAACAACAACAAAAGGAAGCGTGAAGGCAAAGAGACTTTCAAGGCCAAGAAGAAATTCAAAGGCAAATGCTTCAACTGTGGCATTCTAGGACATAAATCAAATGAATGTCGCAAGCTAAAAAAAGTCAAGAAAGAACAAAAGCCTCAAGCAAATGTGATGAACCGGAAAACTTTCGAAGATGTTTTGAGACATGAATCTTTGTGCGATTATATCTCGAATGTAACTTGGTAAGAAATCCTAAAGAATGGATACGTGGACACTTTGGGCTACTCGCCACATCCTGTTCCAACAATGGATGTTTTCTACTTACAAGTCGAAGAAAATGATGATCAACTCTTTATGGGAAACTCCTCAAGTTCAAAGGTTCGAGGGCGTGGAAAGATTGTAGATCGAAAATGACATCCGACAAAGAACCGACTTTGGATGAAGTGCTTCGCATGCGGATATTCGCAAAAATCTAGTTTCGGGTCACTACTTAGCAAGAATGGCTTCAAGTTGGTGTTCAGGTTCCGATAAGTTTGCACTTACTAAGAATGATATGTTTGTAGGAAAGGGTTACATAAATGATGGGCTCTTTAAGATGAATGTTATATTTGTTATCAAGTCTATTGATAATAATAAAATTAATTCTTCTACTTACTTGTTGGAATCTTCAAATATATGGCATGCTAGATTAGGACATGTTAATTATAATACTTTGCGTAGATTAATTAATTTAGAATTCTTGCCTAAATTTGATATTAATCAAAAACATAAATGTGAAATTTGTGTGGAATCAAAAATGACAAGATTACCCTTTCATTACATTGAAAGGAAAACTGAACCTCTAGATTTAATTCACACTGATATATGTGACTTAAAGTTTGTGCAAACTAGAGGTGGGAAAAAATATTTCATAACCTTTATTGATGATTGCACAAGATATTGTTATGTATATTTGCTAAGAAGCAAAGATGAAATCTGTAGAAATGTTTCAAATTTATAAAAATGAAGTTGAAAATCAACTTAGCAAAAAGATTAAAGCAATAAGAAGCGATAGAGGTGGTGAATATGAATCACCATTTGAAGAGATATCTTTCTGCTTTCATGATATTATTCACCAAACAATCGCTCCTTATTCACCTCAATCTAATGGTATTCTTTGAACGCAAAGAACCGAACATTGAAAGAAATGTTGAATACTATATTAAAAGCAGGTTGGAGGACCCCGAGAATTTATGGGGAAACTTTGCTTTTCGCCAATTATATTCTTAATAAAGTGCCTCGTAAGAAAACTCACAAAACACCTTATAAATTATGGAAAGGTCATAGACCTTGCTACAAATACCCTAAAGTGTGGGGGTGTCTACAAGCAAAAGTGATGGTTCCTAAACCTAAAAAAAGGTTAAGATAGGACCAAAAATAATTGATTGTGTTTTCATTGGTTATGCAAATAATAAAGAAGGTCTTATCGCTTTCTTTGTTCATAAATCGATATTAATGATATTCATGTTAATACATTTATTGAATCAAGAGACGCATCATTTTTGAGAATATTTTTCCATATAATGGAAATAATAATTCAAATTCAAACAAAGACCTTTGGATGCTACTAGTAATAATCGAAAATATATAGAAAAGAGTGCGTATTGGATGAACTAGAGCGTAGAAAAAGGCAAGGACTTCAACGTCTTTTTGGTCCGAATTTTCTAACATTTTGTTAGAAAACAATCCTCGAACGATATAAGGAAGCAATATCCTCTCCAGATGCTTCTCATTGGAAAGAAAATAAATAAATAAATTGAGTCCATTATGCAAAATCATACATGGGAATTGGTGGACCTTCCACCGGTTCCAAACCCTTAGGGTATAAATGGATCTTCAAAAAAAGATGAAAGTCGATGGTTCAATTGATAAATACAAAGCAAGGCTTGTTGTTAAAGGCTATAGACAAAAAGGAAGGATTGGATTATTTGACACTTATTCATTTGCTGTTATAAGAATTACATCTATTGAATGCTAATAGCAATAACATCTTTAAATAGACTTGAAATAAATCAAATGGATGTCAAGACTGCATTCTTAAATGGTGAATTAGATGAAGAAATATATATGGAACAACCTGAAGGTTTCATAGCTCCTGGACAAGAGAGGAAAGTATGCAAACTTGTTAAATCCTTGTATGGATTAAAACAAACACCAAAACAATGGCATGAGAAATTTGATAATGTAATGTTATCAAATGGATTTAAAATTAATGAGTGTGACAAATGTGTTTATGTCAAAAGCACTCAAAAAGAATATGTCATTGTTTGTCTTTATGTGGATGATATGTTAATCATGGGTAGCAACAACGAAGTTATCAACTCAACAAAACGTATGTTGTCAAATAGATTTGATATGAAAGACTTGGGGGTTGCAGATATAATATTAGGAATCAAGATTTCTAGAACATCTGATGGAATTATATTATCTCAATCTCATTACATTGAGAAAATACTTAAAAATTTTAACAAGTATAATATAATTCTAAATAAGACCCTAGTTGATATAAATCTTCATCTAGCTAAAAATGAAGATGATAGCATATCTCAACTAGAATATTCTCGTATAATAGGCAGTTTGATGTATGGCATGAATCTGATCTTGACCGAGATATATAGCTTATTATGGTAAAGTAAGCTAAGTAGGTATACGAGTACTCCAGGTAAAGATCATTGGAAAGCAATTTTGAGAGTTTTAGGATATTTAAAACATACTCAAAAATATGGACTGCACTATACAAGATATCCAGCAATATTAGAAGGATATAGTGATGCTAATTGGATATTTGATAATAAAGACTCGAAATCCACAAGTGGATATGTCTTTACCCTTGGAGATGCATCGGTATCATGGAAATCCTCAAAACAAACATGTATTGCAAGGTCTACAATGGAATCAAAATTCATTGATTTAGACAAAGCTGGAGATGAA
This sequence comes from Panax ginseng, assembly GCA_020205605.1. NCBI lineage: Eukaryota > Viridiplantae > Streptophyta > Magnoliopsida > Apiales > Araliaceae > Panax > Panax ginseng. The sequence goes on from CM035132.1 coordinate 4,460,942, forward strand.
GCAAAGTGGCTTCGTAATTTCTTAGAGGATATTCTAAATTGGTCAAGACCTATGTAAATTTATATGTATCCATCTGTGATAATGAATAATGATTGGAAAAAGCACAGAGTCATTTATATAATGGTAAGTCACGTCATATACGACGAAGACATAATACCTGAATTAGACAATTTCTCTCAAATGGAATTATCTCAATTGACTATGTAAAGTCAAAAGATAATATCATGGATCCATTTACAAAAGGTTTAACAAGAGAAGCAAAGTAGAAAAATCATCGAAGGGAATGGGTTTAAAGCCTCATCGTTTAAATAAGAGTCGCCATAGTGGCAACCCAACCTAGTTGATTGGAGATCCCAAGATCTAGGTTCAATGGGCAAATCGAAATATATGTAGTACTCGAAGAAAGCCTCGAGGAGATATTTAATCCTAACCATTCCTATTATGAGACAGTGCATATCTGCCGCGAGAATTAGGATAAGTTACGCTTTTAATGAATTTTATATCTTGAAATACGTTCAAGTGAAGTATTGCAGAATACTCTTGATAGAAGTCACCTACGTGAGTAAGAAAGGAGCCACTTCTGTGAGAATTTTGAATGCTGAATTCTCTAATATACTCACGGAATCAAGAGGTGTTTCAAGGCCAAAATGAACATAAACGTGAGAACCAATTATGTCTCGAAGAGATATTTTGTGAATTCTATTGTCTTGGTTTACATGAAAAGTCTGCGATTCAAGGACATCAAGTTCATCGATTAGCCAAGAAATCAGATAGATTTTACTAGAAGCAAGTTCAAAGCCACTAAAGCTACTTACCCTCGATGAAATATCTTTCTCATGTACTCGAACTAGTGTCTGTGATATTCATAACATATTTTGCATATTGTAAAACCAATTTTACATTCATGTGGGGGATTGTTGGAAATGAGATTTGAAATATCAAATATTAGAGCATTTTGAGGCTCAATTAAATGAGGGACCCACATTTCGGAAATGTCGGGTATTTGCACCAATGTGTTCTCCTTCGTGAGGAGTATAACTTGGTATATTTATATGTTCAAATCCATTAAGAATTGAACGAGAAAATTGACTCCAAAGTCACCTACTCGAATGTTGTCAATTGCAAAAGTTCCACATGGGCATTAGAGGAAAAAATAAATAACATATATATGGGATGTTTCTTTCGAACGGAAGGGCCCCAAGGGCACCCCACTTTAATGGAAGGAGAGGACCTAGCCAAGGCATGGTTCAAACACTGCCTTGCCGCCGGCCGTCGTCCAGATTCAGTCAAAGTGAGTAGTCAAAGTTTCGAGTTCGGGTGGGTCGTGATATATAATTTTTTGAACAAAATTTGTTTAATAATTTATCGATTTTGTTTTAATTATTATCATGATACTACGTAATTTTTGATGGGGCCAACCGTAATAAAGCGCCATCGTAGGCTATAAAATAGTCGATATGGGCGCCAATGTAAACTTATTAAAAATTTTTCCGTCCTGCTTTTTCCTTCCTTCCCCGCTCGCAATTCCTGTTCTCGATTCTATTTCTCGCAAAAGTCCGATTCTGCAGAATCTCTCTCTCAGTAAAGTGTTGCGAGTCCCTGCCTGCTTTTTCCCGTCCCTGCTCGCATATTTTCTCATTTTTGTGTAAGTATATACATGCATTAATTTTCATGTATCATTTTGTAAGTTCAGTACATAACATAAATATTGGTTCAAATTGTTAATTTTGAATTGCTTCTAATTAAGAACTGGAAATCAGTTTTATCTTGGGAAGCAATTATTCATTGAATCCTTAGCACCAGTGAGAGAATAAATTTGCTTTAAGGAGACTTTGTGAATTCAAAGGATTCGAATTTATTTATTCATATTTTCTGTATATATATAAAATCATGTTCCCTTTTATTATATTTATATATACTAAATAATACTATATATTAGAGATAATATGTATTCCTTTAATTTATATTACTACCATATATATATATTCACAAAATACAAGTATCAAAACAAAATGTAGAATGAAATACTAAGAAACAATCAGAAAAATGTAATTAGCATTTATTACATAGAGAACAGATTTTAATAACAAGACAAAAAATAATTAAGACGATTTATGTGCATCTCCTTCCGCAGCCCCACCCTCATCATCGGAATAATCATCACCGTTGATTTGATCCAGAACAATAACTAGGCTCATCGCAAAGGCACCATCAAAGCCAGGCTTGAGGAAGAGGGAGAAAACGTCCTTCCCAAGCACCACATTGGTGCTGCAATCCACTTTACGTCTAATCTCAGCCTTTGATTCTTTTGCTGCATTCAAAATGGTGCAGCACCGCTGTGAGAATGATCCCTCGATCTGGTATTCCTCACCTGGATTACTGAACACCTCCACCGTCACGCTCGACCGTCCGATGATCGACGATCTACGAACGCTGAAAATTGGCTTCTGTCCCTCCATTCTCTCTCCTAGAAACCCTTCCCATCGTTGATGCAGACTCGGCCTCTGTTTGCAGCAAAGAGAAATAAAATGAGGCTCGTGAGTGAGTGAACTCGCTGTTTGACTCAGAAACCAAAACGACTCAAAATTTTATTGTCACCCGTTCTACCGGTGTAAATTGTGAAATTAGTGGATGGGTGGAGTGGGAACTGGGTTGAAGACGAGCTACATGCATTTTAATTGTGAGCGACTGAGTCGACTCGTAACAATGGGTATAATCGAAGGAGTCAAATACACGTAACACAGCAACAGCAGTTGTTTTACTTTACTCTGTGGCTTTCAAAAAATATCCATTCACACAAATCTGAATTGAAAATAGTAAATGCAAATGAATAAATAAATTAATTATATATATATACATACCTTTCGGCGAACGGTGAGGAGGCAGCGGCCGGAAGGATCCATAAGGACGAGTTCGGCCTTATCACGAGCATGAGGAGCGTAGGAGTCGACTCGGAAGACAAGCTGACCAGTGGAATCGTAGACGGTGAAGCCATCGCCGGCGAAGAAAAGAGAAGTCTTGAGAACAGTAAGATGGGTTTGTTCTTCATAAATGAACCCATCATCCACAATAACTCCACTACCTTTCATCGGTTATTTTGATCTTCCGGCCGGTTGAGCTCTATTATTATATATGGTACTGTTTGTGAGACAGACTAGTATTAAAGACGTAGATGGGAAGGGAAGATATGTAATTAGAGAGAGAGAAGGCAATGAAGGGGGGAAACAGGACAAAGTCTGTTTCTCTCACCAATATTAAAAAAATAATGTAGTTAGTATGAAGTTTATTTTTTTATAAGTTAATTAATTGATCAATAGAATGCGTATAAAACTTTATCTGCGTGTCAATATTCTATTAATTAATTGACCAACTTACTTAAAAATAAACTTTATACTACCTACTCCTTTAAAAAAAGGTCCGAGTCTGGGAAGAGAAGTAATGACACGGGGCTGGACCCTTTGGAACACTGTGTAATGCACCTAACCACTGTTGTACTTACCAAAAAAATCTCACCTAAGCTTATAAGCTACACCAAGTCTTCCAGCGAGAAGTTATTTTTTAAATAAAATTATTTTTATTTTTTAATTTATTTTATATAATAATTATAAAATATATTTTTTTAACTTTAAATTGACTTATTATTATTTATTTTGTTTAAAAAATGAATGATTATATATCACATACAATTGTTTAATATTCACAATTGAATGTTACTAATGTGATTATTTTATTATTTTTAATTTCATATCAAGTTTTTATATAGTTTTAAAATTAATATTTAATTTTTATAATCAATTCTTCGTATTTTTAATTACAGGTTAAATTTGAGTGAAAACCTACCAGTCTAGACGCAGTGTTTAAGTCATAGTCTATTAATTGTATAATTAATTAAATAAATAAATTCTATAAAAAAAAATTAAATTGTTGGCAAATAATAAGTTAGGATCATGATTTTAGTTTTAAAAAGTAATTAAATTTTAATTAATAATATATAATTCATGATTTTTTAAACATTAATTAAGTTAAGGTCTCCTATATGAAATACATTTGTACACTAAATTTTAATTACTAATATATTTTGTAATGTACATTAAAATTTCTTTTATTAATTAGTTAAGTTTTAGGCTTATAACAAATTGGACGAAAGACCAGAAAATCAAGTTTTGTCATATTATATTTTTATATAAATTGTCATTATTTTAGAGTATTGATATTTTTACAAGTTACTCCCACATAGTTGTGAAACTCATTTAGTATATATATATATACATGTTAGAAGAAATTATAGAGATTGTGATTATATATATATATATATATATATATATATATATATATATATATATATATGTATATATAATCCCTCCAAATTAAAGAGATATTTATTATATGTAGTACAGTATTCCGCAAGGGGAAAAAGTTGAATGATGAACGGTTGGTTGAGTTGATTAGTGATTTGACGACTAAATCCAAGGCAGAAGTTGAAAAGCTAATTAATCCGCCATGCCAGTAATTAAGGGTACGGATGCCGTCTGTCTGACTATTAGAATATAAGTAGTAGTAGCATTTTTAAGGTTATATTAACAAGTGGCCGGAGAGGTGAGGGGCAGAAAAAGACGAATCAATATGTATTGGACTATTGAGAATAATTGAGGAGGAGGAGGAGGAGGAGGAGGAGGATCAAGTACACCGTCCGTCGGTGTAAAGTCAAATATATATGATTGTATTGTATATGGTTGGTTGTCCAGTTTCCACCACCCAGTTAGCTACTGCCTACTAACATAACATCCAATCCAACGTACTTTGAAGAATGAATCCATCCATCCATCTCCTATACTTTCATTATCAACCCAAACCCAAACATTCGTACTACTCCACTTTAATAATACCACCACATATTTAACACAACACGGGCGCACTACTGTACAACTGGGGACACAACATGTTTTATCACCTATATATAAATTAGCAACAAGCATACCCAGTTGCACCCTTAGTAATACTTTTATATATATATATATATATATATATATATATATATATATATATATATATATATATATATATATATATATATAAAGACTTAAAACAGAGTGATTCCAATATCATATGCGCTGGTGGTTGCTGACCGTAGATTGGGATTTAGTTAGACATATCTCTATCGGTCTCTTTAATCACTCTGAAATACGTATTTAAATACGTAAATCGCATCAAAAAAATTATCTCTTCAAATTTAGTCATCAAATTTGTAAGTAACCTCATTCTCTCTCTTCAAATCTACAATTAAAAGTTAAAAATATTTATTACATCTTGATGAGTTTGATGTACAACTCATTGAATTGAAAAGACCCAAAATATGAAAATAACAAAAAATACTCTATCAAATTGACACATAGATCAATAAATTTCAATTTGAAGAATTTTTTTGCTCTAGTACTATTGGATTGGAGATGCTCTTACTAATCTTTTTCATTTAGTAAAAATGCATGTGGCCCTTGGGGAATAAATAATATATCCTTGACCTTGGGGAATAATATCTCTCTTTTTATCAATTTATATACGTACCTTAAACAATACTACTATACTAGCTAGTATTGCTGCTTTGACATGAAATTGGTTTAGGTTTTAAATTAAGAATCATGTGCATGTCACACTCTCACAATATATTTCTTTATTAAGAAAAGAGCAATTTAGTCAACAATCTAATCTATGTAATACTCCTTCTTTTTTTCTTTCTTTGGTTGTTGGGTTTTGCCCCCACAGCCCATTTTGACTTGGTTGATTACACAACCAGAACTTCACTTGAGTAACAAAATACTACTACATATTGCAACCACCACAACTCAATCCAGGCCTATAACAAATTAATTAAACTGGGCCTCCACTGGAATGGCCTGTAACAAATGAATTAAAACAGTTGATTGTGAAAAAAACAAAACAAAAAAATTACTTGGTTTGTTTGAAGAGTACTATATTTGGCTGGTTATAAATGAATTTATATTAAGATCAAAACCGTTATAACTTCTTCCCAAAAAAGTAAATAAAAATTATTACTCCCTACATTCTAAAATTGACTTTTTAATTGAAACGACAATATAATAAATTACAAATTAATTTGAATTTATTTAAAGTTAATTCTTACAATTATTATAATTGTATAAAATATAATACAAATTATTAATTATAAAATTTATTTTATTCTAAATTTTTTATTACCCTAATTTTGGGTCATGATGATATCCATCCTTGACAGGATCTTTATGTGAATTGCAATCGGAAGATTTGGTAAATTGATTGTAGATGAATTGAAGGTTGTCTTACAGTAGTAGTATTTCTTTATGGATAGAGATTCGGTACTGGTAGATGCTTTAATTAGAGTGACATTAATTCCATAGAAAATACATAAAAGATACAGACCTAATAGAGTAGTAGTACTATATAGGTAGCCCAGCTGAATCTTAAAGATTTGACATGGAGATCGGAATATATCAAAAAAACAGAGTTTCAAGTAACCCCCATTCATTCATTCAAGGCATTGAAATGCTGAAATTACAAGATAGGAAAGTTAATTTTCAATTAAAAAAAAAGAGAGAAGAAGAAATCAATCAGTAGCACCCTAAACTGGGGGACAGGGGACAGTAAGTATTAGTTAATGGCCGGCGCAAATGTGCTTTTTTTGATCTTCTTCTGGCTGCTGATTATCTTTTGTAGGTGAGCTGGGATAACCACAGTGTAGTAAGTAGGACCCAACAAAGATATAGATAGAGATGGAGAGACACCGTACGTGCGTACGGACGTACGTGATTGATCTTCTGTTATTTATGGCTACTTTCTTGCCTAGTGTTGCTGCTGCTGCAGCATAGGGTACCTGATCCCAGCTGCTAGAACTCTTTGTTGCTCTATCTGTTACACATTAATAAAATATATTAAATTATATTCATCAGTCGAGTAGAGTAGAGTATCCTTTTTGAATATTGAACAACAATTCAAATCAAATACACTAGTACGTACTACTACATAACATGCATGCGACTGCAGTAGTATGCATGCATGCATGGAATAAATCTTTATCTAGTAGTAGACGTAGACGTAGATGTAGACTAGTAGTAGGTATATGGATTACATGGAAGAATTCGTGGAGTTTGTTCTTGAGGTAGCAATATTCATGTTCCAACAGGTCCAACGCCCTTAAGCACCTGAAATTTTTTAAAACCTCATCCACTTTAAATGAATACTATCAGTGGTAGTAACTACATTAAATGCATAAAGTGATATTCTTCTCTCACTCTTCTTTACGTTAATTAATTTAGGATGATCATACCCAAATGCTTAATTTCTACGAGACTTGCTTTGTAGCTCAGTGGGACTGACTTGACTACAATTAGAAAAGGGAAATTGGTGCTTCTTTAAAGATTGCATGATCTAAAGGATCATGTTACATGTATATGACTGACACTACTTTTAATTGTAGTATAAGTGAAATGTGAATTAGAGATGAAGGGTGGGAACTGGGAAATTAGGGAGGGAGAGAGAAAAGGTAAAGGTGGTGAGTATAGAGTAGTAGTATTAAGTACCCAGGTCTGTTATTCTGTTCGGAAGCGGCTCGAAAGGCGACGCATACGTTTCTGACCCTTTTAGCACCAATGCTGGAACTGCTTCCCATAAACTGATTCACATGAATTCCCACTTTCTTGTTGTCCCACAACTCTCTAGCCACCCTGTATGTATATGTACATGTAATGCATTCATTCATTTCAAGTTTCAATATTTAATTGAGAGAGACAGAGAGAAAGCTAGTAATAAAGGAATTAAGGGGCGGGAAAGGTAAAATGAATGAATGAATTTGAGGAGGCGGAGGACGTACAGAAATCCTCTGAGATTCCTTAAGAGCTTCTCGGACTCATTGAAATAGATGTTAACAACCTCAGACACAAAGTTTGGGGAGCTTTCATCTTCAAGCTGCTGGAGCTGCAAGAACTGCTCATCCAGAACCCCCTGTACGTACGTAAAAATATATATTCCAACTTCATTTAATTTCCACGTGAAAAAACAGGCAGACATTCTGATAATTAAAGAGCTAGAAGATAAATGATGTAGGTAGGGACCTGGTGGAAGAGTAAGGCGAGCAAACGATTCATATCGTCACGCAACCGATGCGACTCCAGCCCGAGCATCCACAACGGTAGACCCGTCTTGACTATTCACTTTAATCACCTCCTCCTCCTCCTACTATCTTTTTTAAGTATTTATTGATCTTAACGTACAACTGATCAACATACGCACCACCGAAATGAGCCTTGCTCTAAATATGAAGTGGTTGGGCCTAATTAAATTTATCACTATCTGGACTCGAGTATATATATACAGAGAGAGAGAGAGAATGGGAGGGAGATGGGCTGCTACTGCGACTGAACTCCCTCAGGGTCAGGTGGTGGTGGGGCCAATTTATAAGATGACGGTGATCTCGTCCCCACCAATTCAATCATGCCAAATTGTATCCCTTCTATCTTCATCTCTGACAAAAGTACTGTACCACCCACCATATACCCGGGCGCGTTTTCTTCATACACATGACACACTGCCTAAATTTCAACTTTAAAAACTGAGCACTAACTAAATTATCGTTAGGACCTTCAATATCTAGCAAGACTTACTTGTACTCATGAATTAACTCTCCAAAAATAAATTTTAATTATTTTTTTGAGATGTTCAACTTTGATAAATTTGTACACCAGACGTGTTTCAACCTAAGTAGAAAATTCTATTTTATCGAGTATTAAAAAAATTTGACTGTTACACCATTCTTTCTTTTTTATTTGTCGTTTATAAATATCAAATAAATATTAATAATTTAATGTTTAATATTATTTTTATATTAAGTATTAATTTATTTATTTTTATATATCTTTTTAATAAAATATAAAAGAATAATATTAATAATTTATTTTAAATTAATCAATTAAATAAAACATTAATTATATTTATAATTAACAAAAAACTCTGAACAGAAAAATTGAACATATTTAAATGCATGTCATCTATTTGTGTTTTGATTATAATAAAGTAAAAATACAAATAAATAAAATTAAAATACACTTATATTTAATTTTTCTGTCCACACAAAAATCTTATTTATTAATCGTCACATTTTTACATAAAACGATATTTAAAATGTACGGAGTATAGTTAAGAATGGATAAATAAATAAATGCTCAACCCCGTCTTCGTAGAGTGGTAGAGTAAGGGGATGGGGGGTGTAGATAAAACCGAGGTGAATGTGTGGTATCAACCAGACCAGAAGCAGAAGCAGCCTATACAGACAATTTGACACTCGCTGACTAGTAAAGAGAATGGGGGCGCTTATTTAGACTCAGAGATGATGGGGGTTGAGTATCCTAATTACCTGCTATGCCCGTACTTGGTCACCTCCGCGTGCTGTCTGCTTTTGCCGCTGCTGCGGTGCGGCGTCGTACTCACACTCTCACCCGACAACTGCCTGCACCCGGTAATTATTCGCACCTTTTCTCTCTCTCTCTCCCTCATTTTCTACCTAGCTACGTACTACTGTTTGCTCTCTTAAAAGATTATCTTGCACATAAATTAAGAAAATATAATTTATCAAATAAAATTTAATTGAAATTTTATCACTATCCCTTTGTAGAAAATTAAAAATTATTAATACAAGGAAGAAAATTTATTAGGACAATAAGAGAAGGTAGAGGTAATATAAGGACGTAAATAATTTATTATCCTCAAAAGTTATAAACGACAAACATTTTAAAATAATTTTTTTTTTTAAAACGATAATTTTTTAAGAATGAAAAGGGTAGTAATTAACAAACAAGGTGTAACGCGGGCTGTAATATGAATATGGGATGAAATTATCAAGACTTACAATTCATAAATTTGATAGATTATACAATTTTTTATTGTTGATCTACAAATATGGTATTAAAATTAAAATTTTAATTTATGTATCAATGTATCAAAAAATTATTAAATTTACTAATAATAAAATTATGTGAGAATTTTATTCTAATCAAATTTATGAATATATTTACATAAATGTATGTCTTGTTTCACATCTAAAAACAAGTGCAACGAGAAAATAGTACTAAAAATATTATAAAAGGATAGATATATTTTTAATACAATTATACTCCCTTTTTATGTGTTTTTAATATACCAAATATTTTTATTTTTTTATTTTTTACGTGCCATCAAATCCTTAATGTAATTTTTAGGTGTTGTTTGATAAAATTAAGTAATTAAAATCTGAATAGTTAGTACTCCCTCCGTTCATAAAAGATTGTCGTTTTGAGTTTATCAATACACATTAGCTATTTTTTCTCTACTTTATCCTTATTTAAAGTTTTCTTCTATTTAAACTTTTCTTCCCTTCCTAATGATTCTTATTCAATTTAATGCTATAATCCAAGTAGTAATTGGTTGAATAAGAAATAATTGGTTGAATTGAATAAGAAATATTGGGAGGAGAATAATTGGTTGAGACAATTAATAAGGGTAGTATAGTATTTTCGCTAAGTATTAATTATATTTCTTAATCTGTGTGCATTAACCTTAAACGATAATCTTTTAAGAACAAAGGGAGTATATTTTAATAAATTAGATCATCTGAGTGAAATAGACGTATCTGAACTTAAAAAGTTGTTTGGAAACTAAAAATATAAATAGTGAATAACTTTTAAATATAAAAATATTAATTTAAAATTTAAAATATCTCAAATTAAAATTTTAAAAATCAATAATGATCTTAAAATTTGAAATATAGAGAGTACAATATTTATAGAAACTCTATAAATTTAATTTTTTTTATTAAAAGATAGTTTTTAATGATTTAAATTTATATATATATTATCAATTAAAAATAAAAAAAATTAAATAATTTTATCCTCAAATCAAATTAAATATAAAATTATTAAAAAATATTAAAAGATAAACAAATACTCCCTCTGTCCCATGATCCCTCTGTCCCATGATAAAAGTTCTTATTGCTATTTTGGGTAGTCTTGTGTTAACTGTCTATTTTCTTTTAATAATTAAATTTTTACATATTTTTTTCTATTATACTCGTAACATTAAATATTTTATATTTTTTTTATTCTAATTCTCTCTCTATAATTAATAATATATTATTATAAATAATTTTATCATTTTATTTCTCTTCTTAATATACGTAAAAAGTCCACCAGCATAAACGGAGGGAGTACTATGTTACTTTCCTTTTACTTTTCCTATGAGAAAAAGAAAAAGAAATCTTTGTTTTTGCATTTGCACCTCTACCTCTCTCTCTCTCTCTCTCCATGCGAGGCTGCTAGCTTTGCGTTGAAGTTTGGGTAGCTAGAGCGCCCGGTAAACAAGGCACTCTTCACTGTCACAGGCACCAAATACTACTAGTCTAATGACTTATTTGGGACACGTGGCGAAATGAGTTGTTCACTCTGTGGTGTACAACCACAAGTTATTTATTGGGTTGGGGAGTGGGTGAGTGGGGGAGTGGGGGTGAGGGGGGTGGGGGTTTACTTGATTCTGCAAAATTAAGGGCATGATGAGACTTCGGGAATCATATCAGGGAATGGACATTTTGAACCCGATTATGGTGAAGTTTAAATTAATTTTATTATAGTAAATATATAAAATAATTTAATCTATTATTTATAAAAATATTAATATAATATTTTTAATTAAAAAAATACTAATATACACTTACTATACTACGATGAAGTTGATTTCATATAATCTGTTGGGTCATGATATTTCTCCTATTTTGGGCCGGATATATTGAGCCCATTTATCAGTTTAATATGTTTGGCTTTTATAATTAAGTCATGGGGCTCTTTGAGCCCATTTAATGTGTCAACTTTATTTAATCCTATTGGGACCAAGATTTGATTCATTGGATTAACCCATTAGATCATTTAATATCTATTACTTTGATCAGTAATGATGATATAGTATGATGATTGATTGAATCAAGATATCTCGCCATGCATTAATGTGGATGGGATTATAGTCGGTACGTGGTGCAAGCGGTGGCCAAGAAGCGATGGATGAACTCCATGCGATTTCGGTCGAACCCATCAGATCAGGAGGATATGTCAGGTGATAGTGGGCGACACGATAATCCAAGCAAAGATATTATTTCTTAGTGAGTAAGTCTTCACGAGGAGAATACGTTTCATTCATACATACACATTTACACAAACATATAGAAACGTAATCACTCTCGATACACTAAATTCTATTATCCTCTTGAGTTAACTTTGTGAAGCAGACATACTTACTCTCACTTTCGAAATTTATCCTCATGGTCCTACGTCAAGCTTGTGGTGTTTTGTCGTATTCTTGTCTGCGAGGATCGGGGACGTCTTTTCGTGATTGGGACGTGGAGAAAGATCTTGGCGATAACATTGGCGCTAGAAGGAGGGGTGTTTTAGTGTCTTGAGTATTTTTCAATGATAGAGTGTGTTTTATTCTATTCATTTTTCATGGGAAAAAGTAGAACACCTACTTTAGAAGAGGATGACGGTAGATGTCATCGGTGAGTCATTATCATGAGTATCTCGCCGAGGATCATTTGGGACCAACCATAAGTGTGCATGCTAGTACGGCGTCTAAACGGTCACCTGAACATTCTCGACCGAAGGTAGTAGGCAAAGCAAAGCGTAAGCTAGTATACCCGACGGAGAAGGGGTCTAGCCATGGTCGGAAACGCAGTAGAAGGCACACTTGCCTATAACTCGATCTGAGAGATGACCAGACGAAAAGCCCTCCGGTTGGCTAAAATGGCGGATGAAAGCGGATAAGGCTATGGAAATACTATTAAAGCGGCGTCGAAGATATAGCCGTTAGATGGCTCGGATGGCGAGAATTGAGAGATGAAGAGCTCAAATATGCCCAATCCAGAAGAAGCGAGGACATCGGAGTGGAAAGGAACTCGCTCCTTCAGTGATGATCTACAGGTCGAAATAGGGAAGAAGAAGGTCCCTAAGCCTATTCCTCGAGAGATCAAGGAGGACTCGTTATTCCGCCGATTACGGAGAACAAGGACGAAGGAGAGAGAAGAGGTAGATCCAGAGATCGCATTTGAGCATGCAAAAGAGCACTTATCATCGCACATTCTCACCATAGTGTAAGGGATCGATCGAAGTGTATCCGGAGGACATACTCGAGAAAGTCTACCGAGGGCACCCATACCGTAGACACCTTCGTCATCCGAGAAAGCCCTCTAAAATTGAAGGTTACATTGAAAGAATCAAATTCTACTTATAAGAAGAAAGGGTCACCGGAGAGAAGAGGCGTCATCTCAACCGGAAGGCGTGGAGTATCTGGTTAAAGAAGCTGAAAGAACTTGAGCGACACAAGTCCGGAAAACCAAAGGCGTTAGGGAAAGAAGGCATCCCTTTTTTACGTGGATATTCTCGAGAAAAAGCTGATCCCACGAAGAAGTTGCCCGTATAGAAAGTTACGATGGATCGGGGACCACTTACGACCATAGTCAAAGCGTTCGATCGACTCATGGATTATTATGACTTTAGTGATCTTTGCTAAATGTCATACTTTTTTCACAACTCTTAGAAAGGATGCTCGGCGGTGGATGGGGACCTTACCTTTGATTCTATCTCATCTGGGAAGATATGTGCGATAAATTCCATACGCGTTTTGGGAAGAAGCAGAAGAAGGGGAAGCCAACTAGTTCTTTGGCTCGGGTTGGTGATCCTCTAATGAATCTTTGGGCGATATGTGAAGCGGTTCCAAGGAAGAAGTTGGTCAGTGGGCGGGGTGAATGATCTGTTGGTGGGAATTTGTTTGAGCAATCTGGCCGATCTAGTCAAATCGAGAAAAGTTGGTGAAAAAACTTATATTTAACCACCCGAAAAGTCTGGCCGAAGCCTTTGATAAAGTGAAGGCTATATCGTAATGGAGGAAGCCATGAAAGCGACCTCAGCGTCCTTCTTTGGATCGGCCAGAGATACGGATCGAGATAAAACTAATGGAGACCGAGAAGAAGATTGAAGGACCACAAAGACCGCCCGTGAAGGCGGGTGAAAAGGTATAACAATGGAGGCGAGGTGGAGGGCGTTCGTCCGCTCCCCCAAGAGTAAACAGAATTACCACGCTACCAACGCCGATAGAAATGATTATCTTAGATGAGATCAAGAATCAACCTATTTTTGAGCCACCACGACATAACATCAAGCCGGAAAAGGAAATCCCAAGTATATTGCGACTACCATCAGCGTCGGGACACATGAGATTTAACGATTGTGCGATTTAAAAGAGTTCATTGAGAGAAAGGTACAAGGTGGAGCTTTAGTTCAATATGTTCTTTGCCGAACTCATCAAAGAAGCAGGATCGAAATCTGCCTCTCGTGACTCGTTTCAACTAATCAAATGCGTACCCGGCTCGGATCGACCACCAAGGCATGTGATAGATGTCATCTTTGGGGTACTTCCGCAAGCTTGTTGGAAAAAAGCCAAAGCTATTTGGATTGATTCGTATATGGCGGGTACCTTCCCAAGATCGATAGACGCTTATCCGAATCTGGTAATCTCTTTCATCGATGAAGATTACCCTTCGAAATTATCGAACCTCATGAAGGATCATTGGTGCTTCTTTGCTGAAGTGGGTTCGATAGATATGAAAAGGATGATGGTAGATAACGGATCGTCTGCAGACATCTTGTATGCCCACGCTTATCAAAGGATGAATTTGGATGGGCGGAAGATGGAAATTGGACGGGAAGCTCCTCTTTATGGTTTCAAAGAATGATCCGGTTAAAGTAAATTTGGAACCATTGAGCTTCTAGTCATATTCGGATGACCCTCAAAACAGTACAAATTATTTGCAAATTTTATGTTATGCATATAGATTCTGCTTATAATGCTATTTTGGGAGGCTACTTTAATTGCTCTACAAGTTTGTAACATCAATTCCTCATTTTAAAATCAAATTTCCTACTACTCATGGGTTGGTGAGGTCGAAGGAGATTTGGATCAGGCTAGAGGTGTTACGAAATGTTGTTATTTCTTGGGAGTGGGGGTATCGAAGCGAAACAAGCCATGTCGACAGAGATCGAACCCTTCACCGAAAGTAGCTCACGAACCGTCGGTCGTACGCCAAATTTGGAGAGACAGAAGAGATAGAGCTCATCATCGAGCAAGGAGGACAAGAGCGGTGAAAATAGGTTCGGGCTTGCCGGAACCTCTCCGGACGAACCTCGTAGAGCTCCTGAGGTGTTATGTTGATATCTTTGCATGGGAACCTTAGGATATGTCGAGAGAGTAAGCGAGGATATGGTTTGAGCATCATTCGAAATGAGACCCGTCAAAGAAGTCGGTTCGACGGAAGAGGAGGATCTTTGCACGCAGGCGTCGGTGAATCATAGATAATGAAATTGCAAAACTTTTGGCGAGATGATTTCATCTTGAGATTGACTACCCACGGTGGATGGCTAATGTAGTGTCTTTGGTCCGAAGCGGAGTGGCAAATGGCGAGTCTGCATTGATTATAATCGACTTGAAAACAGAGGCTGTCAGAAGGATTTCTATCCATTACCCACATTGATCAACTCATTGATGCCACTTCGGGGTATGCTTTATTAAGTTTTATGGATGAATTCTGGGTATCATCGGATCTCTATGTGTAAAGAGGATATACCAAAAGCGGCGTTCATTACGCATCGTTCGGTGTATGCCTATAAGAAAATGACTTTCGGCCCTTATCAATGCGGGAGGGCCACATACCAGAGAATGATGAACCATATCTTCAGATATCAGTTGGGTAGAAATATCGAGGTGTATGTGGATGACATGATTGTCAAAAGCATGTTGGTGCACAAACATTTGGATGACTTAGAAGAGTGCTTTCAGACCATTCGACATCACAACTTGAGGCTAAATCCTACTAAATGCACTTTCGGTCTGGGTGCTGGTAAATTCTTGGGGTATCTTGTCAGTCGAAGAGGAATTGAAGCCAATCCAGAGAAGATTCAAGCGATCCTGAGCATGAAGACTCCTCAGTCATTTAAAGATGTTGACGTCATTTGGAAGGATTCGCGACTTTGCGGAGGTTCGTGTCCAAGTCTTTGAGAGATGCTGCCGCTTTTTTTAACACATTGAAAAGTAGAAGAATGCAAAAGCGTTCAATGGACTTACGAGTGTGAAGGCGCCTTTCAAAGCATCAAGTCTATTTGTCTTGGCGCCTTTCTTTGGTGAAGCCCATTCCTCTTAGAACCTTTATATCTGTCTTAGCAGACTAGTTCATTGGCAATTGGAGCGGTCTTGATACGTGAAGTTGAAGTAAGCGAGACCGGTGTATTATGTAAGTCATGTCCTTGGGATGACGTGAAACAAGGTACCGAACATTAAAAAGTTTGCTTTCGCTTTAATAAGCGCTAGTGAAAGCTTAGGAAATACTTCGAGTGGTAGGTGGTAGTAGTATACACAGATCGACCTCGAAGAAGATTATGGATAAATCGGAGGTATCGGGAAGGCTAGTCATGCGTGGGACGATGGAATTGTCCCAATTCTTTATTGAGTATCATCCGCATCGCCATCAAAGGACAAGCCTTGGTGATTTTGTGGTTGAGTGTTAGATTCTCTGAAGTGATGAAGTCATAAATTTGGTGAAGGATCCGACAGCGATTCTTGCCGATTCACAGACGAGGAGAGTTCATGGATATTGATATGAGATGGGTCTTCTACTTTGGACGTCGGTGAGCGAGGATTATCTTGACTAGTCCGGGAGGATTCAGGTGCAATGAAGCCATGATTTCAATTCAAAGCGACGAACAACGAAAATTTGAATATGAGGCGATCTTGGCGGTTCATTTGTAAAGAAAGAGTCTTGAAGTGCAAAGAATAGCCATCTTGATGATTCTCGATTAATTGTTAAACAATTATCAAGAAGAATCTGGCGAGGTCCGAGGATGATCAAGTATTTGGCGATAAAAGGCGACTTGATGTTTCCAATCGTACGAGTTTTGGGGTCGAGCGTAATAACAATTCTATTCTTGATGCACTCGCCAAACTAGCCACTTCTGAGATGTTAATGTTTTTGAGGAATTCGGTGTATCTGGAAATTTTGCAACATCCTAGTGTTCTTCACGAGATGGTAATGTGCATTAATGAACCAACCTTCTTTGGTTGGCCTTCTATCTGGAATATTTGGTCGATGACGTCTTACTTCCGGATCGGATGCTCGCCAAGAAAATCAAGTACAAGAGTGCAATTTTATTTTGATCGATGGAGATCTCTTTGAAAGGCCTTCCGTCTCCTTTATTAAAATGTTTGACTCCATTAAAGAAGGTGATTATCTTTCTCGAGAAGTTCATGAAGGCATTTGTGGCGACCATATGGTTCTTACTACGTCATTAGCCTATAAAGTACTTCATCAAGGATACTATGGCCTCTATCTTCAAGGAAGCAATCGAGTATGTGAAGAGGTGCGAGAAGTGCCCGACAATAGTCCAATCTGCATCGACCACTCGGAAGAGCTATACTCGATCTTATCTCCTATACCCCGTTATCTGGGGGTTGATATCTGGGTCCTTCTACCAGAAGGCAAAAAAGGTCGGTCGGTTTTGTTATAGTTATCATAGACTATATGACCAAATGGGTAGAAGCAAAGCCACTTAGGTCAATAACGAACAGAGTGTTTGAAATTTGTGAAAGAATCGGTGGTATTAGTTTTGGAATTTCTAAGGTGGTAATGTCGGATAATGGGCGTCGGTTTGTGGGATCGAAGTTTGAAGCATTTTTGACCGAATTGGGGATCCAAGCCACGAGAAAGACCTCGATGGCTCATCCTCAATCAAGCAGACAGTTGAAGTAACCAACGAGCAAGCTCTTTGAATGGGATCAAGCGTAGGTTGGGCGAAGTTAAAGCGGATGGCGGAAGAGTTTGCTAAGTGTACTATGGGCATATCGAACTACTCAGGGACTACTGTTTGGGATTCACCTTTCAGATCGGCTTATGGTAATCGATGCCTTAGTCCCGATTGAAATTGGGTCTCAAGTCTTGAGTTAGTCATTTCAAGAGGTCTATAATGAAGAAGAAGGTGAGGGCCAATCTTGATTTGTTGGAAGAAGTCGAGAGAAATAGCCTTAATCAAATTGGCGGCCTATCGGCGAAGAGTGGCTAAGCATTATAATAAGGGGTGAAGCTTCTGATTTGAAGTGGGAGATTTTGTCCTTAGAGAAGTCGAAGCATCTACGCCTCGAGAACACAGGTGGTGATGCCAAATTGGGAAGGACCCTACGAAATCAAGTCCGAAGCCGGGGACTTATCGTTTGAAAAGCATTAGATGGGTCGATAATTAAAAACACTTGGCGTCTTTGGCGGGCTTAGAAAGTACTTTCGATAGATTTGATGTCGATTACATCAAAAGTCGTAAATATTTACATCATCATCGATAAAAGATCCTCTTTTGTCTCAAACAAATTTTGTTTTTGTTCTTTCTTTCGACACATTGGTGATAGGAGGATCGGGAGGACTTGCGACCATTCGATAAGTAACCTTTTTGGCAGGAGGTCCTTTATTTGGCATTGTCGGGCCCTTGGGGTGAAGCAATTGTCGCCTTTATTTGGCATTGTCGAGGCCGCTTGGGGTAGGTGAGTGTCATCTTTAAGACATTGTCGAGGCCTTTCATGGTAAGCGATGATCGACACTTTAAACTTCGTCGGGGCCGCTTCGTGGTGGCGAATGTTATCTTGAAGTTCTTCATTAGGCCTTTTGGGGTAAACAAACTCCCAATAAAGCGAGATGTCTCGCATTTCGGTAACTTGATAAGTATCTCTTTACTTTATTACACGAGTCTTTTCTAAGTGTTGAGTTGAATGCCTCGTTCTTTAAACTCATTTCATCTGTTATATGACATGCTTAATCATTTGAAGTTAAATCCTCGAAGGATTTTTGTACACTTGTCCATATAAATTCATATTGAAGTATTGACATAAAATAAAAAGTACCTTTGAAGTCATAAGGAAGGAAATCATTTTAATTAATATTTAGTTCATTTACAAATAAGGAAATAACATAAAATTTTTTACAAATGTTCATAATAAAAGAAAGAAGACAATCCATGTTCGGTGCTTCATTATAGCGCGCCATCATCATCCAAGAAGAGTCCAAAGATACGGATCTAAGTTAGCCTTGATCGACTTTTCCTTGCTAAGACTTGGCAGAGCTCGTAGCTTTCTTTATGAATCCTCATGATTTCTCCGTTTATTTCGTCCGAGTTCCTATACTCTTCACAAATTTCTTTGCGAAGAACATCAGTCAAAGGAGGCCCAAGGTCCCGAAGAGCCTTGAGTTCTCGGATTTCTTGCTTCGAGTGCTGCCGGTATATTCATTGAAGCTTTTCATCCTGCTCCATCTTACGGATCGTCTTGGTCAAGATTTTGGCGTTGGACTTTAACTCCTTGATCTTATTCATCCTCAGTTCACTCCTCTGAACTAAGTCGACATTCATGTTGACAATTTCAGCATGCTGAGCCTTAGTCGACTTTAGTTCTTCCTTGGAGGCCTTCACTTCTTCCTTAGCTTGGGCCAACTCTTTCTGAAGACCTTCGTTAGTATGAAGAAGGCCTTCACGGTGAGTCCTTTCCCGAGCAGGGCAGATTTTAAGAGGGAATTTTCCTTCCTCAACGCCTCCTCCTCGGATTGACTTGAGAGATCTCGGGGACGCAGACGTCCAAGAATCTGACATTTTCCGCATACATGTTCGGTGTTATTCAATCTGGCCAGATGTGTGAGTATGAAAATAAGTAAGCAAAAGGAAGGAAAGAGTCATTTTACCTTAGCGAAGTAAATTTCATGCCTTCATTTGAAGCAAGTCCCCATTCGAAGCTGTTCCGACCGGTGGGTCGCCGGTCTCATGAAACGAAGGCTTCAAAAACAGATTGAAAGGGAAATTGGCGTTGAACCGAGGCCACGTGGTCGGTGGACCCATGGCATCATCTTTGGAATTCGTAAGTCATCGGTACTTGAGGAGGAGGCATAGGGCCGATCGCGAAGCCGGTGTGAGGATCCGCATGTATTGCCTCTGGAGAAGGTGATCGAGTGGTATCGGCTCGGGAGTTGAAAAAGGTTAGAGGTCGACCAAAATTTGGCCGTCAGAAAATTTATTTTCTTTTTCGGGACAAAGAAGAATTGGCTTCAATGGGGCCAAAGATCAAGTGTTGGGGTTTCATTTGAAGGATTGGTTGTGAAGGTAGGTAGAGGGAGCGGAGTTAAATCGGTGATGAGGGAATTATTTTTGCTTAATTTTTTTATACGAAGGACTTTCGCTTCGATCGTGTGGAGGAATGTCGAGGAGACTCCTCTTTTTGGGGTTAGTTCGGAAGTTGGTGGGGTTGGTTCGGAGGTTGTTGTTGTGGGTTCGGTTGGAGGAATTGGTTGTGGGTTTACCTCGGGAAGGACCTCTAAATCGCTTTCGAGGTTTATCTCATGAAGAGTCCCGGCCTTTTGGCGGCCTTCTTCCTTGGCGAGGGACGGAGAACCTCTTGGGGATGATGGGATTGTCGACAGGTGGTCATCATCCGAAGAGGGTTGTTGTTGGTTGAGGCGGGGGGTTGATTCGGGAAGGCTCTCGTTAGGGAGTTCTTCATTTGCATCGATAATCCACCCCGCCAAGAAATCTTCCAAGTCTTTTACTTAGAGGAAGTTGGTTTGATCAAAGACAACGCAAATAATCACAAGTTAGAATCTATACCATATAAATATTTCAAAAGTTATATCATAGAATGGTCAAGAGACTCACATTTATGGTCATCTGATGAGCTTGCTTGTTGGTCGATGAAGTGAAGCTCCACTCTTGAGGAGGATCCTATTCAGAAGTCACCCATCTCCCTCACACGCTCTTGGGATGTCACCAAAGTCGTGAGAGATACACTCAAAATGGTCAATCGGGAAGGAGGAGATCCGGGACCCGATGACGAAGAACCATTTCTCGTGCCATCCTTTGTTTCTAGAGGGTGCTTATCAGGGGCCTCTTCTCGAATTTCGAGTTTGGGCGGGGAGGGGCTTATTTGCTCGGCATTTTGAACCCTCGTTCTCGGGATCTGCCCGGTAGAGAAGAGGGTGAAGAAAAGGTCAACAGAGGGTAACCCCTAATTGCGTGGCGAAGGCGATGAACGCAAGATATATGGATATAGGAGTTGGGCACCGAGTTATGCGAAGCCCTCTTCTCGATATACCCCAAGAGGTAACTATGAAGGCGTGGAGGGTAGGCGAATAATACCTTCTCCGGTGAGTAGTCGGCATAGCGACCCGATCGTGCAGTCATTTGGTACATTCATTCTCGGTAATTTGGAGCCCTCATGCAAAGTTATCCGGAACATGGTATCGAATCCAGGAGAGCTCGTGAGTTCGATTCGAGAGGCGGTGGAGGTGATGTTAGCATGAGGAAATTTTTCCCCATCTTTGAAGAAATCAGATGGAGATGGTAAACCTGCACTTGAACCCTCTTGATTAGGGTTTAAATGAGAAGAACTTGAAGGGGCTTGGCTTGGATTCACCATTGTTGAGTTTTCGAAAGCTAACGATAGGTTTTCTGAGAAAGGGAAGAAAGTTCAAAGGTTCGAATTTCAAATCGATAGGTAAAAGCAAGTCAAATTTGGTGAAGTTTATCTTTTATCTTGTGATTTACTGCGTGGAGGCGAAAGTAGGCGCATTTAATATCGATAATGATGAGAATTCAAGTGGAATGCGTTTGGATGACCTTTGAATATCTTATCAGATTAGGCTTTGTTGTTGGTTTCTATTTTATTGGCCCATCCTATTCAAATTCAAGTCCTTTATCAGTTGGCCTTATTAGTGCAGGTATCCATTATTGACCCTTCCTTATTCCACCATCGTATGTTAAAAGTGGGTATGATTCACTTATTTCCCATCCTTGGGCCTTTATTGAATTCTAAATATCATGAATCATATATAGTTTTCCATTAAACATTACATTTAACTAAAAAACTAGGGGTAATGTTGGGTCATGATATTTCTCTATTTTGGGTAGGGTATATTGGGCCCATTTATCGATTTAATATGTTGGGCTTTTATAATTAAGTTTACGGGGCTCTTTTGAGCCCATTTAATGTGTCAACTTTATTTAATCCTATTGGGCCGGTTTTGGATTCGTTGGATTAACCCATTAGGTCATTTAATATCTATTACTTTGACTTGTAATGATGATATAGTATGATGATTGACCAAGATATCGCCATGCATTAATGTGGATGGGATTATAATTGGTACGTGGTGCAAACGGTGGCTAAGAAGCGATGGATGAACTCCATGCGATCATCGAACCCATCGGATCGAGGAGGATATATAGTGGGTGACACGATAATCCAAGCAAAATATTATTTCTTAGTGAGTAAGTCTTCACAAGGAGGTACGTTTCATTCATATATACACATTCACACAACATATAGAACAGAATCACTCTCAATACACTAAATTCTATTATCCTCTTGAGTTAACTTTGTGAACAGACATACTTACTCTCACGCCTGAGCTATCCCCGTGATCCGTACCGTCAAGCTTGTGGTGTTTGTCGTGTTTACTGTGCAGGATCAGGACGTCTTTCGTGATTGGAACGTGGAGAAAGATCTTGGCGATAACATAATCCATAAAAGCTGAGAATATTAGTACTCCTTATCCTACTTATCTATCATCATCCTATTCCTGCTCTTAGGTACAATCATTAGCAAGCATAAAACCGATTTAACTCTTAATTAGTATACATTATTCATATAAATTAAAGAATGCATTATTTCATATGTAAATATATAGCACTAGCGTACCTGTTAGTATTATGGAGTAAAATCAAGTTTTTGTGGATAATATTAATAAGAGGTTTGCATGATCAATTAAGCAATGTTTGCCATTAACTGAACATAATAATATTAAAACTAATTTGGATATATGAGGAGAGTATTTTAGAAGACCACGTACATAACACAAATTTGGTTTCAAATTATTTAACATAAAGTTAATTTTGGGAGTTGGGAGATGAACCTTGAAATGAATTAGTTTAAAGGAAGCACTTTATAAGGCGAACGAACCCAGGTAGAAAAGTGCTTGTTTAACACAGACTTCATAATCATGCTTTTAATTTATGCTCCCATGCTTACTTGCTGTAGGCATTTATATATATATATATATATATATATATATATATATAGAAGACGATAGCCATCAAATTCAAAATTAATGATTCATTAATTTTGTTTTACATGGGAGTAAAAAGTGATGCTCTTTTTGCTTGGAAATTCCAAATGTTTTCATTTCGTGCACATTTGAAAAGCTATGAGGTCACCAGCTACTGCATGCTTGTCTTTTGTTAATACTACTTAATACTAATAGTGGGTCTGCCCGACCCATTGCTCGAGATACCCAACATCCTCTACTTCTTCTTCTATTCTAACACTGCTCTCTTGTGTATATACATACATACATACATGTATATTTCTCTGGAATATTTCTCTGGACCACTAGGCATGCATTCAACTTTGTATAAATAAATGAATGATTGAAGCTTTATATTTCACTAATTACTGAAAGAATTATTGATCTAATCCATCATGTATAGGAGTATAATAATTGCCTAGCTAGACTTATTCCTTGTATATATGGGACATGTGAATTTTTTGATGAACTGAATTTTGCTAGTAATTCATTGAAATTTTCGATGGTATTATAGGAGGAAGTACCAAATATGACAAGTTGTGATATATATATATATATATATATATATATATATATATATATATATATATATATATATATATATATATATATATATATATATATATATATATATATATATATATATCCAGATCTTAAGCTCACCTTTATCTAACTCATTGAGGCTCACCCCTTTTAGCGACGGACTTCGTGACGATTTGGTCATACAACCGTAAATACATACTTTTAGCTGACAGACAACATATAGCGTCGCTTAAAAGTATAGGCGACGATTGTCTAATCAAAGCCGTCGTCCGTCGAATGCGTCGCTAAAGGAGGAGGTGAGCTTCGAGTGAAATGGATAAAAGGTGCTCTTTATCCGAGCAGTATATATATATATATATATATATATATATATATATATATATATATATATATATATATATGAGTCGTCTTCATTTGTGACAATTTGTTTGTCACGAACACTAGTGAAACAATCACGATTCTAACCGTTAATCGTGATAATGAATGATTGAGATTGGAAAGGATATACCCTGCCACTAAGAGTAGCGACATATAATACTCTTTTTGGCCATGTCGATACTCCTTCTAACATCACGACAAATGACCATAATATACTTTATGATAATGACAGTTGGGTATGAAAGTCCATAAGGGGACCAAAAAGTTAATATGCTTGATTGCATAATATATACTCCCTCCGTTCTAGGATAAAAGTCCTGGGACTTTTTGCACATATTAAGAAAGATAATAAAATGACAAAATTGTCCATATTTAAATTCTCATTTAATTGCATAGTTTTCTGCATATTATTAGTGATACTTCATAAATATGCATAGAGAATAAAAATATAATAATTAATAATAAGGGTATTATAGGCAAATTATTATAAAAAAATAGATCATTTAAAGTAAGTAGACAGTTAACTTGGGACTATCTGTAATACTAATAAAGATTTTTATCCTGAGACGGAGGAATATATATATATATATATATATATATATATATATATATATATATATATATATGGGGGCGGATTAATGTCACTAAGTTTTTTACACGTTTATTTGACTTTTGGATTTGAACACTGTGACGCCCCCAAAATAGGTATACATCACCTATTCTGAGTTGCCATATTCATCGATTCTTGCTTCTAGAATAACGCCCTCTTGAACCTTCTTCTTCACATTCATCAGCTCTGAGTATGTAGCTTGAGCGACTTTAACTTTATCGATTAAAGTCGATTCTAATCATATATTTGTTATCTTCACGTGGGTCCCTACAGTCTTTAACTCTATCTTCATCATTTATAAGTTATTAGAAATGAGTTTTTGTGTTAACAACATCGCACTCGTAAACGCATACGATCTTCTATTCAACGCGTCAGCTACCACGTTCTCTCTTCCACAATGATATTGAATGGTATGATCGTAATCTTCAACAACTCGAGCCAACGTCTTTGGCGCATTATACGTTCGTTTTGGTTGAAGAAATATTTAAGGGTTGAAGAAATAGGTTTTGTACTTGGGTCAATACAAAATTCGATTTCACGCTCTGGGGTAGGCCAAGAAGTCTTCAAGAATACATCAAGAAATATATTAACGATAAAAATATCATTCAAAACTGTGACCCTCATCCAAGACTTGGATAACACGTCACATTGATACCTATCAACTTGCCACCGTTATTCACGACGTCCCCTACGGAAAGTCCGGCGGTGCATTCCACCTGAGAAGTCACCAAATAAAGGCTCGTGGCTCTTTACTTATGGCTTGATATGACAACGATTGACTTTAGGGTTTGGTTGCTTGAATTCGCATAATAGGTTGGTTAGGAATATGAAAGGTAACAACCTTACGAAAAGCATGATGAGTAGTTAACCAATCGATTCCTAAAATCACATCAAAGGCAAGTATTTTCAAAGAGATAAGATCGACAGGTAACGTGAAAGTATCGATTTGAATCAAACAAGATTTATAAACAGTGGCGGTAACGAAGGTTTCTCCTAACGGAGTTTCAACAGATAAATCAAAGTCTAATCTCTTCGGAGTCAAATTTAAATGTTGAGCGCAAGCAAGAGAGATAAAAGAATAGGTAGAATCGGTATCTAATAAGGTATAGACTTATGGCGTTTATGATTAATGTGACACCCCAAAATAGGTCTACATCCCCCATTACGAGTTGTCAATACACTGATACGATGAAACAACTACAACTTTATTATTACAATAGTAAAGCGTGAGTTTAAATACGAGATATTGCCATCTAGACAATATCCACATACAAATAAATCCTCATCATAATTATTGATACATTATTTTACAACAATGGTGAGGACTACTAAATAACTCTCCCTAGAACTTTCATTTCCATACCCAGACTCGTCATCTTGCTTATATTCTCGCCTCTTGAGAAGAAAAATGGAACAAAAGGAAAAGGGTGAGCTCATAAATTTGATAAAGAATATTATGACTAAGATAATATACCACAAAATTATCGTTAGTCTTCAACGAGGAAAAATATAATATAATACAATAGACAACAAGTTTTAAATCAATATTCGCAATGAAATAATAATTCATTAGAAGAGTTAAGTAGAGAATACAAACTACCATCTTCTATGTATGAATTTTAAAGTTAATCGTCTATTTTTTTATCCCGTAACATCAATCAATATATATCTGGGATCAAATATTCATCCTTGCACTACAAAGCCGAGGACATTCACCGATTGGTCATGTTCATCTAAACACTGTTCATCTTTGCACTACTACTGGACCAAAGATATTCATCGAAATCATTCATCTTTGACTACACGGGCCAAAGATATTCATCGAAATCATTCATCTTTGCACTACATGCCAAAGATATTCAATAATATCATCATTTAAGGTGAGGATGATGAAATTTTTTTTTTTTTTAAAAAAGCGAATCCGGTGAATCAAAATGACAAGGATTAAGGATTAAGGATTAAATACTTTGTTTTATCCACGTCAAAAATACCTCAAAAAATAATCATAGTGGTGTAAAATTCAAGAATGATCAAAACATGGATACAATCAAAGCTAGTATCCGAATAGATATTTTAGACGAAAAGAAAAATTTTTTTTTTTGATGAATAGTGTAAATGATAAGTGAATAATCAAGTATATCGTGAATAGTGCAGTATCGTGAATAGAACTCCGACACCAAAAGTTCCAAATTTGATAAAAACTTTAGATCAATATTTCAAAGATAATGATATTGAAGAAATAATATCATTACTGAAAAAAAAATAATATCCCTTACCTCGAAAGATCATCTTTAGCTGGAATCTTTGGATATAAATTTATATCTTGAACTTTCATAGTATAGCAATACTCAAAGTATACTCAAAATACTCACAAGAATACATTTCGATAATATAGAGAAAACTTGAGTTACGGTGTGATTTTCAATTAACCTAAGCACTATTTATAGGAAATTGCTTAGAACACAAAAGAGAAAATTTAATAAAATATTAATATTTATAAAAATATTATATCGTATTCTTTGAAATCTGAATCTCAGCAATTCACACATGCCAACCTTCTAGAAGAAAATAAAAAAACGTTTTCTAATTTAAAATAATTTAAACTTCCAAAAATCAATTATTTTGAACTTGAACTTTAATAATTCATAATAAATAGCCCTTTTGTCAGAAAATTCGAATCTCTCGAGTTTTTATAGGAAATTCAATTCTCTACAACTTTGCAGAAGAAAGTTTTTCCAAATTCCAAACAGAAATTGACCGAAATCCACAAGCGGGTGATTTTAGAGTCTATAATCAAATTTCGATCGATAAATGGGGTCCATGAGCATGTTTAACATGTTTTAAACATTTATTGCAACAAAAATACTCTTCCTCCTCGTATACTCATATATCCCACATTCGTTGTAAAAATATCACCATTATTATATTATTAAAATATAATATTATATATATTTAAATGAATTATTTTATCAGAAAAAGATAAAATTTCAATTTTCAACAATTGTCACATTAAAAATTTTCTCCATCTATAACCACATAAAATCAATATTTTCCTCATCATATGAATCAATAATTAATTATTCACAAATAATATTACTGAGAATCACAATATTGATGACGAGGTAGGTTCAGGGAAGAGGGCTTTCAGATAAGAATTTCTCCTTCTTGGCGGCGTAATTAGGTGACCAAACCTCTCCTTGAAGACGAACTTTCTAGATATTGCCAATAATGTTATCTAATAATATTATTAGGATAATATGAATTATTGCTTCGATAATGAAAAAATCTTGTGTAATGACAATTATTGAAACAACAATGATTATAAAATATCAATATGACAATTATTGAACCAATAAAATATTGAGCGATAATTCACTGTAACCATTATTGAGTAGTGCCTTCTTCACGTAAGATTCAATAATTGGTGCAATATCGTATCTTCTCAAGTGCAACAACGCGTACATCGTGTTTTAACCACCGGGTATTCCAATAGTGTAAAGCGTATAACAACTACTGTAGATTATTTTTAAACAACTTATATTTGTCGTTTTCTTCCTCCAATCGCTTTTTCGTTTGGGGGCCACACATGCATTGCTGGTCGCATACGAATATTCCCCGACACGATCTGAATATTCCACGACCAAACGAATATTCAAACAACAATGAATATTTTATAACCACTTGCTTATTTTGAAATATTTGCGTATTTTACCCATAACTATCCACATTAATCACATCAACCCTTACTATTTCAAAATAATAATTAGAGGAAATTAAATTTCATTTATTAATTATTTGGGGTCTTCTACAATTAACTTTTACCGTGATAACCTTTTGGGGTTCCTCGAAAAACGATCTCACTTAAACTACTGAGCTTTGACTTGTCAGAGACATCCTTTGGCATCATTATCCGGTGGACTTGACTTCACACTACCGACAAAATCGAGCTAGGTGACTTCTCTCCTACGCAATTGAAACATGCTTTGGATTCTTTGCGTGCGATTCGGACGGTATTTGTGTCCCTCATGTCCGCATTTAAAACATACGACCGGTGGTCGTTCTCCTTCCTTAACAACAGTTGCTAGTGCTGACGTCTTTCTATCATCGTTAAATCTTCTCTTCTTGAAATATCCACTCCTATTATCTTGGCCATGATTACCACCAAAGTGGTTACCATTCTTGGCATGATAATTTTTCCCACGATGGTTATCATTGTTCCGATGGTCGTTGCCACCGGTACGATTATTATCGTGTTGTTGGTCGTTGCCTTTTGGTTGTGTTGACTCATAATCGCGCTCCAATAACTGAGCCCTATTCACAACATCTGAATATAAACAAAGTTTGTGAGAAATGAGGTATTGACGTATTTCGAGTTTTAAACCTCGCAGAAACATTCGTGTCATTTTATCCTCATTATCTACCAAATGGGATACAAACCGGGATAACTCTGCAAACTTAGCCTCGTACTGCGACACGATCATATTATTTTTCTCCAACTTGATGAACTCCACCTCCTTCATGTGACAAATACTTTTGGGAAAGTGCTTGTCGTTGAATAACTCTTGGAACTTCTCCCAAGACATCTTGAGTGCGTCAGTTGGAGTGCGTTTTCTGATTCCCACCCGATGTCTGCCTTTCACGCATAACATAAAGGTGG
The DNA here is from genome assembly GCA_020205605.1 of Panax ginseng. Lineage (NCBI taxonomy): Eukaryota > Viridiplantae > Streptophyta > Magnoliopsida > Apiales > Araliaceae > Panax > Panax ginseng. Next base: position 4,490,339 of record CM035132.1, read on the forward strand.
CAAAAGGAACCTTTGCTCCTCGGAGAATCCCAAGACATCAAATATCTTGGTGATCTTCTTTAACCACGTCTCACTTTAAGTGGTTCGGCTTTCCCAAAAACTCTGGTGGTCCCAGCTCCTTGGGCGCTTAGCGGGTGACCAAAAGTGGGTTGCCATTATTTCCACCTATATTTTGAACAGGAGTCTCTCTTACCTGAGGTTGCATGAATTTCATAAAGCCTCTGAATATTCCATCGTTCATCATTTGGTCAGTGTTGTCATTTACCTGAGGATTATTGTCTTTCTATTGCACATTATCCTGGGTATTGATCGTTGGTGACTCAACGGTCTCATGTGCTTCATTGCTGATCTCAAAATTTTCGGATGCCATTATCAAACATTGCCACAAAACAAGGGTTAATTAGCATATCACATATTATCCCTATACTCTGACCGACCAATTAAATATCAAATAAACTTAGGTAGGTCATACTAGCGAAGGAATTCCCCGTCTCTCCCCTCCTAGTTCTTATCTCACATCTCAGCCATGGATCATATCCCTAAGTTTTGATACCAACTGTGACGACCTCAAAATAGGTATACATCACCTATTCTGAGTCGCCATATACATGGTATAGAATACAAATACAAATTAATAATACAGTTATCGTGTAAAATACGACAAAACATAAATTGAGAGTTTTAATAAGAATATTGTCATCTAGACAATATCCACACTTAAAGGAGTCCTCAATATATTTATTGTCACACTATTTAACAGAATAGTGAGGACTACTAATACTATCATCTGGACCGTCACCCCGTTCCCCGACTAGTCCTGGTTACATTCTCATTTCCTAAAGAGAACAGTGAAAGAAAGGGGTGAGCTCAACTAGCCCAGTAAGAAATATTATGACTAAGATAATATAGAATAAATTATCATTAGTCTTCAACAGTGTTAAACTGATACAATATAACAAACATCAAGTTTAACTGCAGCGGAATAAGCAATCCATTAGAAGAGTCAAGATTATCGCTGAGACTCAGCTCAATAATTAATCCACATCATCCCTACACTACGGCCAAGGATATTCATTAGTATCACAACCACAAATTATCCATGCACTACGGGCCAAGGATATTCGTGTATTCATCAATGGTCATGATCATGCCAACAACTGTCCATCAATGCACTACGGGCCAATGAGGACTTTTACCACATCATTTGTAACATTACGGTCATGATTATACCGAATAATCCACTCGGTCATAATCATACCAAGTCCATCTACATGCACTACTGAATACGAGATGACTTTCAACATAATATAAACATGAAGATGATGACAATGATATAAGAATTCAATAAAAACAAGTTCAAGAATTAATTTATCCAGGAACCAATAACGTCCAAATTGTTAACATGATACTTCTTTGTGGAATAAAATTCAAGAATGCTCGGAAGAATATTTTCATGAAAAGATCTTTGGATGAAGCGCAAATATCGAGGATATTCCACTAATTTCATGGAGTATATAAGTCAAAGCTTTAACGAAAGTGAGTATAAGAGAATATATAAAGCGCAAATGGATTTTCGTAAGGTAAATGCGGTAATCCACTTAAAGCGAGATCCTTTTCACAATTTAATAAGGAATGAATACAAAGGATCATTCACCATGCATGTGAGAATCCACATAGGCAGAGTTATTCCAATGAATAATAAAGAATGGAATAATGAGAAGAAATCACCACGCATGCGATAGGCCGCATGCACGAGTTATTCAACGAATAATAAATAATGGAACCGGTCATGCGTAAAACGCATGTATGAATATTCAACATAATAATAAAGAATAAAATAACAAAAGACTTCACGAGCGCATGCGATAGCATCGCATGCATGTGTTATTCCAATGTAATAATAAATAATGGAACCGGTCGTCGTGCGTAAGCAACGCAGAATGAGGATATTAAACGAGAATAATAAAAAATAGAACCGAGGTTAAAGCGAAATTCACACGCAAGCGGGATATTCCAATGAGAATAATAAAGAATGGAATAATAGAAAAATTTCACCGTGTATGCGATATTTTGCATAAGCAGTTATTCCAACATAATAATAAGGAATGGAATAATGAAGTTCTCTTCATGAATACGAAAGAAATAATACCCCTTACGGGTACAACAAATAATATCCTTACCTTAGAAGAAAGCTGGATATAGGAGTTGTGAAGTAGCGAATACTTTTTCTTCTTTTCTCTCTATAGTTTCTCTCTCAGAGTTTCAATTGAATTAAGTAAGAAATAATGAAGGAATGAGCTTTATTTATAGAGAATGAATGGGTGAAGAATTAATTAATTAATGAGCAGTCAGATTGATTTACTTTTAAGCAGACGATCCATATTCAATTCTTATCAAATTATTAATAAAATATTCTAATAAAACAAAAATTTTTAAATAAAATATAATATATTCTATTTATAGTCTAATAAAATAAATAACTTTATAAAAGTATTACATTTTTATATAAAAAGATTTTACTATGCAAACACTACGCGAGACCTTATGCAAACACTATGCATAATAAAATATAATATATTCTAATTATTGTCTAATAAAACAAATAACTTTATAAAAGTATTTTGTTTTATATAAAAAGATTTTACTATACAAAATACTATGCATAATAGAATATAATATATTCTATTTATAGTCTAATAAAACAAATAATTTATAAAAGTATTACATTTTATATAAAAAGCTTTTCATTTTATTACATTAATAATACTAATAAAATGTAATTTATATATATATATATATATATATATATATATATATAAACTTTTCGTGACTTCATAAAAAGACACCTCAATATATTTAACAACATTTATTATCATTATTATAATTCACAATATTAATCGATTAGATCGATTTCTCGGAAAGGGGCTTTCAATAAGGATTTCTCCTATTGGCGGCGCATGATTAGGTGACAAAACCTCTCCTGGCGTAACTTCTGACATCGTTAATATTGCAAATAATAATATTAATAACTCGTTATCTCAATTATTGATTTAATAATATATAAAATATCGACAATAATTGAATCAAATAACGTGAGATCTTATGCAACAATTATGAAGCAATAATTGAACAAAAGCGAGTGACTTCTCACGTAAAGCATCGATAATCGATCTGGTGCTCTTCTTATGCAACCACGCATATTCTTTATTCTTTTAACATAAGGTGTTTCAACAATTTTAATCAGTAAAACTTTCGCCGTTATTTTCATAAAAATATTTTTGTCATTTTTTCAATTCCACAATAATTCCGTTGTGAGGTCCACCAATGATTGTACCGTCGTACGGATATTCTCCGACAAAAAGAATATTCTCCGACCAATCGAATATTATAAACAACTTGCATACTTTTTAAAATTTATAAATATTATCCACAACTATAACATTATATCAAATCCACACCATAATATTAAAAAAAAAATTAAAAAATTTAAATCTTTATTCATAAAATTTGGGATCTCACTAACACTTTTAATAGTTACGATTAAAACTGAATTTTAATTTAGAACTAGATAAAAATAAAAACAAAATCTGGAGCTTTTCATCTTCATCTTTTTCACGTCTAAAATTTTAACTTAGAGCTGTCAAATTATCACAATGATGGAGAAAGCCTAAGATGTATCATCCAACTCTCACCTATCTTTAGTATGTTACCATAATATTTGTTTTTATTATTATTTACTTATAAATTAAAAATTAGCTTTAATCTTAGACATTAAGAGTTTTCAAATCTAAGAGTCAAAAAATTGTATAAAAACTTAGTGTCATTGTTCCGCTCCCTATATATATATATATATATATATATATATATATAGGGAATGATCTATAGCATCTATTTGCTATGAATCAAAAAATGGCATATACCATCTATACCTTTCATTAGAAAAATGAAGGGCTGTCCGCTAGAAGTTCTAGCAGACGTGATTAATGAAAATTTTGGCCAAATTTAATTATACATGGTTCGCTAGAAGTAGTAGCGGATGCAATATCTCAAACATAGAATAACAAAAAAAACCCAGTCACCAGAACCTTTCTGACTTCTTAGTGAAACAATAATCTCATTTATACTATATTATGAAACAGAAGACGATCCTATCTCAACTATTGGGAGTGTCGACGTTGAACCTTCTGATTTAGCTTCAGAGGATGGCTGATTTCCTATATTAATAATCCTCATAATATCCTCCACCATTTTCACCACCTCTGACATTTTGGGTCTCTGTTCCGGCACTCTTGCGACGCATGCCATCCTTATTTGCAACATCTCCACCATCGCCTCCTCTATATTAGGATACCTCAAAAGTTCCACATCAAACACTTCTGCAGTCCATTCCTCTCGGACAACAGAATGAACCCATCTGACCAAGTGGATGACCTCATCACCTGCTGCGGCAAGTATCGGAGACTTCGCAGTTACAACACTTTTGCAGTCCATTCCTCTCGGACAACAGAATGAACCCATCTGACCAAGTGGATGACCTCATCACCTGCTGCGGCAAGTATCGGAGACTTCGCAGTTAGAAGCTCAAACAGCAAGACGCCAAAGCCGTAAACATCAAATGCATGAGACACTTTCCGAGTGTCCGTTATTTCTGGAGCTCGGTATCCTGCACTCTGCATAGCGTTACTTCTGGGGCTCGGTATCCTACACTCTGCATAGCTGGTGCGGTGATTGGGCTGTTTTGATGATATCACATCCGCTAGTACTTCTAGCGGACTGTGTATAATTAAATTTATGGAGCTTTGAGTTGGAGCAAATTTGTTCAAACTTTTCATTAATCACGTCCGCTAGAAATACTAGTGGACGGAGTGATGTCCTTTATAATCGCAGCCCTTCATTTTTCTAATGAAAGGTATAGATGGTATATGTCACTTTTTAATCCATAGCAAATAGATGCTATGGATCATTTCTATATATATATATATATATATATATATATATATATATATATATATATTTCTAATTACCTCTTGGCGCAAGAGTTTCAATTCTAATAAAAGTAATTACCTCATGTCGTTAATCCTCCTAGCGGTACGTAAGGATAAATCATTTGAGGCACTGTGGTCATCTACTGTGTCGAGTAGTGGCTAGGCCAAAAAGAGTATCATTTGTCGCTATTCTCTTTAGCGGCACATGTAAAATTCTTTTTAATTTCAGTCTTTTATTATCACGATTAACCAATAAGGATTATAATTATTGAAATAGTATCCGTGACAATCAGTTATTACGGATAAAATTCTTATATATATATATATATGGGGTTCCATCCACAGTAATTAGTTGCTGTGGAGAAATTTCTTTTTTGGCCTGTTAAAATTTTGGCTGGAACAAAAAAAAAAAAGAAAATTTGAAAAAAGGGTGCTTTCATAATATTTGGTTGTTATGGATGAAACCTCTCTCTCTATATATATAATTTGATTGATGCATTTCAAAAACACGTCATAAAATTGAAATATTAGCTAAAGATTTTAATGTAAATGCACGTTGAAAGCACCTTAACTTTCTCCTAAAAATGTTTTTATGCCATTTTTTTAACTATTAAGTACTTTTATTTATGTCACACACTTCCAAAATAATTTTATGAGATAAAAATACTTTTATCTCACTGCACCACTCAAAAAAAGCACTAAAAGGCATGATATATATATATATATATATATATATATATATATATATATATATATATATATATATATATATATATATATATATATATATATATGATGAATCAAAGCGATTCTCCTTATGAATCAAGAGTTTTTTACGTTATTTTGGAGTTTCTTTTAAAAAATATATGAAGTAGTGGGTGATATTTTTATAAATAAAAGAAAAATAAGTGGGTCACGCTTTTTTAAGAATCTTCAAATGGCGTAGATTTAATAAATGAGTATTATTTAAAGAAGAATCTAGATAAAAAAAGTGTTCTTGATTCTTCTTCTTCTTCTTCTCTCTCTCTCTCTCTCTCTCTCTCTCTATATATATATATATATATATATATATATATATATATAGTAACTCACCTAACATGAAAACACTAATTAATTGGCAAATTTTTTGTACCACCAGCATGCGGGTGGTACCTATAAGAAACTGACTCTCTCTCTCTCTCTCTCTCACACACACACACACACTCTCTCTCTCTCTATATATATATATATATATATATATAGGAGAGAAATCTAATCTTAAATTTCTTTCTTATCCAACTCAATTCGAACTCACCCTTCTTTAGTAGCCGGATTCTTATGATTGACGATTCGGTCATACAACCGTTGTTTATCCTTTTAGCGACGGACAATATATAGCGTCGTTAAAAGTATATAGGCAACAGTTGTATGATTAATCACTTGGTCCGTCCGCTAAAAACTTGAATGAGTGAGACAAAATAAAAAAAATCAAGAATATATATATATATATATATATATATATATATATATATATATATATATATAGTCAATTTCAAGGCTCATTCTCTTATTTTACATCTTATGCTCACCCCACATTAAGCGACGATTTAGTAATTCTTTATATCGAGGAGAACCGTCGTCTTAGCTTTTAGCGACGGACAACATATAGTATCGGACCGAACCTATAGCGACGGACCGAATCGGCGCTCTTGGTTCGTCATTAAAGGGGGTATGCAAGGTATGTAGGATCAAAAGGGGTATGTACTTGATCCTTTCTGTATTGTTGGAATGTAATTATTTGAGTCTAGCCAATGTGTAACTCAATTTATTTAATGAATCAGATTTGGTGTTTGCCCCATATATGTTTATTTTGATAGCTTGCTCAAATATGGGGGAGTTCTTATTAAATTAAGATTGTGTTTCCTTATTTGGTGGAATAAGGAGATCTAATTTGGGAAGAAATCTATCAATCATTAATTACCGTTATAAGGTGATTCTAAAAAGGATTCCTACTCCTAATTGAATTTAGGTGGACATGACTTCTATAAATATAACAACAAACAAAGGTTGAAGGACAGAACACGAGCATATGTTATAAATAAACATTTTGTACTCTATAGTATTATAGTGAATTTCTCTCTCTTTTTTTTCAATTGGATTTCCACTTCATATTATATATCTTTTTGTTTATATTTATGTGAATATATTTTATGAATTTAATTTCACAACAATACAATTAATTTGTTAACGCGATTTTAACCTAGTGTTAAATTTGATGCAAAACAAAACTGCAACCGTCATTAATTACTTTCTCGGCTAATGCCTAATGGGCTATTGTAGACTTCAAGGATGGTTTGAGTGCTTCTGCAGAGTGGTAGAATAATTAAATGCTTTGTTAACATTTGTAAAATAAAAAATAAATTTTTTTTAACAAAGAAATTTGATCCGACACAACTTAAATATGATTGTAAAACTATAAAAATGATAACCAATAAGTCTTGACAGACCGTTTTATTACACAAGAAAATTGAACATTTTTAATTTTTTTTTATTGTGTGTCAAAAAATATATAGTATTTATTCTAACAGGAATTTTTATAAAATATACTGTTTTAGGTGTAATTTGAATACATATACAAAAACAAGGTTATTCAGATAAAATAATATTTTATAAAAATTCCTATTGAAATAAATACTATATATTTTTTAGAATCACAATTTAAAAAAAATAATTAAAAATATTCAATTTTTTGGTCCAATAAACTGATCTGTATAGAAGGACTCAAAGATAACGGGTCCATTTCTTGGATGGGCCCGGAATGTGGGCTGTTATGAATAATTAGATGGTGTTCGCTTTTTGGGTTAAGAAGGGTTAGAACCTGTCTGAATATAAGCTTTCTTCAGATCGTGATTGTTTTTAGCTGATGTGAATGTAGCCTAACCTTTGGGTATTGTTCTGTGTTTTTGTGTAAATAGTTTTATTAATTGTCAACAATTTTTTCATTAATCTTATAAAACAAGATTCGATAATTGTTAAAATATGAGCATGATTAAATAAATGATGGTCTATCCGCTGTAAACGAACAAAATTGTTCGGGCTCGACTCGAAAAAATACGAGCGAGACTCGAATTCGTTAATAATATAATTCAAATATGAGCATAAAAAATAGTTTAAATAAAAATATGAGTAGAATCTGAAGAATGTTATACTCCACTCAATTAAAATTAAAACTACTCGAATTCTCAATTGTGATTCAATATATACTCGATTGATACAGATTCAATTAGATACTCGATTTATTATTTTATAATATATAAAAAATTAAATCAAATTAGGATAATTAATTATTATTATTTTATTTTATTTTTAATTTTAATTGTGATTTTATATTTGTAAGTGTAATAGTAAATATATTTTTGCATTTTTAAGTAAAATAACAAATTCAATTTATAGTTATATTTATTATAAAATTAGTTATTATGTAAAAACTCGAGTTCGAACTTGAATTTGAAGCTCACGAATAATTTGAATATATTTCGATCAAGTCGAATGAAATTCGAGTAATAAATATTCGAGTCTAGTTGAATCTGAGTAGAAATACAATTCGAATTTGAGTATAAATTTAATGCTCCGAATCGAATTCGAGCAACTATCTGTACGTTTTGATTCGACTCGTTTACGGCCTTGGATGTGTAGTAGCAGTATTAATTGCAAGAATAATTCCAAGGTACATTTGTAAGAGAGAAACAGAGTCAGCTTTCTGACGAGGCCAAAGTGTGTGTATATATATATATATACACACACACACACATCTTGTGGTGTTTGTTGTAGTTGGAAAAACAACTCTTGAATGGAAAACTCATTCGGTGTTGGTGTTGGTAGTATACGCAAAAGCTACTCTTTGCTTCTGATTCTCAGTAGGTAACTTCACATCAGTGGCCAAACCAATAGCGTGAAGAAATCTCACTACATACCAAGTCATGTCAAGTTGCCACCATTCTAGTCCATGTCGGGCTGAATATTCAAAGGCATGGTGATTGTTATGCCAACCCTCTCCAAGTGCAAGCACTGCCACCCACCTGAATAATAACATACATACATTTGAACAGCAAAGCTTATAGTAAGGAAGGAATCCCTTGTATCACACAAAGATTAAAACAGACAAATGTGTATATGCAAAAGTTAGGGTACCAATTATTCCGGGATAGGTCGCCCGTGTTCCATGCTTGCTTTCCTCATACATGGCAAGCTGAGTTCACTAGCCAAGTAATATGGTACACCCATACAATCCGTACTCCCTGCAATCCCCATTTTTTTATTAGATAAGCTTCTATAGAAATTATTATGACACTTCAAATATATAGTATGGTCCCAATAGCACATCTAAGCTTACATTCTGAAAATTGACATCAGGTTCACAAGATAATCGAATCATTTTCTGGAAAATAGCACAAGTCATTTTGCCTGAAATTAACCTTTTCCTTCTACTCGAGAATGCACAAACAGAGAGTCTTATCACATGTAAAAGCACCCATCATAATGTTACATAAGAGTGGTTAACATGAAGTTAATTTTGATCAATTGATCAATACAATGTCGATACACAGGTTGGGAAGTAATTTCATGTCAGCACTGTATTAGTCAATTATTGACCAATTTACCGTGAAGTTAACCGGATTCATGTTACATGCTCGTCTGCTCTGACATTCCCTTAAACATTTTATCTTTAGAGATTTTGGAAATTCAAATATGCACGAGTAAGGGACAAAACACTAGTACCATGATATAACGTGGCCCAGCTATTAGGATCGACTCATGAACACCACAAAATCTACATAGGGGCTAGCGAGTTGAATGGTTGGAGGTTATTTTATTTGGGAATTACGAGATCCAGCTAGATATGGCCCATAAATTAAAGTCACCGTAAATGGAATTAAAATTGATGATAGTCCAGTTCCAGAAATAAATAAACAAACAAAAGATATTCATACGCAAATTTGCAAGAGCAGAAATAACAATGAAGCCAAAAAAATAAATAAATAAATAAAAAATCTCACCATTCCCCACACGACGAAGGGAAATCCTCCCAAAGCATATAACAGAAGCCCAAGTCCAACCGGATGCATAGCATAAGTTCTTTCAAGAAATTTATAGAATGGTTGCTTCTCTAAATCTGACACATTGTTGGGGCTTCCACACTGCATGATTCCGTCACAATTCACAATCATAAGCACTAACATCTATCAAAACCTTATTTGTTCCGGGGAGACAGAGAGAGAAATCCATTCATACCCTTTCGAGAATAGTTTTGTTGTCAAAGAACCAACTAATGTGACTATACCAAAATCCTTCAAAGGGACTATGAGGGTCTCTTTTCGAATCACAAAATTGATGGTGATACCTGTGAGTTCTCACCCAATCAATTGGATGCCCCTGCAATCCACAACTTAAAACTGAGTTTTGGAACAAAAGATACCATCTTTATTTAAAAAACTAACCAAATACAACATTTTAAAGACGGTCAACAATTTACTTTACCTGAACAGCTTGAGCCCCACAATAAGCAAACAAGTACTCGAGCCATTTGGGAAGCTTGAAACTTCTGTGTGAAAGATTCCTATGATAAGAAAGAGTAATACCCAGTAGCCCAGTCACCAAATACAACCCAACAGCAACCCAAAAGGCACCCCAATTGAACACAAATGGTGCAAAAGACAAAGCAAATGCATTGCCCTACCACCGTAAATGTTGCCACATCTATCGAACTCCATCTTCTACCCCAATACACTTTCCTTCTCCTCTTCACAACCACGTCAGATAGCAAAATCTTCCCAAAACTACTTTCCTCGCTCCCATTTTCTGCCACAGATATCGATGCTGCTCGGATAGATGGCCTCACACTTTTGCTAGACGTAATGCTGCTTCTTCTTGGATTGCCAAAACCGGTGCAATTGTGGAGGATGCTTATGTTTGTAACATTACAACGTCCTGAACTTTGACAGGTAAAAGTCCGGCCAGGCTTGACGAGTTTTGGATATTGGAGGGTTGAAAGTGAGACGGGCTTGGTATTGGGTGGTGGAGCTATCAGAGCCATTTAGGGAAAATACTGTCTAGTTTTTACTTCTATTTGTTTGACTATATTATATATACAGATTAGTCATTAGAGGTCCGGGGCCGGGTCCGGTTCCGGGTCCGGGTCCGGGTCCAGGTCGTTTATGTGGAGTATATTTTGTCAAACAAACCCTACTTAAATGAAGAGAGAGAGAGAGAGAGAGAAGCCAACGTGGCGAGGAGATGATAAGGTGATGGCGTTTTCCTTAATTTCTGGATTGGGATATCTAAATCTAAATACTCTTATAGATAGGAAATTCGAAATGGCCACTTGATGCTTGGCGTCTTAAGTTCAATTTGTCTTTTTTATTGGTTTAAAATATATATTTATTCGAATGCAAAATTTGTGTTTGTGGTTGGATTTCTCTTGATATTACTCTCCTCCTCTCTCTCTCTTTCTCTCTCTCTCTCTCTCTACAGCTCACTCTTGGACTGGACTGGACTACATTTCATGCTCAATTCATGTATTATAGCCCACGGTTCAGTTCGCACTCTCTTTCTCGTTTACCCTTTAGTAAGATGGCTTCAGTAGCGATAACAATTCCTTGAATATATGCTTCTTCTACAAAGCAAATTTCACCTGCTGCTCGATCTACTTCTAGTATCAACCCCACTTCTTATTTTACAGAAACTTATATATAGTATGTAATTTTTGTTATTGCTTCTTTATACTATACTAAATATATATTTTTAATTGATTGGGGTTTAGGGCTTAGAGTAGGTTAGCTTCCTTCAGTTGAATCTGATCCTTATTGTATTCGAATTTGAAGTATATGCTGTAATAGTAAAAAATATTGAACGGTTGGAATATTGGTAAAAGTATTGAAATCATTTTAACTAAAGAGGATTGCTTTCTTGTTCGCCTTAAATACTAAGTAAGTTCGGATTGAGGGACAAACATACACTTGAAATACCAATGAAATTTTTTGGATGATTGATTGATTGTAATTTAAGTTTCTGATTCACAACTTATACACAATGAATAAAGGAAAAGTTAGAAGACAATACCAGAGAAAAGCCCTGAAATTAGAGTAGAGTGTTAACGTCAAATTTTGTACGCCTGACGAAATCACTAAAATAGCAGACTAAAATCGCGCTAACGATTGATGGAGTAGTTGATTATATCAAACTCACAAAATACATTCACACAAACATAAATAAAGAGATATAAATATCAACACACCAATTTACGCTACGAGGAGAGAGAGTAATCCACTATGATAATATTGGGAGTACAAGATGTGTATATGGAGGGAGTACAAGTTGTGTATTTGCGTTGTATCTCTTGTGTGTTGTCTCTCCCAAATCCTAGCTTGTAGCCGTATATATAGAAGCCACCTCCCCCGCATCCAACTAGGAGAAGGACTCCTTTTGTAGAATCACCTTATAACTACTAAATCCAATTAGGAGTAGGAGTCCTAATTAAACCTCCTTATCCCACCAAATAAGAAAACACAATCCTATTTTAATAAGGACTCTCCACTGTCACAATAAATACATATGGGCCATCACCAGATCCAGGACCATTAAATGACTGGGTTAGCACTATGTTAGACCCAAATAATCACATCCCAACATTGCCCCAGGTTTCTTATTTATAAGAAACTTAAAATAAGAAGAGTATACAAATTTTGTCACACCCAAACACCATACGCCAAATGACGAAACTTGTGACTCTCAATATTTTCGCCCCCACTCCTCAATTCATTTCTAAGATATACATAAAGATTCGCCACCACACCCACGTGACCACGTATGCCACGTACAAGCAACGTCTTTGAGACACGAGCCACGCGTCTTTTGAGCTATGAACCACGAGCAACGAGCCAAGTGCTTGAGCCACGAGCTTCGTCTTTGAGTTACGAGCCCGCTCTTAACGAGCCACGAGCCACGACAGCAAACGAGCCAAGTGTCTTGAGCCACGAAGCTTCGTGCTTTGAGTCAAAGCCGCGTGCTTTTAGCGCGAAGCTACGTCTTTGAGTCGCGTGACCACGAGCCACGAGGTTTAAAACATGTCTTATTTAGATCTTCTCCGCTTTAATTTCCCTTTTTTTCGTGTAAGATCTCGGCTTTTTCGAGAATGCTTAGAATCTTGATTTTCGAGTTAAGATCGCTTTCAACAGGAAAGACGTCCTTTCTTGACTAATTTCAACTGCAGTCTCCACAATCGGCATGCAATACTCCATTTTCTCGTTATTCACTTCTTAATTTCGCTAAGTCAAAGACTTTAGACACGACATCACGCATGATTGTTTATCATTACTTTTATTTAAAAGAAAGTACATGGGCTTTACCCTAAGCCTGAGCACACAAGGCAACAACCATAGGCATTAATAAGCATACAAGGCATGAGTTTTATAATATTAATCATGTTAATGATGAAGCACATTCTATATAAATTGGTATTCATCATATTAATTAATTTGTTTATGCTAAATTGTAGCATTATCATTACTCCACATGTATAATAATTGACAAAAAGTCATATATTCCATTATTATTCTTTTTCATGGGTTGAGACTTGAGCAGATCCGTATATAATAATTGACGAAAAGTCATGAATTTGCTGGCATATATATTTATATATATATATATAATATTTATTTCGTAAATAAAAAAGAATCACTTATCTTCTTCGGTAAATCGGTGATTTTAAATCGACACTAGAACATGTGTCTTGGTTCCCACAGACGGCGCCAATGTTAACGCCAAATTTTGTACGCTTGACAAAATCACCAAAACAGCAGACTAAAATCGCACTAACGGTTGATGGAGTAGTTGATTATATCAAACTCACAAAATACATTCACACAAACATAAATAAAGAGATATAAATATCAACACACGAATTTACGTACAGGGAGAGAGAGTAATCCACTATGATAATATTGGGAGTACAAGATGTGTATATGGAGGGAGTGCAAGTTGTGTATTTGTGTTGTATCTCTTGTGTGTTGTCTCTCCCAAATCCTAGCTTGTAGCCGTATATATAGAAGCCACCTCCCCCGCATCCAACTAGGAGAAGGACTCCTTTTGTAGAATCACCTTATAATTACTGAATCCAACTAGGAGTAGGAGTCCTAATTAAACCTCCTTATCCCACTAAATAAAGAAACACAATCCTATTTTAATAAGGACTCTCCACTGTCATAATAAATACATATGGGCCATCACTAGATCCGGACCATTAAATACACTGGGTTGCACCATGGCTAGACCCAAATGTTAACGCTTAAGTTTCACGCCAAGGTAGCGTTCAATCACAGTAATCCACGCTTAGAACACGCACAATAACGGATCACACAGAAGCTTGACGGCTTGTGCCGCCGGGGGATAGCTCCCGGTGTGAGAATAAGTAAAGGCCGTTACAAGGTTTAACAATGGAGGCTATGTGTTTAGTGCTCAAAAGTAGGTATTACCTGTTAATTGTAACCCTTGCCTTATATTTATAGTACTCTCTCCACCTTAGAATCCTTCTCCGAGTCGGATTAGGACTCCTAGCCATGGTAGTTACCATAACTTGGGTCCAACACAATCTCCTTAAAGGTGCAAGTAGAATCCAATCCAATCACTACCTTTGGAGTTACCTTATTTAATTATGATTAGAATCCCAGACTCTGCATGCAGGAGAGCCCACTGTACAAACCCAAACGATCTCACCATCAGGTCTGGGCTTCGGCCCAAAGGACTCGAAGGCCCGACCCCGAACACCCCACAACAGGGTAAGGTTCCGGCCCGAAAGGCTCAGATACAGAACTCGAAGACATCCACTAAGGTGAGACTCCCGAGGAAGGACTCTTGGACGCCACCCAGGCATGCCCAACTTCTCCATGAGCTTCAAATTTGATGGTCTCCTTAAAGCCCTTCTAATGTCAGGCCTTTGTCCCACATGAAGGTCGGTAAAATGCTCTCGAACATTGCCCCCCAATCCCTGATTGTAATATATTTATAATTAGAGACTTGAAAGGTCAGATATTCGGGAGGTCACGACAGCTAATGATGCGTTGTACGGGAAAGCCAAACGGTCCGTCCTCGATATTCGAAATATTGTACACCTTTTCACGCCTGGACCCACCTTAAGCATTTAATAGCCATACTTGGGTTAAAATGCTACTCGCTTATAAAAACCCCCTTTCCCCCATCATTTCCATCTTTACTGACTTCTTCATCTCAAACTCTCTGCATTAATTTTTCGGCGAGGCGATTTCCGGCGAGCTTTCCGATTCCACCTTACTCTTTGATTTTAAGTCCATTTACACAAATTTCAAACTTCTTTCAGCTAATATTTGCTTCAATGGCTGATTCCAGCACTGAACAAGCCCTAAACATCACCGATACCACTACTCATGTGCCCATTTTGACCGCCGATTTAGTCCCGGTGGATTTGTCGGCACCTTCAACCGAAGACCCTTCTTCCTCCACTCTGTCTGTTCCGATTAGCACCGAAGCTAGGTTCCAGAATGCCTACCACTCCGAGACAGAATTTTCCCATCTCAACACCATATCAACTGTCTCCCCCTCCCAAATTTTTGATATCCGAACCCTATTTAGAATCCTCAAAGAGTACAAGATTCGGGTACCCAACTCCGGGGAAAAGATGTTCTGAAGACCCGATGGAGAATGGGTAGCCGTCCCCTTGTACGTCTTAAAGTATGGGGTTCGGTTCCCTCTTCATGAATTCATTTCATCATTTCTTGGCTTCATTGGAATCGGGTTCGCACAGCTCGTGCCGAACTCGTACATCCACTTGGTGTCGTTCATCGCTTTGTGCCAAGAGATCGGGATCACCCCTGGTCTCGACTTCTTTTTTGCCCTGTTCACGGTCGAAGGATTGATAGAACCGGGCCTGCGGCAATTAACCGACGAGCCAACCATTCTGTCCTCATCAAGACTCCTTCGAGCAACAAGGGGTGGCATGAGCAATGGATCTTTGTAAAGGGGACCAACCTCTAACTCCTGCCCAACTGGGCTCACCCTGATAACCCTATTGCCAAGGTGTCCCAATTCCCGAAGGACCGAGCAGACGCCTTCAAATCATTTTACAAGAGGCTGACCAAGACCGAATGGAAGTTTCTGCACGCCCAAATAAGCTCGGTTATACAAGCATGGGCGTAAGTTTTCAATCTCCAACCTATCCCCAATTTGTAAGATTTCCTTCTGTCTTGCCTTAATAGTTTTGTCTTGACCACTCTCTCCTAGTGCAGTGACAATTTTCAAGCCCGAAGGGACCTCTGATCCCATAGTCCCATATCCTATCTCAAACGAGCCAATCCATCTTCCCATCACTGATGAGGATGTTGAGGAAGAAACCATCCCGATCGCAGAACTCTCCACCGATTTAACCTCGGGCGCTGCTCCTCCATCTTCTAATACCGAGCCTGCTGTCAAAGCCGCTTTGAAAATGAGCCGAACTGAGAAGATTTCCCAGTTGAAGAAGATTAAGAGGCCTTCTAAACAATCGACAAAGCTCCTGATCAAAACCCCTTCTGAAGTTATACCAAAGCCGACTCTTCCACTTTTCGATCAAAGTCGCAGAATCGAGGACTCAGAGGAAACCGAGGAGGTTCCTCTAGAACCCCGACCAAAGAAATCGCGACTCACCGAGGAACCTGAGCAATTTTGTTTGGAACAACAAGTTGTCGGGGCCGATCCCGTGATCACATCCACCCCCTCTTCGAAACCAAGCTCCTTCCACGGGTCGCCGACTACCTGTTGGCCGAGGAGTCCTTCTGAAGTCTTTCCTTTCCAGTTGTTCGATCATTTCAAACTTTTTGGAGATGACGATAGCTTTAAAGGGTTCACTTCCGAAGAATATCTGGTGGCCTACGTCAGGGCTCAGTGCCAGGTAACTTTAGGACTGTATAACTTCTTGTTGTAAACTTATACCTTTACTTCGATAGTTGATGTATGTGTTTGTTGTAGGCCAACGCCATCCTCGCCCGAGTCATCCCTCCTCTAGCCCGAACCACGATAAAGGAAGTTCAATTGAGGACGAATGTACAGCTGCTTGAAGCCGAAGGGGTAAAGAGCGTCTTGACAGACTTGACGAAGGAGCGAGGATCTCCATGCCGAGACCGAAATGTATGACCCGAAATGAACGTCGTCTTAGAGGAGCTTAAGAAGAAGTATGCCTTGCTTCTGACGGATAGGGATCATTTGCTCAAGGAGGTCATGGACCGGGAGAATGCTGTTGATATCATCACCAAGAAGTTCTTCGAGATGCATGATAAGATGATGCAAGTGATCGGGGCGAACAACACTTTAACCATAGAATCACAACGCATTTCCGAAAAGATTGTCGAGGCTCAAAGATGACGAAATGTCATTTGAATATGAAGAGTCGATGCCTTGAACGAGAAGGTCATGGCCCAATTTGGTGACGGGTATGAAGCTTATCGTGAAAAGGCTCGGGCCAAATTAATTGCTGCTGGGCTCGACATTTTTATCCTTGATTCTTCCGACGAAGAGTCTGATGCCGAAGATGATCTTCGTCCCAAATAGATATTGTTAGGACTTGTAAAAAAATTTGTTGTACTTCGCCCGAATCGTAAGTGATCGGGTTTGTAAAAAAATCAAAGTATGAATGGATTAGAACATCCTTGCTAAAATTTTTGTTATCAGTTATACTCCTGACTAATCTCGATCGGTTATTTCTTCCCGAACCTTTTGATCGGATTGTGCTTGAAGTTTGTCTGATTTAAAAAATTAACAGTTTTCTCGGTCAGTTATACTCGTGACTTATCTCGATCAGTGGTGTCTTTCCGAACCTTCTAATCAGATTGTGTCTGAAGTTTATCCGTTCGAGTATTATGAGTCATATGAATATAGATGAAGTTAAGCATCTCCAAAGAAAACTTTCATTTATTTTATTTAAGACTGAAAGGTTACATGGATAAAGAATAACATAACTATTACTGGTAAAATTTTCTAAGTCTTCCAGCATGCCATATATTCTTTACTTCCGAACCATCCATTGCTCGAAGCCGGTATGTACCTGGCTTCAGCACCTCTACCACCTCATAGGTCCCTCCCAGTTAGGAATTAACTTGTCAATGTTCTGGGGGGTTGATGCCTCAAACTCCGGAGGACGGATCTCTCCATCGCAAACCTCATCGGCTTTACCTTTCGATTATAGTGTTTCATTCGTCATTGGCGATAGATAGCTTGACCTCATCACAACGGTGAGTCCCGAACTTTTTCCAGTAGATCCAAATTTGTTTTTAAACCTTCGTCGTTGTATAGTTCTTTATACTGACTTACTCGAAGAGTAGGGGACCCGATCTCGACTGGTATGAATGCATCGGTTCCGTATGCCAGTCGGAACGGAGAGTCCCCAGTAGTAGTCCTCGGAGTAGTCCGATATGCCCACAAAACAGACAACAGCTCTTCGGGCCACCACCCCTTTAATTCATCCAACCTTCTTTTGATCCCGTTGAGCAGGGTTCGGTTTGTCACTTCTACTTGACTATTCAATTGAGGATGAGTAACCGAGGTCTTGCAATGCTGGATCCCCAACTCTTTTAGAAACCTTTGAACTTTGATTCCACGAACTGCCTGCCATTATCTGAGACCACTGCCATCGGGATACCAAAGCGATAAACTACTCCTTCTTTGAAAAATTTCAAGCATTTTTGTTCGGTGATCTTCTGCAGTGGTTTGGCTTCGACCCATTTCGTCATATAGTCGATAGCCACGATCACAAAACTAACTTTCCCCTTGGCCTTCGGCAGAGGTCCTAGGATGTCGATTCCCCATATAGCAAAGAAAATTGGGGATAAGACCAAGAATCTGACTCTTGGGAGGTTGATGGAGAATACTATTCAAATTGGTGACACTTTGGACATCTTTGCCAATTCTTTGGCTTCCGTGTAGATAGTCGGCCAGTAATACCCATGCCTCACAATCTTATGTGCCAGTGACTTTGCTCCCATGTGATCCCCACAGATCCCTTCATGTACTTCTCAAAGAGTATAGTCTGCCTCTGATGGAGTTATGCATTTGAGCAGTGGGGAGCTAAAGGCCCTTCGGTAAAGATCCCCATCAATGAGGATGAAGTTTGAGCTTCGGTGTTTGATTTGTCTTGCTAGGATTCGGTCCGAAGGGAGGGTCCCATCTGCCAAATAGGAGATATATGGCGTGAGCCGCCAATCAAGTTTCGACCTAAAGCTAAATGGCTTCATCTTGAACACTGGGCCTTTCTAGAACCTCCGGTATCTGGGCAGATTGAAGGAGCTTGCTTCGATAGTTACCAATCTCGCTAGGGCATCCGCTATTGTATTATCCGACCGATCCACCCCCTGGCAACTATGCAAAGTGAAGTATGTGAGCTTATCCTTTACTTCGGCCAGATACTTTGACATTTTTGCCCCCCGAGCTTCATACTCCCCCGATAACTATTTGACCACCAATTTGCGAATCATCAGATGATGACCAACTTGTACCTCCATACTCAAGCCAAGCAGTATTCCTGCTAGGATGGCCTCATACTCTGCTTCGTTGTTCGTGGCCTTAAACTAAAATCGTATGGCCTGCTGGACTTTGAACCCTTCGGGGCTTGTCAGAATGACCCCTACTCCACTGATGTCTGTGGTCGATGATCCATCCACGTACAAAGTCCATGAGGTCGGCCTTTGTTGGGCTTCGGCCACTGTATTCACGTCTGGCTCTGTGAAAGAGCATTCCACGATGAAGTCCGCCAATGCGTGACCCTTGATCGCCGTTCGGGGATGATACTCTATAGCAAATTGTGTTAGCTCCATCGCCCATGCTGCTAGCCGTCCCGACACATTTGGCTTATACAATATCTTCTTTAACGGCTGATCCGTGTACACCCCCACCACCCGACCTTGGAAATAATGCCGAAGCTTCCTACTCGCAACGATTAGGGCATATGCAAATTTTTCCAGATTCGGGTATCTTGTTTCTGCATCTCGAAGGACATGACTGACATAGTATACCGGGAACTATTTTCCCCCTTTGTCTCTTACCAATGCTGCTCCAACCGCCATCAGACTTGCTGCCAAGTACAAGTATAAAGGTTCCGAAGGGATCGGTTTCATCAACAGCGGTGTCGAACTCAGATATTTCTTGATCCCTTGGAATGCATCTTCGTGACTCAAGTCCACTGGAAACTCTTATCATTTTTCGGCCCCTTGAGAGTGTCAAAAAAAGGTAAACATCTTTTGGCTGACCTTGACATGAATCTCCGAAGGGCAGCTATCCGGCCCGTCAACCTCTACACATCTTTGAATGTTTTTAGAGATTTCATGTCTAAGATCGCCGAAATTTTCTCTGGGTTGGCTTTGATTCCTCTTTTGCTGACCAAGTATCCCAGAAATTTTCCTGAGCCCAAACCGAATGTACATTTAGTCGGGTTCAGTCTCAGTTTGTGTTTTCTTACTATTTCGAAGCAGTCTTCTAGGTCTTCCAAATGATCTCGAACTGACATGCTTTTTACGATCATGTCGTCCACGTACACTTCCATACTTCTGCCCATCTGCTTTCTGAATACGAAGTTCATCATCCGTTGATAAGTTGCCCCCACGTTCAGCAATCCAAAGGGCATCTTTCGATACGCATATATGGCCCGATGAGTGATGGAGCTAGTCTTCGGGATATCATCCTTGTGCATCGAGATTTGGTGATATCCCGAGAAAGCGTCCATGAAACTTAATATTCCATACCCCGAAGTGGCATCAATCAGCTGGTCTATGTTGGGTAGAGGGTAGAAATCTTTTGGGCATACCTTGTTCAGATCCGTGTAGTAGATGCACAACCTCCACTTCTCATTTTGCTTCTGAACCAATACCACATTCGCCAGCCATTCGGGATTGTCGATCTCGAAGATGAACCCCGCCTCCAGTAGTTTAGTGATCTCTTCATCTATGATCTTACGCCTTTCCGGGCGAAGATCCTTCTCTCTCAGATCCTTTGGTTTCCTCTTGGTCTCAGATGTAGCCTATGTAGTGCCACCGATTTACTTACCCCTGGCATATCACTAGGCTCCCAGGCAAAAATATCAATGTATACCCGAAGCAAGTCCACCAGCCCAGTTCGTAATGGTTCTGTCAATCCTGCTCCAATCTTAATCAATTTTTCCGGATTCCGTGTATCACTCCACATCTTCACATCTTCTTCTACCGACAATGCCCATCGACCAAGATCGCCTTCAGTGAATGGCTCTATTTCGATGGCCATTGTCTGTTTCTGTTTACTAATCCCAACCTCAGAGGAAATCAGAGTATTCCGATAACACTTTCGGGCAATGTCCATATCACCTTTTACCTCCCCGATCGCGTTTGGTGTCGGAAACTTGATTTTGAAGTGAGGTATAGACGTCACTACCTGCAATGCTGCTAATGTCGGTCTCCCCAATATGGCGTTGTAGGCCGAATCCACTTGTACTACAAAATTTTTTACCATTATTTCTACTTCCTAAGAAATCAGGTCGAACTCGTTGGTAGCTCTATCGCTTTTGACACATGCACCGGTCGCCATCAAAACCGTAGTATGAGACCCTTTCCTCCCAATTCCATTTTCTTTCCTCCCAGATCCATCCTCTGATAGGCATGCGTGTAGAGTATGTCAACCGAGGACCCGTTATCGATCATCATCCTTTTCATATCTACTGGCCTGACCTGTGCAGTTATCACCAGTGCCCCGTCATGTGGTTCGATGTGGTCTGTAGGATAGTCTTCGTCTAAAAAAGAGATGGATACTCCTGAATAGACCCTATCCCTTTGGGGTGACGAGCTTGCTACCGACAAGACGGCCTCGAGATGTCCGCTCCTCTTCCTCCCGGTCACACGCCCTACCGACCCGACCGAAATCACATCAATCACTCCTCGGGCTTGTGGGTGCGGTTGGGGCTGTGCTTCCCGTGCTGTGCTTCCCGTGTCGGCTCCCGGTTCTCCTCTCGAGGTGCCTCTGAACCTTCTCGACCGACCACATACTGAACCAGTTGTCCGTTCTGGACATTCTTCTCTATCAGATCTTTCAGGTTGTTGCAGTCCTCCATCGTGTGCCCCCGAGACTGATGATACGTACAATATTTGTTTCGACCCCTCTTCTCAGGCTTCGGGATCGCTTGGCACGGTTCGAAAAAGGGCTTGTTTCTCATCTCCTCCAGTATTTTAGCCCGATCCGTGTTGAGTGCGGTGTAGAATTTGTTGACATTTTGCTTTCGGGAAGGTGGTCTTTCACCGCCTTTGCTCGACCACCCCATTGTAGCTTTTCTTCATCAGAATCGTGTCAGGCCTCCCCGATTATCAAGTCTTCCGATAACTCTCTGTTTATCTCAATCCCTGGACTTCTCATAAGATTGGGAGTGTGGTTTAAAGTTCCCCATTGCTTCTTCGATTGCTATGTGACCTTCGACTCAGTGGAAGGCTTCTGTCAAGTCAGCTGGAGGGTTGATCACTAAATCCTTCATCAACTTCTTCGATTTCCCGATATCCAGACCAGTCGTGAAGAAGCCCAGGGCTTGTGGGGAGTTTAATTCTACTACTGACCCCACAGCCTCTCGGAACCTCTTGACGTATTATCCCAGACTTTCATCTGACTTTTTTCTGACCTGCATGAGGGAAGCTGTGATTTTTTCCCGCCTCTTGTTACTCCCGAACCAATCATGAAATTTTTCCCGAAGATCATTCCATGAATTAATTGACCCCGTCGCCAGGGTTTCCATCCACTCCCGGGCGCTCTTCTTCAAAGTTGTTGCGAACATATGACACTTGGCAGCATCCGAATGCCCGTAGTATGTTATCAGCCTATTGTACCCATCCGAATGGTCATACGGATCCCCAAGCCCATCATAGGTCTCCATTGGGGGCATCTTCTTTTTGGGATCGGTTGTCACGCTATTGATTTCGGGCCAGAAAGGCGACCCTATGCAGGCTGAAGGCATCCCCATCAAATTCTTTGCCAACAATAATTTTTCCAATTCTGCCACTCTTCGAGCGAGAGGGTTGGACTCTCCTTCACGGGGGGACAATCGGGGCCTGTCCCTCCCTTGTTCAAAAGTCGCGTCCCTCCTCCTCTGCCCCGACCTTCCTGGATGTTCTGATCGTCGCTTTACTGATCGGCTCCTCCTCCGGCTACGACCATCCCTCGTGCGACTTCGATGCCTACTCCTTTCCTTATCCGCCTCTCCCCGTCGGGGTGACCGAGATCGGCTTCGATGCCTGCGCCTCTTTGAGGATGCCTCCTGTTCTCTAGCCACATCAGCCATCTGTCGCTCGAGTTCGTCCTGTTGAAGACGTAGGGCCATCGTGGCATCCTTGTTCTGCTGCAGGATAAACTCTCTCTGATCTCGACTGCCCTCGCCACGGCTCTTTCCATGCACCTCCAGTGCCCGTGAGTGATTCTCGTTTGCCCGACTAGCACTTTGGTTAGGTACACTTTGTCGTAGAAGAGTCTTCTCTGGGAGCAGTAGGTTCCCACGATCTTCTGGATTCGGAACCCGGTCGCATCTTTCAAACCCCCTCACCTGGATGGTCTGGTGTGTTTTAGCCTTTTCGTGGTCAGAAACCGCATACTCCACACTCGCCATAATCTCTTACAAGAAATATCTGACTGTGATTGTAAGAACACTAAAGTCCCCTCCTTCTAGCGCCAATGTTAACGCCAAGTTTCGCCGGCGCGTCCAATCACAGAATCCACGCCTACAGAACACACGCATGCGATAACGAATCGCATGAAGCTTGGCGACTTGTCTTGGCCAGGAGATAGCTCGGTGTGAGAATAAGACAGTAGTTACAAGGTTTAACAATGGAGGCTAAGTGTTTAGTACTCAAAAGTAGGTATTACGTGTTAATTGTAACCTTGACCTTATATTTATAGTACTCTCTCCACCTTAGAATCCTTCTCCGAGTCGGATTAGGACTCCTAGCCATGGTAGTTACCATAACTTTGGTCCAACACAATCTCCTTAAAAGGTGCAAGTAGAATCCAATCCAATCACTACCTTTGGAGTTACCTTATTTAATTATGATTAAAATCTCAGACTCTGCACGCAGGAGAGCCCACTGTGCAGGCCCAAACGATCTCACCATCAGGTATGGGCTTCGGCCCAAAGGACTCGAAGGCCCGACCCCGAACACCCCACAACAGGGTAAGGTTCCGGCCCAAAAGACTCGAATACCGAACTCGAAGACATCCACTAAGGTGAGACTCCGACCCAGAAGGACTCGGACGCCGACCCGAACAGTCCCAACTTCTTCATGAACTTCAGCCCAAGGGTCTCCTTAAAGCCCTTCTAATATCAGGCCTTTGGCCCACATGAAAGTCGATAAAATGTCATGAAAGTCGATAAAATGCTCCTGAACATAGAAAAATATGGAGGTGATCTATATATATATATATATGTTAACTAGTGGAGCATGTCTGTCAATGTGAAATTAAATTTGTTATGGACAGCTCCCATAACATTGAGTAAAAAAGGAAACCAACGCGCAGCTTCTTGTTCTATAATCGGGAAGAATTCACTTCCAAATAAAATGCTAATACCAACTTCAATAACTCTCAAGTCCTATATATTTGGGATAAAAATTTTTTTATCTTGAATGTTATATCATGTTTCTCCAATCAAAACAGAGAATAAGCTCGAATAAATCCTAAAACTTAGATATATTACAATACAGGAACACAGTATCGGGATATAGCACAACCTTCACCATGATACAAAATTACAAATTTCAAGGAATGACCAAAGAACCAAATTAACTCATTCTTAAAACTAAAGGAGGTTGTAAAGTACCCATAAATTCCACAATAATTTATATGTACCCCACAGAAATTTCTACGTCACCTTCAAACCACTACATCTAGAGAGAGGATCCATTTTATTTTTTCTTGCATGCTCTCTTCATACTTTCCAGCTATGGAATCAAATAGAATATATACCAGCACCCACACCGACAACCAAGTCGATTGTTTGTATAGTGGCCCCTTGTGCTCAACAATCTCAAAAACTGCAAAATGTTCAAGGTATCAAATGTCCGTGCCAGTTTCCACCTATGCATCCGCTTCATGTCCAGGGACGCAATAACAGATGCAGCAATATGTCCCGAGTAAAATAGGAAAAATGAGTAGTATAAAGAACTTAACCGTCCGTCCAATTAAGCTATTTTATCTTGCATGCTCTTTTTTCTTTAGAAATTTCATTTGACTTATTAATTACTCCCTCCGTCCCAAATTAACTGTTCAATTTTGACTTTTTTAAGTCAAATTGACTATTTTTAGAATTAATAATTAAGCATATATAATTATATTTCTAAAATTATAAAAATTAGGATTAATAATAAATTGTATATACTTTCTTTTGGTTATAATCTCTTCACTTATATTTTAGCAAAAATAGTAAAAAAATTAGTTTTAAAAATGGTCAATTTGATTTTAAAAAATCAAAATTAAATAATTAATTTGAAACGGAGGGAATACCTAATTAAGTACATATAGAAACCTAAGTTACATGGACTTTGGTCGAATTTGAAGAGTCGTACTCACCTAAATTTTTTAAACTAACATCAAGTGTCCAACACTATAACTCATCCGATTGTATTGTTGAGTAATGGATACGGGTTCAACTTCATTTGTCAAATTAAAGCATGTTGACCATATGCTAAATCGGCGACAGAATTAGTCCTGTTAGGCATCACAACTATATGGCGCAGTCTAATAAAAGACAAAATTATGAATTTCATTGCAACAGCTAGTTACATTAAAAAAAATAAAATTATAGGACAGGATGAAGTTGAATGCATTGACAACATAGAATGCTTTAAAATGGTCATGCATATATAATTTGTCAAAGATTGGGAGAAGTGGATGGATGAAGATGTCTGTTGAATTATTATTATTTTTTTGGTCAAGTCAAAATTTTAACAAATTTAAAAAAGTTATTCCACAGCAATCAATTATTGTAGATGGAACTCTACATATATATATATATTAGTAATGGATCGTACCTAAAGATACAGCGTAATAAAATATTAAATTAAAATTAAAAAAATATTACATCTTTGTAATTTAAAATAAGTTACAATCATGTAGAAAGAGAGATTAGGTTACTAGTAGAACTAGGACTAGGGTCTAGGATGTACAGGTACTACTCCACTTCATTTGGACAAAAAGGAAACTGTTGTATGCGACCATACCAATACCATGTCATCATCATCATCTCTAAATACACTCATACATCATCCATCTAACGAATTATAATAAACTATATATATATATATATATATATATATACAAAATACAACTGATTTAAAAAAAACACAATCTCCCGCTCAAGCTATTAAACAATCGGGACCGTTAAAAACTTTGGATAAATCTAACCGTTCAATCCTTAGTTAACTGAAGAGAGAAACGAACGGTGACATTTGCAGCAAGTAAAACCTTTCATCTTCATTTACATCAACCCTCTTCTTCATCACTTTCCTTTTTCTCCCTCCCAATCGCTTTCTCTTGAACGACCATAGATTTTTCTTTCTCTCTCCTCCTCTCACTCATCTCTATGTCCTCAACAACACTCTTACTCGCATTGCCTTTTCAAAACCACCATTGTCCACTTTGACCCAAAACAATCCGCCTAAAAGCCTTGCAAGGCGTGGTGACGGAGGAGCTACAGTGCGTGGCCAAGAACAACGCAGAGGACTCGCCCCTCCGATCGACTCATTTGGGCACTATGGCTCGGGCGGTCTGCGTGTGGCCCAATCCAAGCCAAGATGGGCCTGCTACGATCAGTAGACATTCGCAGAAGCAGCGTCGTATGCTTTCAGCGATTACTTCTCAAGACGGCTTGACAGCGGAGGATAATTGTAATTTAAGTAAATGCAGTAGCTCTTCTTACTTCTACCGATCCCGATAAGTTTAATTTATCCATCAAAAATAGGATTTTTCTTGACATGTTTGCTTAATTTTGTGATTTTGATGAATTTTGGTTTTGTGATTTTCCTTTCTGATCTCAGGTTTTGTTAATTGTAAATTCTCATCAAGGTAATTTCCACAGTGCTATTCTATATGTATTCCATCTATGTTTTCTTCTATTATGTTTATGCTTTCTCTTTGGTTTCTAAGTGAATTATACCTAAAAAAAAGTGCACCACGTAGAACTCATGTAATTACTTAATAACAATTCTATTCCTTTTTGAAATTCCTTATAAAATTGTTCATGTCTTTTTTGGTGTTAATTAATTTGAATTGGAAGTTGATAAAAGAAAAGGTTGTGAAATTATATATAGATATTGATAGGCGTGGTGGTGATATATAGATATTGATAAGCAAGAATGCCTTTAGAAGGAAGCAAAGGAAAATTAGTCTAAT
This sequence comes from Panax ginseng, assembly GCA_020205605.1. NCBI lineage: Eukaryota > Viridiplantae > Streptophyta > Magnoliopsida > Apiales > Araliaceae > Panax > Panax ginseng. Next base: position 4,517,740 of record CM035132.1, read on the forward strand.
ATTTGTGGCTTTATAAGATGTTGTTAGTTAGTTGGTTAAGAATTTAAGCATTATTAGACTAAAAATTGTCAAATATTCCATCTCAAGGTATAATTGATTATGATTTTTATTGGGTTACTTTTTTTTTTGATTTTATTTTTGAAGTGATGGGTTTGTTGTTAATTGCTTGAAACCTTCCCACATTTGTGATCATTTTGAAATTGAATATGCGATCAAAGAGAGCAAGTGTTTTAAATTTTCTTTGCATGATATTCTCTACATTAATTAAGATTAAAAGCCAAGTAATGACAATGAAGATTTAAATTTGCCCAGTTTGTTCAAATTTTAGGAAATTTATTTTAACATTTAACTACGTGTATGTAACACATCATCATGCAAGCACAATCTTGAGTTTTAAAGCGAATTAGAAGAAAGTATATAACCTATTCCAACATATTACAATTTACGATCGACTTCAAATTCAAGTCTAATGCTTTCTAAAAAATGTACTACGTATATCTGTAGGAATGAAATTAGAATATGGAATTGCTTTTCATTTACTTTTCTTCCCTTCCTTTTATATTGCTTGAATTACTACGGATCATGGAATTAAAATAGTAATAATTGAAATCATAGTGCGAAAATGTAATAGGTTAAGCAGATCATCGTCATTTTAATTTATTCTTCCAATAATCTATCTATACAAAAAATAAATGATTTTGAAAAAAAAAATTCCATTTCTCGACCTATTAAAAGATCCAGGACCATCGAAAAAATGGGATAAATTTGACCCTTCAAAAATCTATCTATCTATCTATCTATACAAAACACACGGAGGGACTTGCTTCTTCTTGGTCAACTTGCTTCTTCCTCATTCCTCTGTCAATCTAACTACTAAACCTTATCATACTCTCTCTACCAACCCATTCTACCCAATCCCTTTACCATCTCAATAAAACCCCATAGATTTGAGCCCTTTGTCATGGCAAATGCTCATCCTGCTCCCACAACCTCCGCCATTATTACCACCTCACGCTCAAACTTAGGAAAGTTGGGAGGTCGAAGATGTGCCTCACGTCTCGGGTCGACAACGTCAATTCCGTGAGTTTGTGTGCTTAATTTATCAAACTAATTTCCTCTTTCCTTTCCCTCTTTCTCTTTCGTTTTAGTTCTTCAATTTCAATCTAAAACCTCTTTGTTTTGGGTCTACAACGGAGAGAAATTACTACGTTATAGATTTTGACCGCTAAATTTTGTCTCGAGTCATAAGCATCTCAATTCTAGGGCTTTTTCTCTATCCTTTTTCCGTTCTTCACTCTCTCTAGTAATTGTTCTATCTTTATTTCTCAATTAATTTTTCACTTTTACTATATGTGATTTATGTATATACCTCACTCATGTGTTCGTGATTGGTTGTTCTATTGCTTTATGTCATGTAATTTGTTTCTTGATTAGTATTTGTGTAGTTTTTAGTACATTTTGAAATTTGTTTTGGATTGTGCTTTATTGGATTTGTTGGGGTTTTTGATGGATTTTGGATTATAATCTTTGTTTGGTTGAATTTTGAAGCATTTGTTTACGATAGAATGGGAATTGATTCTGATAAGTTGTTTGAATGTGGAATGTTTTGTCTTTTTTTGGGTTTCGATGGCGTTTTAGTTTTGATGGATTTTGTTTTTTCTATAACTTTTGTCAACAATAAATGAAACTTTGAAGGTTAAAATTTGAAATATAGGAATGGAAAAATTTACGAGAAAAAAAAATTTAGAAATACTAAAAGGACTTCATCGATATTAAGTCGTCCATAAAAAAGGGAGAGATATAGTATCCGGTCCCCAATTTTGAGGCTTTTTCAAGTGATCTACTTTATAGCGGTTTACGGTGACAAGTTGGCAATAAGTGACCTACACAAGTCCAACACATTCTTTTAGAAATGCAAACTTTGAAGATTACAAAATTAAATTAGTATATTAAAAGCGATTATGCAATGGTGGTTTCTCACATGTTCGATAATGAGATAAGAAGATTAATGGTGCAAGTAAAGGGAGTCATGGACTTTGTTGTAAACACATGATAGCAAATGGGGCTAAAAGATGAGTAGGATGACTAACAAACAAACCCCTTCACTATCCAACTACCCAGTGAACTCACTAAAATACTTGAGTGTAAGCTTTAGCTTGAGATACCGATTTTGAGTAGTTTTCGAGAAATGAAGGGCATAATGTGCTGACAGACAACAAAAAGTCACCACTCCATTGACATAATGCATTGGGACCTCATAAATGGAACTAACATAGTTACATATAATAATACCAAAAATTCAACTTGAAAAGGAAGGAATTATTTACTACCTTTTGTCAAAATTAACTATCCAAGTATAAAACTTATAAGATTCTAAGGAAATTTTGTCTTTAACATAATCAATGACCCGATATATCATTTTACATAAACTTATGAGTTTTATACTTTAATTTTGGAAGTGGGCTCATTAGGAAAGGAAAAAAAGACAAAACCAAGGATCATAATTCATAATATCTTCTTCATTAACTTCTTTCTCGAGTTCAAGATTGATCTAGATCATCTATAATTGATAAATTTGTACTTGAAAAAAAAAGTCTTAACTCTGAATCAATTATCAAATTATACTTTCTCATAATCCAACTTTTAACTCCTTTTTAAACATATGCAATATATGCAATCATTTGACGATATGAACTTTGAAATACATTTATCTTCACATGGGAGATAAACATATTTCTTTTCATTTTTTTTACTATAATACTTCCTTCTTTTTTGGGGGGTTTATTTGCTCATTTTGTTTTAATTGAAGGTAAGAAGGTAAAAGTAGTTATTTGTAAATTTTATCTGAGGCATCTATCTCTTATTAAAAAAAAAGAAAAAAAAAAAAAGGAAAAGCGAAATGAAAAGTGCATCCAGAGTTAGAAAGTTTCATGTATATATTGTTTTTGCAAATGAGTTAGGTTGGTAAGTTGGGTTAGTCTTAAAAATCGGTTTGTATGTATATAATTTTAAAAATCAGTTGGTGTATTATATTAGGATCATGCTCATATTATATGTTGGAGTTATGATTGATTGTGATAGAATACTTGCATGCTCCATATATTAAAGTTTGAAAGTTGGAGTTTTTGAAATCAATTAGTTTACTAAATAGTTGGTTCTTTATGGACCATAAATAGAGCATAGGGGATACGTTTGGTAGTGAGGAGATATAAGAAGGTTAAAATGGGATTATAGCACAAACAAATGGCTATAGTGCGAAGGTTTCAAAACAACGCTTTTACATAGTCTTGACTAAATTACGCCATGGAATTTGTTTTGATTAAGAACCAAGTATTAGGTAAGACCAAGGCTTGGGCTAGAAATATAATTAATATTTGACATTAATGGGTTAAAATTTTATTTTTATGGAGTAATATTGCTAACATGATGTTAAAATTTACTATATTTTTTCAACAAAAAAGGCTCCATTAGTAAAATTTACGAACTTTAAGTACTTTTGTTCTGAGTTTGCCCCTAAATTTATTGAGTGTTTAATTTAGTCGTGATGGCATAATCTTTGGAATTGTGATGAAGAACTTGGGGACTTTTTGGAACAAAAAAGTTGATGATGACTCTTATCTGAATCTTAAATACGACCATGGTGTTTGAGTCTGCGAGTTATATTATTAGGGATATATTTGTTTGGTTTCTAACTTTCTATTAAATGAAGGGAATTTTCAGATTGGAAAGTAAAAAAGGATTAATTTTGTGTCTGTGATTTTATTGGATTATGGTGACATAACGTTATAAACTTAATGAATATGCATAAAAAACACAAATTTTGGTTCTCTGTAATTTATGGCATCTTAATCCGGATAATTTTTTGAGTGATTGAGGGGTGGCTACCATTTTGACAAAGTAGAAATTATGTCCATCAATGCCATAAAAGTTGCACCTTCAAGACATTTCATGAAAGTAGTTAACATGGTCATATGCCTTTTCTTCAAGACATTTTATAATCTGGGTGTTGAGCTTTTGTTTCTAAATAAAAGATTAGTATATTTGTTTGTGTTTTTGTCATTTATTGGTCCTTTTAAGGAGCTTGAGATTTATTCCTAAATTTTATTCCTAAATTTTCAGATATTTATGCAATTTGAACTTTTCAGACTTCTATAAGTTAAAATTGGTTTTGGAAGAAAAGAGTTTTTAAATGTTGGTCAAGTCCATTTTTGAAGTGTTTTTTCCAGTGTAAAAGTTTTCTTTGAACTTATGTGGAAAATGCACCTCAAAATGATTTTAATTTCTTGGTCAAACTCTCATTTTTTTCATCATTATTCAAGGAAAATAAGGAAAAAATTGTCAGTTGATAGAAAAAGGATGTTCTTTTTATGTACTCCTTGATATTCCATGGCCTGAAAAGTACTTCTTTCTCGCTGCTGCAGCAATGCCCAACCACTAGCACCTTTACATGTACAACAAAGTTAGATTTATTGTGTCTGAAATAAAGTCGAGTTAAACAAACCTTTGTCGGTTTCCATGACATAATATAGTGCGCATATATATATACAATACAAGCACAATATTAGAGTTGGCCAAAACTAAGATCTGACGATCGGTGAGATGTACGCAAGATCGTCAAAACCAAGCTGAAAATCACAATGGGAAAATTTTAATTTCTTATTTTTACATGTTTGAAAAATAATATCAAACTCTTTTCCATTTTTGTTTTTTTCGTGTAAGGGGTTGTTTATCCCTTCACGATGGCGGATTATTGTTTGAGGCCACGACCGATTCTTTATATCTGAGAGCGAGGATTAGTAGAATGAATGTGGGTGAGGAATGATCATTATGTGATATCTTATACCACCATTTAGTATTAAGTAAAATAAGAGAGAAATCAATAGTTCAATCATCATAACATCACGAAGAGTAATTTATGTTCCCAAAACTTCAATCTAACAAACCAAAAAAAAAAAGACATACTTGAGTTGACCTTTGAAATATATCTTGAAGGTCGATTTATCAAGCGAGCTTGATTCAACTCATAAAGGGAATCTCTATCGGTCTTCTCAAATAGGGTTGGGTCTTCCAATATCAATAGGTTGTTGATTGTTTAGCTCTGCTTTGTTCCTTATTGAAACCACATAATTTTCTTTATATGCACATTATTTTAGAAAAAAAAATAAATAAATACTTGAGACACATTAGTTTCACATTATTAGTTAAATATGATATTTCAAAAAAAAATATTTTCTTTATATAAAAATCAATGTACACAATATTAATCTATTATCATTAGAATTAATATATCATAATAGTATATTATAAAAGGTATAAATAATACAATAATTTTATAACAAAATAAAATTCGTGCTTTCACACATAATCATTAGATAATTAAGTCAAACAACATAAAAAATATATATCATCATAAATCCTTGGGAATAAGGCGATAATTCTTGGTGACCAACCCATCCTTGCCGTCGATAGTGGTTGATGTACTAAAATCTAGCTTAATTTTAATATTTGGATATCTTTTACATACTTATAATGTAATTGTGGAAGATACTATTTCTTGCATACTTCTAGATTAGTACCTTTGGAATTAATAAAACCCTGTGATAATCACCAGTAACATATTTCTTATTTGGCATAAACCAAATATGGAGCCAACCCTTCATTAGTTCATTATTAGTCGATGTGGCTCAATTTTCTTGGTTTGAGTCAAAAGATTGATGAAGAATTGAAAAGATTGAAAATTTTTAGTGGGATTAAGAAAGAGGGAAAAAAGAAGTTATAAATTAAATAACACATGGTTCTCAAGAACTTATCCATATAAGAAAAATGAAAGGTTAAAGAAAAGAAAAACTTTGTTGATAAGGAAAAAATATGCATAAATTATTTGGTAGCAATTGTTATCGAGGCAGATGCCTTCTGGAGTCTCATTTATCCAAATTATGTTGTTTCCTTTACTGACTTTTTGGGAGACTTTAGTTTGAGGACTCCTTGAGATTAGAGGGGTAAATTCGGATGCATAGGAATTTCGGGTTTATTCTTTCTAATGTTTGTTGTTTGTAAGGTGATTAATTTATTGTTTTCTTTTTCCAATAAGTCTAATTATATATGCCCACACTTATCAACCTAAAATCATTACATTTCATATAATTTTGGTTCACTTTGTGGCTTTTGTGGATGCTTATATTCTATCCTATTTACTGATTTTGGTTTCCTGTTTATCTTTTGATATGGTCTTTAATTTTATGCATTTGCTCTATTATCTTTATAATATGTAGCTTATTCTTGAATTTATTAGGTGTTGGTTCAACTATTTATTAGGGAACTTATTCGTTTTGAGGGTGCTTTTTCGATTCTGCATGACACTGTAAGTCGATGAAATTTGAACTACTTGAATGATATTCACTTTGCCCATATAGTTATTTATGGTTCGCCTTCAACTCAAATGTGCGGTATCTAAATAATAATTATCTTACGGGAGGAATTCCTGCACAGCTTGCAAACTTGGAAAATTTAAAACTTTTATAAGTTCTGCATACACATATATAATGTTCTGAAATTATACTCTTAGCATATATTGATGGCAATAAAAGATGCACATCTGATTGATTTTTTAATTGCTAAAGTCTCTGTAGAAAGTATCGAGGTACATTAAGAAGGCGTGGATTTCAAACTTGAAATTATGCACAATTCACTTGAACAAATCAGTCATTGTAAATCATGGTAACTCATAGAGGAAATGAGAAACGGTGAGAAATTTATAGAAAATCAAATTACTGTTTTTTGTTTTTTGGTGAAATAATGGGGACTTTTAATGAGAAAGATTTCTTTCCATTTCTGTTGATTTATTTGGATTTCCTTTTGAATTTGTAGTATGGTCACAACTTTTCTTCTCTCTTCTTTGTGTTTGCTTTCTCTGTTTCCCTGTTTATGGAATTCATGGTTGTTGCTGTTAGTTCTGATATTCCTCTACCAGGGTAAGCCTCTTCTTCTTTACGTTTTTAGCTTTTTTCGGTTTATTGATTTTTAAAAAAAAAACCTTTGTGTTGTTGAAGGTTTTTTTTATAGATTTTTGTGGGTTTCGTAGGTTTTTGAAGCAAACCCCATTTTGTTTTAGCTTTTTTATAGATTTTTGAAGCAAACCTATTATGTTTTGGCTTTTAGCTTTTGTTGATTTTGTAGATTTTTGAAATAAGCCCCTTTATGTTGTTAAGCTTTTGTTAGCTTTTGTGGGTTTTATACATGTTTAAAGCAAAACTCATTATTTTCACTTTTAGCTCGACTGAATTTTGTAGATTTTTGAAGCAAGCCCATTATATTTTGGCTTTTACCTTTTGCGGATTTTTTAGATTTTTGTATAATAATGTGTAATAATGTTTCGGATTTATAATTGTTTTATTTTTACTCACATATTTTGATAATTTTGGAATTCCAAATATTTTCCGGTATATATTGAAGGATCTTGGTGTGGTGTAAAGAATATATTTGGTGTAATTTTGTAAAGTAAAGGGTTATGCTTTCGACATGTCGTTTCTCTATTTTACTGCGTATATATGTATTTTTTTTTCCGTCTTTTGTAAAGTTGGATAATTATACATGGTTATGATGATTTTGAGTATGGAATGATGTTTTTTTTAGTGGTTTGAATATGTATGGATGATTGTAAGGTTTTTAAACAGGTTTAGATTTTTCTGGATATCTATTTTTAAAGAAAATTCTGCCGAAATTTTTTAAAATTTGTAGCTACTAGCTTGATGTTTTGGTGGTTGGATGTGTTGATGATTGAATATATATTAATTTCTGCATGATATGATGATTTTGGGTATGAAATGATGGTTTTTTGGTGGTTTGGATATGTATGGATGATTGTAAGTTTTATAGACAAGTTTAGATTTATGCGGATATCTATTTTAAACAAAATTACGCAAAAATATTTAAAATCGATGGCAATTAGCTTCTTTGTTTTGGTGGTTAGATATGTGTTGATGATTGAGTATGTATTAATTTACTGCGTGTGTGTGTATTTTTTTGTGTTAAGTATTTTGTAAAGTTAACTAATTATTCATGGTTATGATGATTTTGGGTATGGAATGATGGTTGTTTTGGTAGTTTGAATATGTAGTGATCTTTCTTTGAAAACACTGCTCAAAATGCTCGAGAGAAACATCAAAATTCTGAGATCAAATATTAAATGTATGTGGGACTTTGGGTGGAATGAGGTGATGTTTACATATGTTGAAACAAATGACATTATAAAGGATGTGGAATGGGACGTGGTTGATGAACTCGAGACGAAATCATAAGAGAATGGTAACATGAGAAGCTCCAAGACTTTCTATGATATTAGCAAGGTTGTTTTCTAATACATTTTGTAATATGAGTTTCATATTGCCCAACTGTGGTGTTGTAAAAAGGTAAAGTACATAATTATTTGTAGAGTTTTGTTTTGAATTTGTTGCTACAATATATATATATTCTAGTTGTGTCCATGAACGGTGGGTTTTATTCCAAATTTTGGACGGCTAGATGATTTTTTTAGCTATATGTTTGACCAAATTTGTCAAAATTGGTGGTTGGGTCAATTATTTTTGAACTTCTTATTTTATTTTATTTTTTCTTTAATCAGACAAAGGAGCTCCAAACCAATTTGGTGCACATGAACCTTTTAAGCAAGTGGATATCATTATGTTATTTCTTTACTACAATGCTTTTACCTGTTAATGTATCAGTGACTGGTATTCAGTGGACACATTTGTATGATTGATTGTGCTTAAATTAGTTTTACTAATTAATCCATGTTCCATCTAAAATTGCAAATTAAATGAAGGGAATCAATAGCATATAGGTGTGGAGGAGTGCTTTTAAATGTGCTTAAAGAAAATATGAAGGTCATTGGCATTAGGATTGTTTCGAATTTAATAAATGTAGTTAACTGGCCTAGGTCAATTTTATTGTTGAGTGAATGTGGATGTTGGCTTTAGTTGTTTTTTTAAAAAATTTATTTTTCTTGCCAGTCTCGATTTGTAAATAATGAACATGTAGATACAATTTGTGGCAAAATTTTTGACTTTACTTTTTGGGTGGGATGTCTATCTTGATTAGAAATTTTTTTATTTACAACAAATATTTACGAAATTTTCTAATTTTTATCAAATATATACTCTTTAAACATTGTAACTCATATTTTTCATTTAGATTCATCTTTAGGTATTAAATAATTATACGAGTATTCGTAGTGCCGGAGGCACGGGTTAACCCTAGTATATATATATGATACAATTTTTCTCTTTCTTGTACCATGTGAAAAATAAAAAATCAAAATAGAAGGCAATTTTCTTTTTCTTTTATTTTAGAAAATGTACTATAAATAAGGCCTGCACACATTGAATACAAACTTTATCGATATAACATTCTCAAATTTATTTTAAAAAAATTTATTATTATACCACAACTTCTAAAATAATACTAAAAATGTAGGTAGTCACGAAATTTAAAGGAAATTAATATTTTTACCATATTTTTTTAATATTTTTATATAAAAAGTATCGTTATAGATGTATAGTTATGGTGAAAATTGTCACTATAAAATCTATAGCGATGATTTTTATGTAAAAATATTATTTTTTGTTGAATTTATTAATTTCCAAAAATTAATATTCACTTTCTTTTATACTCTCTCTCATTAATTCTTGACTTGATTCAATGTAAGTGGGGCCGTTCAAATTGAGAAAGTAGGAAGTAGAAACAATAAATAATAAAACAGTGAAGGCAGAAGAAGAATCTTTTATTCGCCTTGTAGGGGGGGTCCTAACCAAGACCAAACTCGATTAATTGCACGAAAAAATGGCATATAGACAATTAGACAGTTGTGTTATGGTACGGTAATTTATTTACGACTGTCACGATCGATTTTAATACCAACTACAATCTTTTATTTTAACACCATGCCATGCCTTGCCACCCCACCACCACCACCACCACCACCACCACCACCACCACCAACAGAAGTTTGCACTTTCCTCCTTCCGTTGTTCACAAACAACTCTTAGACGACAAATAAAAACAACTTACGACAACAACTTTGTTTTGAAACCATTAAATTTGTGAAACTAATTAAGAAGAAACGACTCCAAAGTTATGCTGGAAATTGTTCATCCAAGCAGAGAGCTGCTGAGAGAAAAGTAAACAGGAGGCCGGACAAGGCCGCAATTTTGCTCACAAAACTATAATACATACTCCCTCCATTTTTTAATATAAATCATTTTAGAGAAATATTTTTGTTCCTTAATATAAGTCGTTTGAGAATTTCAAGTAAGCATTAATTGCTTAGTTTTTAATATTACCCCAAGTATTAAATATAACTTTGGTTTCTCTCACTATTTTTCTCATCCGATAAATAACAATCTCTTTATTCCAATCTGAGGATGATATAGACAATTGATATTATAGTTAATGCTATACAATCATTACCTTAATACTTGTGCACAACCCTAAAACGACCTATATTAAAGAATGGAGGGAGTACATAACAATTACATGCATTACAATTAAAAAGCTCCGTATTTATTATACATTCAAAATATTGTCCAAATATACACGGACTTTCCCTTATCAGGTTACAAATTGCAACCACTCCCACAACTCAAGATATCAATCAAGATCTGCCCTAATCACCCTGATTATGTCTGTTTGAGATACAAGTCCCACAAGCAAACCCATCCGATCCACCACCCAAACTCGGTGGACATGTTTAGTAACGGCCTTGTCCACTACTTCCGAGAGCAATGATTCAGCATGACATGTCACAAGTCCTCTTGATGCAGGAGCAGGAGCAGAAGCAACATGCATGAGGAGGCGGATTTAATGAAAGCTTCTCCGTGAATTCCATAACGCTAACGGGCAACCAATATCTTAGTTGAGTTATTGGACATCCTCTTAAATCTGTTGCTGAAAATGTCCCAACTAGCCTTCTTCCTTTGCCCTGTAAATAACATGTCTCAAGTTCAAGTTCCCCGCCTAGCTAAACACATATATGCATGCAATTAACCATCCTTTCCAACCAAAATAAAATATAGGATTAATTAATTTTGACTTTTTAAATTCAACTTTTTGAAAATATTTCTTTAAAACGTCAAAAGTGATTTTATACTTTAACACAAGACTGAACATAAGGTAAGGTAAGGTATAATTTGTGATGTCGAAAAAAGGGGGAAGTGAAAACCAGTGAATGACTTGCATACATCTACAAGCAGCATGTGATCTTCTTCAGAGGTATTGATAGCTTGTACAATGGGAACAGCATTGAGTGAAGCAGCCCTCATGAATTTGATGGAATCAATAACTTTGGTACGATCCGTAACACCAAAAATATGGTCACTCATGGCACCCAATTCGCTTACACTGCGAGACATGATGGCCTGCAGCTCATGATCAGCAGAATTACTCTCCTTCAAAAACTTCAAGAGGTCCATTTGGGTGATCATCAACTCCACCTACATTTTCCATGCGGCTGTCTATTGGTACCAAAGCACGGTGGATTCCTTTGCTAAAAACTTCCATACAGTCCATAATGCTGCACATATAATTATATAATTGCACTGGCTGGTATATAATAACTTCTCCAGTTACTTAAAGAGTTGGCACTGGTTTATATATGTATGTATATGTATTCGTCCAAAAATTAAGGTGGGACATATTATAAAGAATATAATGCAATTTTGGAGTGATGTAAAACTCGGATATATCATGTGAAATTAAATCTCAAAACTCAATAACGAAGTTGAAATAAATAATCTCTCTTTATATTAGATATAATAAGGAAAAAATTTATAACTTTAATATATTCTTCAAAAATCAATTTTATCCTAGAATCATAGTATGTAGTGAATAATTTTTAAATGTACACGAGTCTCCGTCGAGTAAAAAGTATTATGTTTGAATAAGATCTAGATCTAAGCTGTAATTTCTTAGCAATAGTATTTTTATGACAAAAAAAATCTTACAAAAAGTTGTTTACTGGTTATGGTTGGTAATTACTATCACTAGGCACTGTACACCATAGATCATCCACATATTACATTGTCACAGTCATTTTATAAACTAGTAGTTTTTGTAAGCTTTTTTTTGGCACCGTACCATTACGTACTCATTTCCTAGAGTTATATGTCCAACTCGGAAATAACTCGTCTATCTCTCTTGCCCATGTTTTCCTACCAAGAGAATGACAAATTTGGAATACAGCAAAAAATTTATATCTTTTATCCTCTAAATTGTGAACGCTATAAAAAAATTAATATAATGCTAATTAAAATAATAGTCTAGATTTAAAACTTCAGTTTTTTATTCTTTTTCTTTTCCGTCCTGAACTTGAGAGCATTGTGTAAAAAGACTATAAAACTTTTGAAATAAAAAAATAAATATAAAAACTCATGTGTTGAACAATATATGAAGGGCGTTACTATTTTCATAAGCAAAAATATTTTTCCACAAAGTTTCATGTGAATTCACATGAACGGTCCACCCACTATTTATAAAAAATTAACCTTGTGAAAATATTAATTTAATTTTTTTGTGAAAATAATAACTCTCTATATGAATTTACACGCAAAATAAGAGTTTTGAACAAAATTAGTTCAATTTTCCTTAATGGGTGGGTCACAATTAAAACTAATTAAGTTGATGAAGGCATATTAATTCTTAATGCGGGTTGGAAGGGAAGGGGAGGAGGAAGGAGAATGAGTTGTTTATGAGTTTAGAATGAGGAAAGAGAAAGAAAATATATTTTATTTTTAAATTACACTATTATTATATTACCTTAACAAATAAATAATTAAAAACTACTTTAAATAATATAAAATATCTAACTTTCTAATCATTTCTCATCTCTTCAAATCCTTCCGCCTTTAGGAGGAAAATTTTGAACTTTATGTCTAAATCACTTTCCTTCCTCCTAAAACATAAGATTTTGAGGAATTTTAATTATTCCCCACTCCCTCCCTCCCCCTCCACCTCCACTCCCCCTCCCCCTCCCCCTTACAAACACAGTATAAATTATTAGTAAAGTAACAGTATCAGACTATCAGATCCTTTCAAAAAAAAATTATTTATTTTTATTGTTTAAAACGTCTCAAGACAGTATATAATAAGGAGAAAAATAAGTAAACAATTACTTGCCTGGTATTACGATTGAGCGTCCAAAGACTGAGACTTTCAAGGCAGTGGCCTATAACCGATGACACCGAAACTGACATCCTCTGGTCAAGATCGCCACCTCCGTCGATATCATCTCCGGCGATATGAGCCAGGATGTCCAGCATGGTAATTATTCCTATGTAGTGTTTTCTGACAGCACCAGTCAGCTTATCAGACCCTAAGATCATTGACCCACCTGCTCCAATCCAGTGTCCGGGCGGTGCAGCCACCGGAACCGCCACCACACGGTTGGCCACTAGGACGTTCATGGTGTGGGGCAGCGTAGCCGTGTACGGCACCTCCACGAGCCTCCGCTTATCCGCCTAACCACATGGCTTACTTTCTTGTCCTTGAAACGTACGCTGCTTTGCATGTTGTTGCCGTAAACCTGATCATCTTCCACCGTCATCTGCATCTCTCTAATGTAATTTTCTTTACTTTACTAAGGCTCCAGCCTCCAAGAGTAGAAGATTGGATAATTTTCTTGCTTTTTTCTTTCCAAAAAAATATTTTAAGCAGATTAATTGCTACTACATTATATATCTATATTTGGGTGGTTGTTTGTATTTATATATATATGAAAAGTTTGCATGCGTGTTGGACACGTACTCAGCTGACTAACTAAGGTGTTTCACTCACCGATGCAAATATATACTCCCTCCATTCTAAAATATCGTCGTTTTAAAAATTAAAATTTATTTTAAAAAATTTATCGTTTATAATTTTCGAGGAGAATAAATTATTTATTTTTTTATATTACTCCTACATTTTTTCATTGTCCCAAAAAATTCTCTCTCTTGTATTAATAGTTTTTAACTTTTCATGAAAGAGTAGTGATGAAATCAAATAAATTTTATTTAATAAATGGTACTTTTTTAATTTATGTGTAAAAACTTTAAGCAGCAATCTTTTAAGAAGCGAAGATAATATATATATATATATATATATATATATATATATATATATATATATATATATATATATATATATATATATATATATATATATATCTTGTCGTCCTTAATTTAACTTCTATCCCGCTTTTTCCTCTCCCAATTAATTTGCCATCTGACTTGAATGAATTTTTACGCATTTTAGCCTTATATTTTTTATCTCTCTCTTTTACACTCCAAAAACTTAAAAACGCCAACTCATTTACCCTCCAAAGTTATAATGAGCTAGTCATAAATTAATAACCTAACCGATCGACAAGTGATCATAGTGTTGCAATTAAAAGAGCAAAAGGCAATACCTTCAAATTTTTACAGCAACCGAGTCCATCTAAAGTAGGAGTACTTCCTTTAAAAGGCATGTAATTTAATTAGTTAATAAGGCCTAAATCGAATTTAAGCTCCCAATAAGTCCCAAGCCGTAATTTATGTGTCATTTTTGACGATTTAAACCTCATTCAATAAGTATGCATGCATGTTAAAAGGGTATAAACGACCCAACATGGATATCGGCGCGCAACATGGTATTCCATCTTTATTATCAACGATCGATCATAACCCACACACCAGACATTTCAAATGATCACCCGTCACTTGAAGTGATCTACCTCAAGTGGAAAAACGTACATGGTTCCTGCAAAATCAGTTTTATATATATATATGGAAATAATCCATAACAAGTATTTACTATGGATGAAAATTGAGCAAATAGTATCATAGCCGCACATTATATAAATTAAGGGCTGAGATTTTAAAATAAAACACCCCTTCCGCCAGACGAAGTAGCGGAGCATGAAAAATTTTGCAGACCGTCCGCTAGTTAGCGGAGGCTAGAAAAACAATTTGGTAGCTAAAATTAAGATACTACTAAAAGTAGGGAATTGAAAATAGTGCTACAATACTACTAAAAGTCTAAAACCCCATTGAGAATCTCACAAGAAGCACTTCTTTCCTCTTTCCCTCTCTTTTTTCTGCACTCAGCTTTGTTCTCCTCTTAGCAACCCCAGAAAAATGTCGACAGAAAAAAAGGGAAAGGGCCAGAAACGTCGCCAAAAAACCAAATCTCCGGGACCACTATCCTCCTGCAAGCTCCCCCACGACGTCATTCTCAACATCCTCTCCCGCCTTCCCGTCAAAACCCTCCTCCAATTCAGATGCGTGTGCAAACCTTGGAAATCCCTAATCCGAAGCCCTAAACTCATCAATCTCCACCTCTCTCACCACTCCTCCGCCACCACATCTTCGTTGCTCCTCCTCCACAGCGTCGATAAATGCTCGCTACTTGCTTATATCATATTCACATAGCCCAATCATTAGTTTTGATTAAACATCATTCACGTGGATGAGATTGAAAAATACAAGGGAAGGATTGGATAGAAAGATGTCTACAATCTCTCTTAAATTCGTCAAGCTCAATTTATGTGGAATTGAAAAAAAAATTCAGATTCGCTAGACGAACTAGCGAAGGGGCTTTAAAAAATTTCATCATACACTACTTCATTTGGCGGAAGGCGTGTTTAATTTTTTAATCTCTGCACGTGATTATTGAAATGGACGGCTATGATGCTATTTGCCCAATTTTAATCCATAGCAAATACTTTCTATGGATCATTTCCCATATATATATATATATATATATATATATATATATATATATATATATATAAATGACACAAAGAAAGAGGTAAAAACTCAAATTACTTCCGAGAAAACTTGCAAAGCAGCTAATGATAATTAAGACAATTATTTTGCTTCTCGTTGAGGCATAAATTCACAAAGTTAATTGGCCTCTCAACACGTCTTGTTTTATTTATAGTTTTTCAACCTTTTCTTACATGATTGAATGTGCGGAGAGGAGAGACTTTCCCACGCCTAGCTAGCTGGCTCACAAATTGCAACAAATACTCTATCATCTCAGCACCCTCTGCTATGCTTCAATCAGAGTTATGTATCCTACAACCTACCATACTTCAAACTAATAGCTCCCTCATCACAAAGCGGGTGCATATGTGAAGCATTTTCAAGCACTTCACTTTGGTGGTAGTTGCTCAGCACTACCTGCAACAGGCTTCGTCTTAGGCCCTACACCATTTTCATGCGGAGGCACGCTACCCCACTTTCCCTCTGATTCCAGAGGCTCAAGAACATGAACGCCACCATCAGTAAGCCCCAGTGCAATCTGATTAGGATCGGTTGGATGACCTGTGATTACAAGGGGATACACCCTTGAGCTGTGAAATTGCAAAACAAGGCAACTTCAGAGGTGGGAAATGATCGTCATATCAAATATTCAATTGACTTGTTAGTTTCACATAAACTAGCACACATACCTTGGATTCAAAGGTAAATAGGCTGTGTGGCTAATCCGACACCTCATTCTAAGCATGGTGGCAGTCAACACAGTAATGCTCCCATCTTCGTCGCAAACATATATTAATTGGCTATCGCAAGAATATGTAGCATCTGTAATTCGCCCACTTGATTCTTTGGGAACCCACTGCAAGAAACCACATTAATTTTACGACTATCACCTACCACACTGGAGTTAACACTACGCAATTCTAGGAGCGAGAAGTATTTTTTTCATTCAACTAAATAACTAGGTGCTTATCTAAAATATTAGGGGAGTCGGACATGCAATTATATTCACCAAGTTCATGCGAAAAAGAAAATCTTCATTGTATGTGACAATTATACTCCATCCTAAAAAATGAGTAGTTACAAAGAAAATGGTACTCTTTATAAAAGAGGTAGTAATCAGCATTTGAGTTGCTTTACACAATCAAATTACTAAATCAAGCAAAGACATCAGATATTTGAGTGCAAGTAATGACCACACACCTGTTTAATCAATTCGAGCTTCGGCGCTTCATATATGGCTATATGAGTTTCATGGACAGCCATCACATGAGTTTGGTCTTGGTGAAACTGTACACGGGTCTGCGCGAGAGGGGTTGGTGCTCTTCCAGAAGGAATCTGCAGGAACTTACTGCCCTGCTCCTCCCATCTATCCATGCTCCAAACACAGAGCTGAAAGGAAGAATAAAACTCAACTGACCAAAAATAATGTAGTGGGATAATCATATCACGTCTGTATGTCACAACAGGTAAAGAGAGAGAAACAGAGAAAGAGAGAGAGAGAGACAGAGAGAAAGATAAAGAGAGAGCTTTTCCCCTCAAGCATAGTAGCTCACAATATACCTGAGCATCAGCTCCAGATGACACAAGGATGTTTAGAACATTAGAGAAGGCAAGGCCAGTGACTCTCTTCTGATGCCCTTTTAACTTGCTTTTGACCTATGCAGTTCAAACATTTAAAAAAATCAAGATATACTCATCCAGTTCGGATTCAAAATATTAAGGTGTTGGCAAAGGTGAAGACCTCATCAACCCTAACATAATAGATTTGTATTGAAGAGTCCTCCATGCCAATTGCAATTATGTTATTGTCCTGTGGATGGAAGGCAAGAGAAGTTGCAGCAGGAGGGGGAGGCATGAATGTTGTCATAGTCTGCCAAAAATAGTGTATAAAAAAAATGTTATTTACACCATCAAAAAATATACATTTACATGCAGAAAGCTAGGAAACAAAAGAAAATCCCAGGACCAAACAGATGGGCCACAATAAAATCAGCATCAGTGAGATGTCCTTACCTTGAACGTCATCATATTAAACAGAGAAATTTTTCCTCCATTCGCAGACATGACATAAGAATCATTCTTAGAAAGCGCAAAACACGGAACAGCATCTTCAAGGTTTGTCTCACTTATATCGTTGGTCATTAATATTCCACTTGAAGGTTGCCATAATTGTGGCGGAACATTAGTAGTTGCCTACAAGTGGCGAATAAAAGGAAAATCAAATGAGACCTGGATAACAAAGGTATACAAAAAGGGAGATTAAAAGCAAAAAACTACCTTCCCCGTCAAGTTCCGCTCATTCCTCTGCCATTTCCAAAGTTTGTGTACAGCATTATATGCTAACGCCAATATGGCACCTCCTGAATTTGTATAAATTAACCTAATAATCTGGAATGGATGACGAAAATTGTCAGAAGATCACTAAAAAATCCCACTAAACTAGAAATAATAGATAATACATAGTCAAGACAGACTACAGTAGACTGTTCTATCTCTACAATAGTCTCACTCATCAAGTGACTCACTATAGCGTATGCGAAGAACATGAAGATTGCATATTTTTCCAGCACTAACCGAAAATAGGTATTTGTGTTGCCAAATAGAAGTGCAATAACGAAAGTAACCACCCCCTCCCCAGCACACCGTCACGACCAGAACAAGGGGAAAGAAAGTAATGGACAATATGAACACAGAAGCTTGTGTGTCTGAGACACGTACTCCCTTTCCCATATACATATACATATATATAAACATAAATACACACACACCATATTTCAGAGATCATATCTATAAAGGAAATGAAAATCTTACCTACTGGGGGAAATATATATGCATGTGTGTGTGTGTGTGTGTGTGTGTATTTATAAAGTAAAGATTAGCAAGAGGTACACATGCTAGCTGCCTAGCTTATACTAATAGCAGATACATACTCTTACTGATAACAAGCTATCAGGAAGTTTCAGGGAACGAAGTTGAGTTTGTTCATTGATTTCTGTCAGCTTCCAAATCTTAGATTTTTCCATCTCATCTGTAATCCTAGGATTCACCTCTGCAAAAGTTCGGATATCTCCATTCTACAGAATACTTAAAAGCTAATCAGTGAACCATAAAAAACAAAAGTAGACTTGCAACCTAGAAAACAATCCAAAACATTAATACATAGTAAATGAATGAAAGAAATTATTTCACTAAATATGACAGGAATACACAATAGCAGAGGAAAAACATGCACTGGTCCTCAAAGAGAGTCCCTAATCCAGATGGAAGTAATATCTGTACTTACTAGAGGTACTATAGCTGTCACTGTTGTGCTTCTTTCTGCCACTCCAATGGTTGTTGCAACAGACGAACTTGATGCACCATACGCACCGATTATGGGAGACTACAAAGTGATTGATGCACGTTAAGAAGCACGTCCAGATTACAGTAATTGAAAAAAAATCTCTACATCAGTTTACCTTTACAACACTCCCGGAAACAACTCTAGAAGCATCAACTGCATGATTGTCAATGGAGCGAACCAGACGAACACCTTCAGCATTCCCAAGTATTTTGACACCATTCTCACTCGTTGAGACAGCCAAGAGTATCCCTTCCTTACTAAACTTAATGCAAGGTGAAGCCTGAGGATAGGAAAGCATAAGATTGTAAGTTATATGAAGACAATACTCCAAGTACATCTGCAAGAGGCGAATTCAGTTATTACCGGTAATCCACCATCTGCATCAGTAGTCGTCAGGAGGTTAACATTATCAATGTCCCAAAACTTGATAACAAACTCATCACCAGCAACCAGGAACCGATTCTTCGTATCAAACTGAACAACACCCACGGACCGCTTCCCAAGACCAAGGTAACTTCTCTTGACAGCACCTTCACTTTCATTCCACTCCACAATGTGTGATTCTCCGTCTTTATTAGTCCCACATGAAAAAAGCCTACAATTTGTACAGGAAAGTAAGAAAAAGATACAAAAAAGCATTAGAAGTCAAGACAACAGTTATGTGAGTTATTGAAAACTAAGACATCAAACAAGCAGTAGACACCGGATCATGTACCTCGTCCCATCAGCACTGTAGGTCATTTTTGTGCAAGATTGTCCTGGTGCATCATAATCAACTCTTGAACCCAAATTGTCATATAACCAAGCCTTAATCTTCCCATCAACAGATGTTGAAAAGATGAACTGAGACAAAAGACATGGCACTTGATTAAAAGAAGCATACTTAGAAGGCAAAACTACAAAAGGTCTATGGATCTGCACTTCCTACCTACCACGGAAAATAACAGATTTTTTTTGGGGGTGGCGGCGAGGAAAAAGGGTTTTCAATCTGAAGTTAGAGAATGTTTTTTAACTGAAAAATCTTGTGATAAAGTTCTGTTTTCTATTCTAGGAGTCTCTTATTAGGCAACCCTTCAACAAACAAATACCTGGATGTTTTCCTTTTGATGTGGGCATACGGAATAGACAGGGGCCCCGTGACCCTCGAAAGTGTACTGTTTAGATCCCGTTACAGCATCCCAGACCTGCATAGACATAAACTTATAAGATTGCAGTCATGGGCTTACCATTCCATCCGACATATTTGATAACAAAACAAACCTTGATAGCCTTGTCATCTCCGCAAGTTATAATGCAAAGTTGTTTGTTTGGGAGTGAGAAAGCAAGATCACTAACATTACCAACATGCGCATCAATCTGAAAGAACTCATGATAGAGATTCACTTAATTTTCTTTTGATAATTAAAGGATTGGAAGACAACAGTAGATATACAACACCAGCTAGATACTATACTTAGACGGCTAATTAGAAGTTCAGTACATAACACAAACCTCTAGGTGGTTCCGTAAATCATCACTGCCATCAAAGGAGTATATGTGCACAATGTGCTTTGAGTAGGCAACACCTGAATCAGAGGTCGGACAATCAACGTACCACCAGAAGCATATATCTCCAAAAGATCTCATCTTATTTTGTAATAGTTTCATTAAGCAAATAATAAAATAAAATAAAAAACGTAAAACATAAATTCAGAGAAAAAGTTCCAAACTTTTAGTAGCATGGAAGTACTCATATGATGAGAAGATAATAAATTAAAAGAGAAAGAAAGAAAGAAAGAACTGATAACAAACCAAACAGGGTGCCATCAGGACTCCACATCACACGGTTTACAGATGCGGTATACTCATTCGCTAATGATGCCTGTGTAAAGGGAGAAACTAATGTGATGCTTGCTTGTGAGAAACATGAAAGGATCAAACTTACGCAAAATTATTCCGAATACAATAGCTCATACCTGCAGAGTCATAGAACATGCTCCAAGGTTCCAAACCTTGAAATTTTTAAAAGCAAGCCTGTCCCTGCTACCTACTTCCCACACTGAAATATCACCAATATTCGTCCCAACTGAAACGTGAAAGGATTAAAGGTAAGACAGTTTTTCCAATTCTGAGCGTAGGTTGGGAAGAGCAAAAAAAGTTTCTCGGTGAAAGCTAACCAAGAAGCATCATTTGTTGCACTGGATGGAAATCCATGCTCTTGACAGCAGAACCCTGATTCAGATTAGCAACAACAGTCTTCGGCAAATCATAAGAAGAATATGAGGCATGAGAATGGCTGCTGCCAGGATATGTGTCGGACAAAATATTATTTGGGAGATTATTGACCTGTGAAGTCCAATTAAAAGAAAGATCAACTGCCAATACATCTAAAACATTTCAGAAATCTAAAATCTTGGTAAAGACGGTGAAAAATGTCATAAAATGTAACAAATTAGCAATCCAAGAAAACCACAATTACCTATCAAAAGACCTGAACAATATCAAGAACAAGTAAAATACTATACAATTATGCCAAAATAAATTTTTTTAAATTCAACCAGAACAACCTAGAACCTCACCAAGCTCTGGCGCAAACCAAAAAACTAAAATCCAGTGGATGATAAGATAGAATAGGTTGAAATGGATTGTACCTCCTCTGATATCCCAGAAGGTCTAGTTCTCCTCAACAAATGTTCAGAATCTGCAGTTTGATAGTCCATTGCTGGATTATTAGGAGTCCTAGGACGCTTTAGCATAGATGCTATCACAAATATAGATGGAAGAAGGGAACATTAAAACTTACCTAGGAAAAGTAAGATGGAATGTAGGATATATTCTCATTTTAACCCCAAAAAAAAACCTTGAGGAACCTATGTCAGTAAAACTCATAATTGAAAAGAACTACAGAACCCAATAGTATACTCTTCTCTCCGGTAAAATGGTATGTTGTACCTGTACAGGTTCTGCCTGTACAGGTAATGTGACTTGTGTATTGTAGTTACAGTAATATAGTAATACTGCTACGATTCCCCAATAGCGATATGGGAAACATCAAGTCCAAGTACATATATCAACACATGCAAGCCTGTTAGGAAGTTAAAAATGTTATTGAAGTCTTCCACCAAGACTTCCCATTGTTTGACAAGTGAAGATACAGGTTGCCAATTGCAAACCTTCATTGTACTGATTTCAACTTATTATAAACTTACATCTATTACTATCCTTTTCCTGCTGCTACTCTATTTAAATACACCAGCACATTCCAGTAAGAAAAACCCAAAAGAACATCTAGTTCATTGATCCTCCTTGAATTCATGTCCAATGTCCTTTTCACTCTATTTCTTTACAAATGATGAACAATAGGTTCCGGTCAGGTAGCACTGATAACTGGAGGCTTATGTGGACTAACAGTAAACCTTGCATTTCTATAGCAGAACTTCAAGCAGACATAATATGTAACCTGGAGAATTATGGGGTAAGTTTTGGGTCAAAGAAAGATACCTAAATGCTCTAAATTCTGTCTGCTTTGGTCTACCAAACCATACCCAGGAATCAGTATTCAGGAGAATTATGGTAGGCTGCAGTATTCAGTGGGAAAAACGTATGGTGACAGTCTTAGACTAGTATGTATAGAAGTAGTAAATGAACAAACCTGTTACTATACACCTTCCATTTATATGAAGTGCTTCTCAATGGAGAGCGTTCTACGTCAATACATATTAATTCATGACGGACGTATAGAGCTAACAATTTAAAACTGAAACTCATGGTCTACACTTATTCTAATCAAACTCGAGAACATTACAAATGCAAATGACAAATAAATTACACATGACAATTATGTTGTCAACTCAATAAAATTACCAGCATTATTGCCTATTGGACCTCCAGAAATCGCTGGGTGCGGCATGGAGGATGTGTTAGCCATCCATCCTCCAAGAGAGGAAGTTAGAGCTGCAAGTGCAGGTTGGAATGGCTAAAAATGAAAAGGAAAATATTACAAAACAGAATAAGGAAAATCATAATATAGAGCTCCCAATCAAAGTGTAGAAATGACTAAAATGAAGCTCAATGTTCTCTTATGAACTTACACCATGAGCACCTAGAGGCGGGAAACAACTCACTTTAGGCATGGAACCCATTAGCTGATTAGTGACAGGAGATGGAACCCGCGCACCATTTGGTTGCCCACATGTATGGTCCACAAAGAGGGTTTTTATGTCTGGGTTAGAGTTTGGACTCTTGCAGAGCTGATGCTGCCAATTTAAGCTGCAAATCAGAAACAAATTCTTAGATGGCCATAATAAACAGCAAAACAAAAGACGGTTGATTGAATAAAATTTCACTAAGGTACCTCTGATTGATTAATGTCCGTAACCTCGAGTTCTTCAAGCTGGGAAATTGAAGTTTATCCCTGAAAAGTGGATTTGCCTCTATCAACTTTTTAAGCTCCTCAAACATAATAGCCCTGGCCGACTTAGTGTCTCCATATTTTGAAAGTTGTTCATTCTCCCTGGAAATAAACTCCCATTAAATGCGAAAGAAATGACCACATCATATTAGAGATCATTCCATATTGTCCACAAATTCTGGTCTTCTCATCAAGCTTTTGTGTTGGTAGTGATTCAAAACCTGCATTACTCTTATTCCACGCCTCCCGATGATTTCATCAACAATATGTTATGTGATATGATGATGCAAATTTTATAAGATTAGAAAACAGAACTAAGTTACTTCATTAACTGAATCAAATATCATAATTCCTTTATCTTTTTGTATTATTCACTTGTACAGCAAAACATTTAATAGGCAAAGAGGGATTTAAAAACTGAATACTGAAAACCACAGAATCAAGAACAAAAAATAAAGTTGCAAGGAAGGAAAGACCATTACATCTTCCTGGTCAGAAATTTTTACTTCCAGGGAAAATTATTTAACAACAAAGGAGAAAGCGAACTAAAAACAGAAGATTGAAAACCCGCATAATCAAGATTACTTGGTCGAAGCAAAAGGAAACTAATAAAAAAAATCCAGGCGTACCTGCATTTAGCAACAAAAAAGGAAAATAAAAGTGAAGATCGAAACCCTATAATTGAGTTTACTAACTCTTGCCCTATATGAACAGGAGCTTTTGTCCCATGTCCTACAACAATTTCTATTACAAAAAATGTAAGCATTGTACATAATCCAAACAATCTTACAACGGCATCAGAATAATCATATCAATTAATCATAAAACTCAGTTCGAGACAGCATACCATCATCACATCATGATCCCAATTCCCAACAGTTATCAACTCAGAAGGGATAAATAAAAAAAGATCAAGATACCTAAAATTCGTCAAGGTCAGAAGCAGCGTTATTTCCTTGAAAAGATCTTCATTAAAGGAGGAAAAGACTTTCAAGTCCTTCCTCAGAACCTCAAGAGCGGCCCCATACTCATTCCTGAATCCGATTAAAAAAAACACCCAATAACTATAAATATACACCAAAATCCAAAACAAACGCATGCACTAATTCAATGTAGAACTCACTTGTCCAAAGCTTCAAGGTATTTCTGCTTCCTAATTTCAAAGAATATTTTCATGGAGTATCGGTTATCATCAACCTTGGTAAATCCAGATAAATATTTTTCTACTTCATCCCATTCTCCATTCGTAACAGCATCTTCAAAATACTTCAGGTTAAAGAACAACCCCGATTCCTTCTCCAACCTTCAAAACCCAAATCAGAAAATCAAATAGCAAATTCAAACCCTCCACCAAAAAATCATTATTTTTAAAGCAAATCAAATAACACAACACACCAAAACCACACATTCAATAAAAAATACAAAAGTGAAAACCCTTACTTGTGAACCGTCTGTTTAAATTTCTCTTCATCTAAGAACTGAAGTACAAGAAAAACAAGCTCTCTGCTTAAGGAAGACATCTCTGCCTCTGATCGACCCCAAAACCTAGTAAATCCACCCAAAATAAGCTATTCAAAAGTTAATTAGGGCTTTCCATAACCGATCAAAGAAACTGACAATTTTATTATAAACATCAAATGAAAAAAAACACATGCAATTACACATACACAAATCAACAAGAGCTTGAACAAGTATACCTCGATTCAATTGAGTTTAAGAAATGTGAGTAGGGGAGATTGGAAATAGAAGATTGCAAGAATTCTCGAGCTTTTTTTCCCTTTCTCTATATCTCTCTGTTTGTCAAAGCAAGTCAGTGAGGGGAAGAGAGAGAGGTGAAACTATGAGTGAGATATCGGTAGTGCTTTGACACCCCGTATTTAAAGAGCACACGGAATCAGATATTAATGAGACGAGCACGCACCACCAGACGCGTATAGAAACTTCGACAATATCCACGTCGCTGTGTCGGAAACTGCCTTCAT
Organism: Panax ginseng; assembly: GCA_020205605.1. Taxonomy (NCBI): domain Eukaryota; kingdom Viridiplantae; phylum Streptophyta; class Magnoliopsida; order Apiales; family Araliaceae; genus Panax; species Panax ginseng. The sequence goes on from CM035132.1 coordinate 4,543,231, forward strand.
TTCTACTTCGCGGCGACCGTATAACCATGCCAAGTGGAAAGTGTCAGTGGATTATGCATGACCGCGCGTGGGTCTCATTTCTCCAAATTTGATACCAATAAAGAAATGATAAGTACTTGTGCTTATGATAAAGGTTCGTACGTCAAGTTGATAAGACCTCAATTACAGACTGATAACTACAGTGACTTTTTTCATTAGGGTCGGTCTTTGTGAAAATAAAAATAAAAATATAGGAAAGTGCAGGTCTATCGAGCCCTACTTTATTACGTAGTGGTTAATTAATGTTGCTGGGACCGACTAACCGTCATCATGTACATCTGATCCCATTTATGATTAATATTAATAATCATCCTCTTAACAAAACAAAAACAAAAACAATTTTTTTCACGTGCAATAGTGATGTGATATTTCACGTGATTTTTGTTTTGACTCGCGTATCATGTGAGAGGGATTGATATAAAAATATAATATTTATATATAAAAATATTATATTTTCATATAAAAATAACATATTAAAAACTCTTTCTTTCAAGTGTCAAATAGTGATTTGTAAAACAATTTCATCGGAATAAATTTTTAACAAAAGGTTTTTTGATTGATTTGTAACATCAGAATTAATATTCCCTCCATTCCATAATATATAATTTTTTAAAATTATACACAATAATTAAAAAAATAGTTCGAAAGCATTAAATATAGTAGTATCAATTGTTTATAATACTCTTAAATTCTCATTTATTACCATACTTATCTTATATTCTCTCATCTGTAATATTTTCCCATGAGTGATAATTATCGAAAGATTGTGATTAATTCTCCTAGATTTTTTAAAACGTCAAATAATTTGAGACAAATTAATAAAATCACTTAAAATGTCATATATTATGGGACGGAAAGAATGGGAAACAAAACAAATATTGACATGTTACAACTATTAGTATTACTTAATTATACGATGGACGTGAATCGTGATTAAGTTAGATCATAATATTATACGTTTTTTTATTTTGAAATTAAAAATATATTTTTAAAATGACAAATTTTAAATATTACTTATGTTTTTAAATGTATCTTGATATTAGTTAAAAATTAAATAGTGATGATTTGATACCAAAAATAATAATAAATATGTAATGGTAAATTAAAACTTCATACGACTTTATAGTGTTAAAATTAAAATATATCTCTATTTTTAGAAAGAATTAAATAAAAAAATGTATGTTTAATTTTAGAACGAAGAGAATAATAATTGGATAAAATATATTACAGTAATTATCTAGCTTATTATAGTATTTCTTTAAATTTATTGTTTTCTATATTTTTGATTTATTTATTATGATTATGTTATCTCAAAATTAAGTGATATCTCTCATGAGGTCGGGGTCATTGCTTATGCGATTTTGACTTAAAAATACGGTTACTATCTTCGTTCTTAAAAGGTTGTTTTTTGAACATGAATTAAGAAAGTCATTTAATACTTTCATTTAACAATTAAAATTTGTTTGAAATTCTATCACTACTCCTTTATGGAAAGTTAAAAATTATTAATACAAGGGAGATAATTTTTTGAGACAATGAAAGAAGGTAGATGTGATATAAGAAAATAAATAATTTATTCTCTTAGATGTTGTAAACGACAAATAAATTAAAATAAATTTTTTCTTTTAAAACAATAATTTTTAAAAAAAGAGGAAGTATTTCTAAACTTATAATCCAAGTTTGTGCTGTTGTACACAGAGTACTTTCCTACATTTAACATGCATGGATTATTAATGTGAGATGTATTTTAGGTTATTTATTTAATGATATATATATATATATATATATATATATATATATATATATATATATATATATATATATAGTGTTGCTAAAAGTTGCATATCAAATACACAAAGAATAGTAGTACTATCGATCAGTGAATATATATGGTTTGCTGAAAATTATATTATCACACACACATACATAATATATATATATATATATATATATATATATATATATATATATATATATATATATATATATCTTCTTTCCATTAAGCTAACACAGTAGCAGAGGCAACTAACGTTTGAATCTTTCAGTGATTTTTACACATCACAATGCATCAGAGTTGGTCCTAGGTTTTATAAAGTTCAGGGCAAAAAATTTCAAGTATGCTCCTTTATATAAATTAAACAAAAAAATAAATAAATTATCAACTAATTAATTTTATTAAAATTATAAGAATTTACAAAAGTTAAGTAAAAACACTTTGGGGCCTCGTTAAAAAATTTGTTTGGGGAAAATTTAATGGGACAAAACCCCAAACAAAGGAAAAAGAGTACCCCGAATTGTAAACATTGTATTAAAAACGAAGAACAAGAATTTCAGCCAAGTTTTCTGTTGAATTAAATAATAAATAAGAAAAAGTTAACAAAAATATATATTACAATTCATAAAATTTATATACAGTAAAACCTCTATTTAAGAATACTCTATATAAGAATAACCTCTACAATATTATAAAAAAATTTGGTCCCATAAAAGACTACATTTCCTATAAAAGACTACATTTCCTATAAAAGACCACATAAAAGACTACATTTTCCTAATTTGAAAATCTAAATAATTTATGTTTTCTTTAATTTTTGTTATAAAATCTATATTTTTGTTAAAGTGGATATTTTTGGGTGTTCGAAAAATATTTTATACCAATACCTCTATTTAGTAATAACCTCTCAATTAGAATACAAATAATTTTGTCCCAAGTCTATTCCTAAATTGAGGTTTTACTGTATCTAGATTCTATATGTATCTTAAAAAAAATTACCTTCAAAGAAAGGCACTGGTGTAGCTGGTGGATGATTTATTTTCCAACTTTGTTAAAGAAAAAGAGAATCATCGGAAAAAAAAATTACTTGCGTTGCGTTATGAACTGAGAGGGTCGAAGGGTTTTTTTTTTTTTTTGTGGCTAAGAGTCTATTTTAATTCTCCATATTTATTAATTTGTTATATATTATATTTTATAATTATTTTTTTATACATATATATACATAATTTTTAAAAAAAAAATTGGACCTCCTCGACTTTGGGTCTGACGATCATACAGTAGACTGATTCAGACCAGGCTTCTGCAATACACTTACTTGGCTAAATTAAGACATAAACTGCGTCACATTGTGTGGAGAGAGAATATGTATTTATAAATTGTAAGACCCCAAATAATTAATAAATGAAATTTAATTTCCTCTAATTATTATTTCAAAATAAGCAAGTGGTTATAAAATATTCATTGTTGTCGGGGAATATTCGTTTGGTCGTAGAATATTAATCTTTGTCGGGGAATATTAAATTGAGCCAGTGATGAATGTATGTCAGGGCCCATAACGGAAAGCGATTGGAGGAAGAAAGCGACAAATATAAGTTGTTTAAAAATAACGGCGTAATTATTTACAGATTTACCTTTGTTGGAATACCCGGTGGTTAAAACACGATGTCTGCGTTGTTGTTGACAAGAAGGCACTTGCGGTATTGCACCAATTATTGACTCTTACGTACGTGAAGGCCACTACTCAATAATGGTTCTGATAATTCTTTATTCGATATTTTATTAGTTCAATAATTGTTGTGTTGATATTTTATATTCTTTGTTGTTTGATAATTGTCATTTACGGTATTTTTCATTATCGAAGCAATAATTCATATTATCTCGAATAATATTATTAGATAACATTATTGGCAATGTCTAGAAAGTTCATCTAAGGAGAGGTTTGGTCACCTAATTGCGGCAAGAAGGAGAAATTCTTATTGGAAAGCCCCTCTTTCACAGAAGGCGCACGGTTGTCGATATTGTGATTCTGTAATATTATTTGTGAATAATTAATTATTAATTCATATGATGAGGAAAATATTGATTTTATGTGGATATAGATGGAGAAAATTTTTAATGTGACAATTGTTGAAAATTGAAATTTTATCTTTTACGATAAAATAATTCATTTAAAATATATATATATATATATATTATATTTTAATAATATAATAATTGTGATATTTTTACAACGAATGTGGGATATATGAGTATACGAGGAGGAAGAGTATTTTTGTTGCAATAAATGTTTAAAACATGTTAAACATGTCGGTGGACCCCATTTATTGACTGAAATTTGATTATAGCCTGTAAAATCGCCCGTTTGTGGATTACAGTCAATTTCTGTTTGGAATTTGAAAAAACTTTCTTCTGTAAAGTTGTAGAGAATTGAATTTCCTATAAAAACTCGCGAGATTCGAATTTTCTGACAAAAGGGCTATTTATTGTGAATTATTGAAGTTCTGGAGTTCCGAAATAATTGATTTTTAGAAGTTTTAATTGTTTAAAATAACAAAAACGTTTTTTATATGTTGTGAGCCTCATTAATCACATGCTAGGTGGCTGATTTCAGATTCCCAAATGATGGCGTAGAATTTTTTTTTATAAATATATTATTATATTAAATTTTCTGCTTTGGTGTTCTAAGCAATTTTATAAATAAATAGGTCTTGGGTTAGAATTGAAAATCACACCGTAAAGCTGAAGTTTTCTCTCTATATTATCGGCGTATTCTTGTGAGTATTTTGAGTATACTTTGAGTATTGCTATCGATGAAAGTTGAGTTATAGCTTTATATCAAAGATACAGTTAAATCTTGTCTTTCAGGAGGTAAAGGATATTATTTTTTTTTTAAGTAATGATATTATTTCTTCAATATCATTATCTTTGAAATATTGATCTGAAGTTTTATCAAATTTAGAACTTTTGGTGTCTGAGATTTACTATTTACGATATCTGACTATTCACGTTATACGGTCTTATTCACGAATACGACCTTTATTCATCAAAAAAATAAAATTTTTCCTTTTCGTCCAAAATATCTATTGTGGATACTAGTTTTGATTGTATCCATGTTTTGATCATTCTTGAATTTTACACCACTATGATTATTTTTGAGGTATTTTTGGACGTGGATAAAACAAAGTACGAATCCTTAATCCTTAATCCTTGTCATTTTGTTTCACTGGATTCGTTTCTTTAAAAAAAAATTCATCATCCTCAGTCTTAAATGATGATATTATTGAATATCTTTGGCCTGTAGTGCAAAGATGAATGATTTCTGATGAATATCTTTGGCCTGTAGTGCAAAGATGAATGATTTCTGATGAATATCTTTGGCCGTAGTGCAAAGATGAGCAGTGTTTAGATGAACATGATTAAGTGGTGAATGTCCTTGGCTTTGTAGTGCAAGGATGAATATATGATTCGGATATATATTGATTGATGTTACGAGGATAAAAATATTGATGATGGATTTGTTAAATTCATAGATATTAGTAGATTTCATCCTCTACGTAACTCTTACATGAATTAATATTTTCATTCTGCAGTATTGATTTAAAACTTGTTGTCTATTGTATTCTATTAAATTTTTCCTGTTGAAGACTAACGATAATTTGTTGTATATTATCTTAGTCATAATATTAAATTCTTTGGGCTAGTTGAGCTCACCCTTTTCCTTTTTGTTCCATTTTTCTTCTCGGGAGGCGAGAATGTGGCAAGTCTGAGTTGGGGTATGGAATGATGGTTTTAGAGAGTTGTTTAGTAGTCCTCACCATTTTGTAAAATAATGTATCAATAATTATGATGATGATTTATTTGTATGTGGATATTGTTTAGATGGCAATATCTCGTATTTAAACTCATGATTTCTTGTTGTAATAATAAAGTTGTAGTTGTTTACATCTTAGTGTATTGACAACTCAGAATGGGTGATGTATACCTATTTTGGGGGTGTCACATAAATAATGCAATCCTTATTGTTTACAGATCTATCACTTTATATTACTACTACTATATATGTTAGAACTTAAAAGAATAATAAGAATTGCTGAATAATAATATTAAACATGAATATCATATTCTCATATTCAAATAATATTAATAATTTATAAAATAATAATAATAAGAATAAAAATAATAAGAATTGCTGAATAATAATATTAAACTTAATATAATAATTATATATGTTAACGCCAAGTTTACGCTGCAAGATCCAATTCTGAGAATTCACGTCTTTAGAACACCTTGACGATAATGAGATCACGAGAAGCTTGGCGACTTGTGCTAGTGCATTGGGGGATAGCTCCGGTGTGAGAATAAGTACAGGCCGTTATAAGGTTTAACAATGGAGGCTAAGTGTTTAGTGCTCAAAAGTAGGTATTACCTGTTAATTATAACCTTGGCCTTGTATTTATAGTGTCACCACATTTAGAATCCTTCTCCGAGTCGGATTAGGACTTCTAGTCATGGTAGTTACCATAACTTGGGTCCAACACAATCTCCTTAAAAAGTGCAAGTGGAATCTAATCCAATCACTACCTTTGGAGTTGCCTTATTTAATTATAGTTAGGATCCCGGACTCTGCACGCAGGAGAGCCCACTGTGCAGGCCCAAACAATCCCACCATCAGGTCTGGGTCATGGCCCAAAGGACTCAAAGACCCGACCCCGAACTCCACACGACGGGACACGGTTCCGGCCCTAAGGACTCAGAAGCCGAACCTGAAAGACATCCACCAAGATGAGGCTCTACCGGAAGGACTCGGGACGCCAACTGAACACCTCCAACTTCACCATGGGCTTCGACCCAGTGGATTCATAAACCCCTTCTAATGTCAGGCCTTCGGCCCACACGAAGGTCGGCAAAACGCTCCCGAACATTGCCCCCCAGTCTTTGATTATAATATATTTATAATCGGAGACTTGAAAGGTCGGATATTTGAACTGTCATGACAGCTAATGATGAGTTGTCTGGGGAAGCCAAATGGTCTGGCCTTGATTCTCGAAATGTTGCACACCTTTCCACGCTGGGTCCCACCTTGAGCATTTAATAGCCGCCCTTGGGTAACGTGCACCTACACCTATAAAAACCCCCTCCCGTCAATCACTGTCACCTTTTCCATACATCTTCATTTCAAAATCCCTGCTAAAATTTTCCAGCAAGGGCGATTTTTGGCGAACTCATTTCTTCCCCAAACCTCACCAGTTTCATCTACTCTGTAAGTGTTTTTGAACTTCATTTTCATCGTTTTCATCTCAAAAGCACACCTTTGTGTTTCATTCCCTCAAATCTCAACATCAAATGGCTGATTCTAGTACTCTCATAAGAACCGAGGCAGCTCCCCCCCTACTGTCACTGCCATGATCTAATCCCGGTTGAATTGTCTGTTGCTCCTTTCGACAACCCTTCCTCCTCGGTACTCCCTACCCCCATCAGTGTCGAAGCCAAAATCCGCAATGCCTATTACTCCGAGATAGATTTCTCCTATATCAATACCCCATCTTCCATTACCTTCTCTCAAATTTCCGACATCCGAAGCCTTTTCAATATTCCACAAGAATAGAAGCTCCGGGCCCCAAAACCCGATGAGAAGATGTTTTGGAGGCCCGAAAATGAATGGGTGGCCGTCCCCCTATATCTTCTGAAATATGGGATTCGGTTCTCACTTCATGAATTCATCTCTTTCTTCCTCTTTTTCGCGGGAATCGGGTTCGCACAGCTCATGCCGAACTCGTACATCCACCTAGTCGCCTTCATTGCACTGTGCCAAGAGCTCGGGATCACACCTGGTCTCAACTTCTTCTTCGCCCTCTTCACCGTAATTGGGTTGAAAGAACCTGGCCTAAAGCAATTAAACAAGAGGCCCTCCCGAACCGTTCCTGTCAAAACCCCTTCAAGCAACAAGGGTTGGCATGACAAGTGGTTCTTTGTCCGGGGAACCGACCTCCGTCTACTTCCTCAATGGGCCCATCCTGAGGATCCCGTAGCCAAAGTGTCCAAGTTTCCGAAGGATCGGGCCGATGCCTTTAAATTGTTTTACAAGAAGTGGAGCAAAACCGAATGGAATCTGACTGCCCTGTCCAATGAAGCTTGGTTATACAAACACGGCTGTAAGTATCTCTCTTCTTGACTTCACCTTTTTTTCTGATATTTTATGCCTGAACCCATTCTCTTCTGTACAGTGACAATTTTCAAGCCCGATGGCGTCGTCGAATCTCCGATACCTCTTGCCTCCACCGCCGGACCCATCCATCCGCCCGCAACCGACGATTCTCTTGATGAAGAGACTATCCCGATCATAGAGCTCTCGGTGGGTTCTGCTTCGGGACCCGACCCCCTTACAACAAAGAAGGTTGCTCTGAAGATGAGTCGTACCGAAAAGGTTGCTCTACTGAAGAAGACCAAAAGACCTTCCCAACCTTCTGCAAAAAACCCTGCCAAGGCCTCTACGGCTGTCATACTCAAGCCGATCCCACCTCCTCCTCCTACTCATGCCGAGGTGATCGAGGACTCGGAGGACACTCTAGAGGTTCCCCTTGAGCCCCGATCAAAAAAACCACGGCTCACCGAAGACCCTGCACCACAACAGCCTGAACAACAAGTCGTGGTTGCCGACCCCAACATCACCGCCACCCCTTCAATCGGACCGAGCTCCTCCCACGGTTCGCCAACCACTTGTTGGTCGAATGGCCCATCAGAAGTGTTTACCTTTACCCTCTTTGATCACTTCAAACTGTCAGGTGACGACGAGCGGTTCAAGGGCTTCTCTTCCGAAGAGTACCTGGTCGCCTACGTCCGTGCCTAATGCCAGGTAATTCTGAGTTGTAAGTGTATCTTGTTGTTACAAACTTATACTTTTATTTCGGTTGCTGATGCATGTATTTGCTGCAGGCCAATGCCATCCTTGCTCGAGCCATTCCTCCCCTCGCCCGAACCACAAAAAAAGAAGTTTAGCTAAGGGTGGATGTAGAGCTACTCGAAGTTGAGGTCGGTGGCTTACGCTCGAACCTTAAGGAAGAACGAGATCTCCATGCTGAGACCCGAAATAAGGCGACCCGAGTAGAATGCCATTCTGAAGAGCTTAAAAAGAAGTACGCCTCGCTTTTGGTGGAGAGGGATCATCTGATCGGGGAGGCCAAGGACCGGGAGAAGGTGATCGCCTCAATTACTGGAAAACTTTCAGAGACACATGACAAAATGATGTACCTGATCCGAGATAACAACTCTTTATTTGCTGAGGTCAAAACCCTTCAGGGTACGCTCTCCGACCCCAAGCAGCATGCTATCATCGAGTATGAAGAGTCTAAAGTCTTAAAAGGTCATGGCCCAATTTGGTGAAGGGTATGAGGCTTATTGGGAAAAGGATAAAGCCAAAATGATAGCTGATGGACTCAACGCCTCCCTTCTCAACTCTTCCGACGAGGAATCCGAAGCTGGGGACAACCCTCCTCCCGAATAGCCTTGATGAGATTCCCCATTTTGTATTTTTTTTCATTTTCTTTTATATTTGTACTTTGCCCGAATCATAAGCGATCGGGTTTTGTAAAAATTTCAAAGTATGAATGAAATAGAATATTTTTGTTTGTAAATTCTTGTAATCAGTTATACTTGTGACTTATCTCGATCAGTGGTATCTTCCCGAACCTCTTGATCAAATAATGCCCGAAGCTTGTCTGAATAAAAAATTTACAGTTTTCTCGACCAGTTATACTCGTGACGTATCTCGATCAGTGGTGTCTTTTTGAACCTTCTGATCGGATCATGTCCGAAGTTTATCCGTTCGAGTATTAAGAATCATATGAATATAGATGAAGTTAAAGATTTCCAAAGAAAACTTTCATTTATTTCATTTAATGATCGAAAGGTTACATGGATAAAAAAAAGAATGACATAACTATTACTGGTAAAATTTTCTAAGTCTTCCAGCATGTCATGTATTCTTTACATCTGAACCATCCATGGCTCGAAGCCGGTATATACCTGGTTTCGGCGCCTCCACCACCTCATAAGGTCCCTCCCAGTTAGGCATTAGTTTGCCGGTGTTCTGGGGGGTTGATGCCTCTAACTCCCGGAGGACCAAATCGCCTACTGTAAACCTCCTCGGCTTCACCTTTTGATTGTAGTGTCAGGCTGTTCTCTACTGATAGACAGCGAACCTCAACATAGTAGAGTCCCGAACCTCTTCCAGCAGATCCAGATTTGTTTTAGACCGTCATCATTGTATAGCTCTTTGTACTGACTGACCCTAAGAGTGGGGGATCCGATCTCTACTAGTATGAGTGCATCGGTCCCATATGCCAATCGAAACGGAGAGTCCCCGGTTGTTGTCCTCGGAGTAGTACGATATGCCCACAAAACAGACAGCAGCTCTTCGGGCCACCGACCCTTTAATTCATCCAAACTTCTTTTGATCCCGTTAAGTAGGGTTCGGTTGGTCACTTCTACTTGACCATTCGACTGAGGGTGGGCGACAGAAGTCCTGCGATGCTGAATTCCCAACTCTTTCAATAAGCCTTTGAACTTAGACCCCACAAACTGTCTGCCGTTATCCGAGACCACTGCCATCGGGATGCCAAAACGATAAACTACTCCTTCTTTGAAAAAATTTAGGCATTCTTGTTCGGTGATCTTCTGCAACGGCTTGGCTTCGACCCATTTCGTCATATAGTCGATAGCCACGATCACAAAGCTAACTTGTCCCTTGGCCTTCGGCAGAGGCCCTAGGATGTCGATTCCCCAAACAGCAAAGGGAATCGGGGATAAGACGGAATACAACTCTTCGGGAGGTTGATATGGGATGGTGCTATTCAGCTGACACTTGGGACACCTTCTGACGAATTCCTTGGCCTCTGTGTAGATAGTCGGCCAGTAATACCCTTGCCTCAAAATCTTATGTGCCAATGACTTTGCTCCCATATGATCCCCACAGATCCCTTCATACACCTCCCAAAGAGTGTAATCTGCCTCTGATGGAGTTAAGCATTTGAGCATTGGAGAGCTAAAAGCCCTTCGGTAGAGATCCCCATCAATGAGGACGAAGTTTGAACTTCGGTGTTTGATCTGTCTTGCAAGGATTCGGTCCGAAGGAAGAGCCCCATCTGCCAAGTAGGAAATATAAGGTGTGAGCCAGCAGTCAAATCGATCCAGAGCTAGCACTTCTATCTTTGGAACACTGGGTCATTCTAGAACCTCCAGGTATACCGATCCGTTGAAGGAACTTGCTTCGGTGGTTTTCAATCTCGCTAGGGCATCTGCTATTGTGTTATCTAACCGATCCACCCCCTGACAACTGTGCGCTACGAAATATGCGAGCTTATCCTTTACTTCGGCCAGATACTTTGACATTATTGCCCCCCGAGCCTCATACTCACCCGACAACTGCTTGACCACCAGTTGCGAATCACTGTAGATGACCAACTTCTGTACCTCCAAGCTCCGGGCCAATCGTATTCCTGCTAGGATTGCTTCATACTCTGCTTCGTTGTTTGTGGCCTTAAACTAAAATCGGATTGCCTGTTGGACTTTGAACCCTTCGGGACTTGTCAGAATGACCCCTACTCCACTGATGTCCGAAGTCGATGATCCATCCACATACAACGTCCACGAGGTCGGCCTTTGTTGAGTTTCGGCCACTGTGCTCACATCTAACTCCGTAAAGGAACACTCTACCACGAAATCTGCTAAGGCCTGACCTTTGATTGCCGTTCGGGGATGATATTATATAGCAAACTGTGTTAGTTCCATCGCCCATGCGGCCAACCGACCTGATACCTACGCTTATGCAAAATCTTCTTCATTGGTGATCCGTGTACACCACTATTAGCCAGGCCGGAAATAGTGCTCGAGCTCTCTTTGGCAATTATTAAGGCATAAGCGAACTTTTCGAGTTCGGTGTCGATCTCTGCGTCCCAAAGTACGTGGGCGACGTGAGTACACCGGGAGCCGCTTTCTCCCTTGTCGCGTGCAGTCACGCCCTACCGCCATCGGGCTCGCAACCAAGTATAAATATAGGGGTTCTGAAGGGATTGGTTTCATCAACAATGGTGCCAAAGACATATATGCTTTGATCCCTCGGAACGCGTCTTCGTACTCTGACGTCAACTAAAAACTTTTCTCGTTCTTCGGCCCCTTGAGGGTGTCAAAAAAGGGTAAACATCTTTCGGCTGACCTTGACACAAATCTCCGAAGGGCAGCTATCCGGACCGTCAATCTCTACACATCTTTGAATGTCTTTGGAGATTTCATGTCTAAGATCGCCGAAATCTTCTCTGGGTTGGCTTCGATTCCCCTTTTGCTGACCAAGTATCCCAAAAAGTTTCTCGAGCCCAAACCGAAGGTACATTTGGTCGGGTTCAGTCTCAGTTTGTGCTTCCTTATCATCTCAAAGCAGTCTTCTAGGTCTTCCAAATGATCCTGGACTAACATGCTTTTTATGATCATGTCATCCACGTACACTTCCATACTTCGGTCCAGCTGCTTTCTGAATACAAAATTCATCATCCGTTGGTAAGTCGCCCCTGCATTCAGTAATCCGAATGTCATCTTCCGATACGCGTATATAGCCCGATGAGTGATGAAACTTGTCTTCGGGATGTCATCCTTGCACATCGAAATTTGGTGGTATCCCGAGAAAGCGTCCATAAAAATTAACATCCCATACCCCGAAGTGGCATCAATCAGCTGGTCTATGTTGGGTAGAGGGTAGAAATATTTTTGGCATGCTTTATTCAAATCCGTGTAGTCGATGCACAACCTCCACTTCACATTTTACTTCTGAACTAATTCCACATTCGCCAGCCATTCGGGATAGTCGATCTCGAAGATGAATCCCGCCTCCAACAGTTTAGTAATCTCTTCATCTATGATCCCTACGCCTTTAAAGGCGAAGACCCTTCTTTTACGTATCCTTGGTTTTCTCTTGGTCCAGATGCGACCTATTATGATTGCCACCGATTCGCTTACCCCTGGCATGTCGCTAGGTTCCCATGCGAAGATAACGGCATAAACTAGAAGCAAATCCACCAGACCCGTTCGCAGCGGTTCCGTTAATCCTGCCCCAATTTTGATCAGTTTTTTCGGATTCCCAGGTATCAGCTCCACGTCTTTTGTCTCTTCTGCCGGCAGTGCCATCGGCTCAGTACTGCCTTCGGTGAATGGCTCTATCTGGATGGCCATTGTCTGTTTCTGTTTACTGATCCCATCCCCTGATGAAATCAAAGTATTCCGATAACACCTTCGGGCAATGACCAGATCCCCTTTTACCTCCCCTATCCCGTTCGGTGTCGAAAACTTGATTTTGAAATGAGGTATAGATGTCACTGCTTGTAATGCTGCTAATGTCGTCCTCCCCAAGATGGCGTTGTAGGCCGAATCCACTTGTACCATAAAAATTTTTACCATTATTTCAACTTCTCGAGGGTGTCTTGCGAATTTGTTGAGTAGCTCTATCGTACCTGACACATGCATCAGGTCGCCACTGAAACCGTATAACAGACCCTCTCCTCCCAATTCCATCTTCTTTCCTTCCAGATCCATCCTCTAATAGACATGCATGTAGAGTATATCAACCGAGGACCCGTTATCGATCATCATCCTTTTCATGTCTACTGGCCCAACCTGTGTAGTTATTACCAGCGCCCCATCATGTGGTTCAATATGGTCGGCAGGATTGTCTTCATCCGAGAAAGAGATGAATACTCCTGAGTATGCCCTATCCTTTCTAGGCAATGAGCCAACTACTGATAACACGGCCTCGAGATGCCCGCTTCTCTTCCTACCGGTTACACGCCCTACCGACCCGCCCGATATCACATCAATAACCCCTCGGGCTTGTGGGTGCGATTGTGGTGTCTTCCCGAGTCATTCCATTCTCTCCCGTGGGGCTTAGAACCTTCTCGACCAATTACACATCGCACACCGATTGCCCATTCGATCATTTCTTCTCTATCAGATCTTTCATGTTGTTGCATTCTTTCGTCGTGTGCCCCCGACACTGATGATATGCATAATATTTGTCCCGACCCCTCTTCTCCGGCTTCAGGATCGCTTGGCATGGTTCAAAAAAGGGCTTGTTGCGCATTTCCTCCAATATCTTCGCCCGATCAGTGTTGAGTACAGTGTAGACTTTGTTGACATTCTTGTTTGGGTAAGGTGGTCGTCCGCCGCCCGACCCTCCCCCATTGTAGTTTTTCTTACTTTAATTATCCGACCTCCCCTGATTATCCGACTTCTGATAACTCTGCTTATCTCGATCCCTGGACTTCTCATAAGATTGAGAGTGTGGTTTAAAGTTCCCCATTGCCTCTTCAATTGCTATATGACCCTCGGCTCGGTGGAAAGCTTCTGTCAAGTCAGTCGGAGGGTTGATCACCAAATCCTTTATCAGCTTCTTCGACTTCCCGATGTCCAGGCCAGTAGTGAAAAATCCCAGGACTTGCAGGGTGTTTAACGCGGCCACCGACCCCACAGCCTCTCGGAACCTTTTGACGTACTGTCCTAGGCTTTCATCCATTTTCTATCTGACCTGCATGAGGGACGCTGTGATCTTTCTCCGCCTCTTGTTGCTCCCGAACCAAGCGTGGAATTTCTCCCGAATATCATTCCACAAATTAATTGATCCCACCACCAAGGTCCCCATCCATTCCCTGGCGCTCTTCTTCAGAGTGGTTGCGAACATGTGACATTTGGCCGCGTCGGAATGGCCGTAGTATGTCATCAACCTGTCATACCCGTCCGAGTGGTCATACGGATCCCCCAACCCGTCATAGGACTCCATCGGGGGAATCTTCTTTTTGGGATCGACTATCACGCTGTTGATTTCAAGTGAGAAAGGTGACCCTAAGCAAGCCGAAGGTGTCCCCAACGCATTTTTAGCAGACAACAACTTCTCCAATTCAGTCACCCTTCGGGCGAGGGGGTCGGACTTCTCCTTACGAGGGGATGATCGGGGTTTGTCCCTCCCGTGTTCAGGGGTCGCGTCCCTCCTCCTATGTCCCGATCTGCCCGGATGGTCAGATCTTCGTTCAGCCGAACGGCTCCTCATTCTACTTCGGCCTTCACGCGACTGACTGCAATGCCTTCTCCTTTCGTTTCCAACATCTCCCCGTCGAGGTGACCGAGATCGGCTCCGATGCCTACGCCTTTTTGAGGTGGCTTCCTACTCTCCAGCCACCTTTGCCATCTGTTGTTCGAGTTCTTCTGACATTGAAGCGTAGGGCGACATATGGCGTCCTTGTTCTGTTGCATCTTTTTCAGCAAAATGAACTCCCTTTGATCTCGACTATTTTCCCCTCGGTCCTTCCCGTGGATCTCCAGCGCCCGAGAACGGTTCTCATCCGCATGACTAGCCTAGTTGGGGGTATGATGCATTTTGTCATGGATGGAAGAGTCTCTCCTAGGGGAGCCGGTAGGTTCCACCGATCTCCCCCAGATTCGGAACCCGATGCATCTTTCACCGACCCTCTCACCTAAGTGGTCTGGTGTGTTTTGGCCTTTTCGTGGTCAGAAACAGCATACTCCACGCTCACCATAGCCTCTTACCCGAAAAGTCTGACTGTGATTGATTAAGCACTAAAGCCCTCCTTCTAGCGCCAATGTTAACGCCAAGTTTCGTCGGCACGTCCAATCACAGAATCAACGCGCTAGAACCTGCACAATAACAGATCACACAGAAGTTTGACGGCTTGTGCCGCCGGGGGATAGCTCCGGTGTAAGAATAAGTGTAAGACCCCAACTTTTATAAATAAAGATGATTTTTTTATAAATACCATTTTTGAATATTATGGAGTAAATTTGATATAATATTATAGTTGTGGGTAATATTTATAAATTTTGTAATGTACGCAAGTTGTTATATAATATTTGATTGGTCGGGGAATATTCGTTTTATCAGGGAATATTCATACAACGGCGCTATCATTGGTGGACCCCACAACGGAATTATTGTCGGGTTGAGAAAAAGACAAAAATATTTTATGAAAATAACGGTAGAAGTTTTACCGTTAAGCTATTGAAACACCCGATGTTAAAAAAATGCGATGTCTGGCGTAGTTGCGTAAGTAAATGCGGTATTGATTATTGATCTTACGTGAGAAGTCACTTTCGGCTTTTGCTTATTATTTGGATCCTATTTACCCATTTTTCAAAATTATCGAAAGGAAGTTATAAAGTATATATATATATATATATATATATATTATATATATATATATATATATGATATGTGTGTTTTCATGTGTGTAGGAGTGTGTGTGTGTGTGTGTTAGTGGGTTTTGGTGGGGAATGATATTATCAAGTGGTATATGGTGTGTGTTGTGTTAGTGGGAACATGTGTTATGTATTATATATATATATATATATATATATAATGTGTCCATACTTGCATGTGAACTGATATATATATACTGCTTTGAAAAAATTGTCAGAAGAAATGAATTATTGGTTTTAATTTTGAGAATCTTGTGATTGTTATTATTATTATATATATTATATTTTATTTAAAAATTTTGCTTTAAATATGGATTTGTCGATTAAAGTAAATCAATCTGGACCGTTTATGAGTTAATTCTTATACAATCCATTCTTCTATAAATGAAGCTCATTCCTTCATTATTTCTTACGAATTCTTTGAAACTCTGAGAAGCGAAAATTATAGAAAGAAAGAAGAAAGAAGTCTCTGCTACTTTTCTTTTCCTATATCCGCTTTTTTTTTACGGTGAGGGTATTATTATTTTTTTCATATTCATGAAGAGAACTTACATTATTCCATTCCTTATTATTACATTGGAATAACTTTGTATACGCTGTGATCTACCTATACTTGGTGATTTCTATTGTTATTCCATTCGTTATTATTACATTGGAACATCTTATGCATGCGTTATCTGGGACACGGATTAAAATCTTTATTATTCTGGTGGAACATCCTGGCAAGGTGCTTAATTTCACGACATTTGGTTCGTTATTTATTATTACGTTGGAATATCACATGCATGCGTTTTACGCCGGACTTGGTTCCGTCTTTATTATTACATTGGAACATCACTGCTCGCATACAAATTTTACTTTGATTGGTTCTATTATTTATTATTACATTGGAATAACACATACATCTGCAATACCGCATGTATGGTGATTTCTTTTGTTATTCAATTCTTTATTAAACTCGGTTGGTTAAAGTTTTGACTTCATACTCCATGAAATTAGTGGAATATCCTTGATATTTGCGCTTCATCCGATATCTTTTCATGGAAATATTCTTCTGAGCATTCTTGAATTTTACTCTACAAAGAAGTATCATGTTGACAATTTGAACGTTATTAGTTCCTTAATAAATTAATTCTTGAACTTGTTTTATTGAATTCTTATATCATTGTCATCATCTTCATGTTTATATTTTTTTTGAAAGTCATCTGAGGCCTGTAGTGCATAGATGGACTTGGCATGATTATGACCAGGGATTATACGGTGTAATCATGACCGTAATGTTATAAATGATGTGGTAAAAGTCCTCATTGGCCCGTAGTGCATTGATGGACAGTTGTTGGCATGATCATGACCATTGATGAATACACGAATATCCTTGGCCCGTAGTGCATGGATAATTTATGGTCATGACCCTAATGAATATCCTTGGCCGTAGTGCAGGGATGATGTGGATTATTATTAAGCTGAGTCTCAGCAATAAAAGTGATGAAAAACCTTTTAAATCATAAAAGATAGTAGATTTTATTCTTTACTTGACTCTTTTAATGGATTGCTTATTCCACTGCAGTTAAACTTGTTGTCTATTGTATTTTATCAGTTTAACATTGTTGAAGGCTAATAATAATTTATCCTGCATTATCTTAGTCATAATATTTCTTACTGGGCTAGTTGAGCTCACCCTTTCTTTCACTATTATTCTCTTGTGAAATGAGAGCGAAATTTGGGACGAGTCGGGGAATGGAGTGATGGTCCGGATGTTAGTATTAGCTAATAGTCCTCACTATACTGTTAAATAGTGTAAAAATAAATGTAATGAGGACTTATTCTGAGAGTGGATATTGTCTTGAAGACAATATTTGTATTAAAACTCACAGCTTTCTTGTTGTATATTAAAGATTTTATTTGTATTCTGCACCATGTATCGGTGACCCAAGATGGGTGATGTATACCTATTTTAGGGGCGTCACAGTTGGTATCAAATCTTAGGGATATGATCCCTTGCTAAGATGTGAGATAAGAACTAGGAGGGGAGAGACGGGGAATTCCTTCACTAGTATGACCTACCTAAGTTTATTTGTTATTTAATTGGTCGGTCAGAGTATAGGGTTAATATGTGATATGTTAATTAACCCTTGTTTTGTGGCAGTATTTGAAAATGGCATCCGAGAATGTTGATAACATCAATGGAGCCACGAGAGGACCGTTGAGTCTCCACAGATCAATAACTGAGGGACAATGTGCATCGGAAGGCGACAATCCTCATGCAAACAACAACACCGACCAAATGATGAGCGATGGAATGTTAGAGGCTTCATGCAATTCATGCAACATCAAAGCGAGAAAGACTCTGTCCAAAATGCAGGGTGGAAACACTGCGGCACCTCTCGGACGGTCCACCGCCAAGCAGATTCAAGTATTTGGGACCACCGGAGTTTTGGAGAGCCAAAACCACTTAAAGTGAGGCGTGGATAAAGCAGATCAACAAGATATTTGATGTCTTGGGTTGCTCCGAGGAGCAAAAGGTTCCTTGCCACCTTCATGTCATGCAGGCAGAGGCAGCATTCGGTGGGAATCGTAAAGTGTACTCAACCCGCCGCTTGACTTGAAGATGTCTTGGGAGAAGTTTCAAGAATTTTTCAACAACAAGTACTTTTAGAAAGTATTCATCACATGAAAGAGGTAGAGTTCATCAAGTTTGGAGCAAAACAACATGGCCCAGTGTCACGCGACGAAGCCAAGTTTGCCGAGTTGTCCCGTTTTGCATCCCATTTGGTTGATAATGAGGAGAGAATGACGCGAATGTTTCTAAGAGGTTTGAAACCTGAGATACGTCAATACCTTATCTCTCATAAACTGTGTTTGTATTCAGATGTTGTTAATAGGGCTTAGTTATTGGAACCGATAATGAGTCAACCCAACCAAAAGAGAAGCGGTAAGCAAAATGATAATACCGGTGATAGCGATCATCATCGAGCGGTGACAATAAGTGTGGAGGGAATCAACATGCTAGAAATGGTAACCACTTCGGTGGTAATCATGGCCAAAACAATAAGAATGGACATTTCAAGAAGAGGAAATTCAACAATGATGGAAAGATGTCAGCACCATCACCCGTTGTTAAGGAAGGAGAACGACCACCTATTATATGCTTCAAATGTGGAGGGGAGGGACATATCGGTCAAGCTGCGCGATGCCATCCAAAACATGTTATAATTATGGAAGAGAAGGACACTAGCCCGATTTTGTCGTTCACCAGAAGACAAGTCCATTTGGAAAGGAGGCACCAAAAAGGTCGTCCCGGAAAAGTCAAAGCCGAAGAAGTCTGAGGAGGCGTTTGTCGTGACCTCCCAAAAGCAAGGAACCCGAATGAGGTCATCACGGGTAAGCTTATCATAAACTCTAGCGAAGTATATACCTTATTTGATCTGGGTTCTACCCATTCTTTTATTTCTCCTACTTGCGCTCAGCGTTTAAAATTGACTCCAGGAGAAATATGACTTTGACTTATTCATTGAATCTCGTTGGGAGAAACCTTCATTACATCCTTTGTTTATAAGTCTTGTTTGGTTCAAATCGGTATCCTCACATTACTGTCGATCTTATTTCATTGAAAATACTTGCATTTGGCGTAATTCTAGGGATTGATTGGTTAACTACTCATCATGCAAAATTGATTGATTGTTTTCGTAAGGTTGTTAACTTTCATATTCCTAACCAACCTATTATCGAATTTAAGCAACCAAACCATTAAAATCAATCAACATCATCTCAAGTCATAAATTTATTCGTTTATTGAAAAATGGATGTCAAGCTTTCTTAGCTCATGTCACGGATCTAAACAAAAATAAATCGAGTTTTGAATGATATTTCTATTGTTAATGAATTTCGACGTATTCACTGAAGAACTTCTGGCCTACCCCAGTGTGAAATTGAATTTTGTATCGACCTTGAACCCCGGTACAAAACCTATTTCCAAAGCCCCATATCGAATGGCTCTATTGAACTTGAGGAGTTAAAGACCCAATGCGCAGGAATTGTTAGACATCACAGCGATTGCAAAATTTTGACACAGTTCCGTTATTTATTATTACATTAGAATATCCCCCATCATGCGTTTTTCTGTGGGACTCGGTTCCGTCTTTATTATTACATTGGAACATCCGCCGTCGGTCAAATTTTGCCTAACTTTGGTTCCGTTATTTATTTTTACATTGGAATAACTTTCATCTATCGCAATCCGCATGTATGGTGATTTCTTTTGTTATTCAATTCTTTATTATACTCTGTTGGTTAAAGTTTTGACTTCTATACTCCATGAAATTAGTGGAATATCCTTGATATTTGCGCTTCATCCAGTATCTTTTCATGGAAATATTCTTCTGAGTATTCTTGAATTTTACTCTACAAAGAAGTATCATGTTGACAATTTGGACGTTATTAGTTCCTGAATAAATTAATTCTTGAACTTGTTTTATTGAATTCTTATATCATTGTCATCATCCTCATGTTTATATTTTTTTGAAAGTTATCTGAGGCCTGTAGTGCATAAATGGACTTGTCATGATTATGACCAGGGATTATACGGTGTAATCATGACCGTAATGTTACAAATGATATGGTAAAAGTCCTCATTGGCTCGTAGTGCATTGATGGACAGTTGTTGGCATGATCATGACCATTGATGAATACACGAATATCCTTGGCCCGTAGTGCATGGATAATTTATGGTCGTGACCCTAATGAATATCCTTGGCCGTAGTGCAGGGATGATGTGGATTATTATTAAACTGAGTCTCAGCGATAAAAGTGATGAAAAACCTTTTAAATCATAAAAGATAGTAGATTTTATTCTCTACTTGACTCTTTTAATGGATTGCTTGTTCCGCTGCAGTTAAACTTGATGTTTGTTATATTATATCAGTTTAACACTATTTAAGGCTAATGATAATTTATTCTGCAATATCTTTGTCATAATATTTCTTACTGGGCTAGTTGAGCTCACCCTTTCTTTTCACTGTTCTTTTCAGGAAATGAGGACGTAGCTAGGACGAGTCGGGGAATGGAGTGATGGTCCGGATGTTAGTATTAGCTAGTAGTCCTCACTATTCTGCTAAATAATGTTAAAATAAATGTAATGAGGACTTATTCTGAGAGTGGATGTAAGACCCCAACTTTTATGAATAAAGATGATTTTTCTATAATTATCATTTTTGAATATTATGGAATGAATTTGTTATAATGTTATAGTTGTGGGTAGTATTTATAAATTCTGCAAAGTATGCAAGTTGTTATATTATATTCGATTGGTCGGAGAATATTCATTTTAGCAGGGAATATTCGTGCAACGGTGCAATCATTGGTGGACCCCACAACAGAATTATTGTCGAATTGAGAAAACAACAAAAATATATTTATGAAAATAACTGCGAAAGTTTTACCGTTAATACTGTTGAACTACTCGGTAGTAAAAGTAAAGTAATACGCGTGGTTATATAGTAGCACACGGTATTGATTATTGATGCTTACGTGAGAAGTCACTCAGTTATACTCAATTATTGCTATAATAATTCTTTGATCATATCTCTCGTATTATTGATTCGATTATTGTCACAAGTATCATCTGCATAATATGTTATTTTATTAAATCAATAATTGAGGCGGCAAGGTTATTCATATTATTAAATTGCAATATTTATAATGTCTAGAAGTTCTATCGAGGAGAGGTTTGGTCACCTAATTGCGGCCGATGAGGAGAAATCCTTATTAAAGCCCCTCTTTCACAGGAGCGACACTGGTTGATAAATATTGTGAGTTATAATATTAATGATGAATGTTATTAAAATTGAAGTTGTGTTTCGGAGTTGAATTTGGAGCGCGGACGTGATATTTGAGTTCAAAAGCGATGAAATTAGTAAAATAGACTATAAACACAAAATTTTACGGATTTTACTATTTGGTCAAAAAGTCGACGATTGACTTTTTTGGGAAAAGTCAAACTTCAAAATTTCAAAATTTATATTTTTGATAAAAATAGTTTCATTGTGTTGGAATTATTTGTGTTAGTAAAAATCGACATTTATTTCGATAATAATTGATGTCTGGAGGTTATATTGACCAATCGAGTATTTAACCGGATAAATGAGCAATTGATTGCTATTATTTCATATGATTATAACTATTTGTTCACATGTGTATACTATTGTTTCACATTCTTGTTACTATTAGGGGAGTTGGTGCAAGATTGATAAGACTAAGTTAAAAATGGAGGTATAGATGGAGGAACTATTCTGTAATTCGTATTTTCACATGTCTAGAACTATTGATTCACATGATTTACTATTGAATCACATTATTTACTATTAGGGGAGGTGGTGCAAGTTTGATAATACTTGCATGACTAAATTAAAAATAAAGAAAAAGTTGGAGGTATTGTTACTGTAATTTTACGAGCCCCAAAACGTGCAATTATTGAAACTATATTTTTCTATAAATAAAAGCTCATTCTTCCTTCATTTCTCACCAATTCACTAAAGCTATATAGCAATTATTATAGAGAGAAATTGTAGAGAGAAAATTTGAAGAAGAAGAAGCTTCTTTACCTCACTACTCCTATATCAGGTTTTTCTTTCAAAGGTAAGGGTACTATTTCTTTCTTTTCGTCTTTATGAAGAGAACTTCTGTTATTCCATTCTTTATTATTATGTTGGAATAACCTGGTTATGCGAAGTACCCATACATGATAAAATTCTTCTGTTATTCAATTCTTTATTATTATGTTGGAACATCCTATTCAGGCTTTACTGTGGGACTCGGTTCCGTCTTTTTATTATTCATTGGAATATCACATGCATGCGTTTTACTATGAACACGGGTTCCGTCTTTATTATACATTGGAATAACTTTTGCTGTGTGGTCTACCGCATTCTTGGTGATTTCTTTTGTTATTCCATTCCTTATTATACTCAGTTGGTTAAAGTTTTGACTTCTATACTCCATGAAATTAGTAGAATATCCTTGATATTTGCGCTTCATCTAGTATCTTTTCATAGAAATATTCTTCTGAGCATTCTTGAATTTTACTCTATAAAGAAGTATCATGTTGACAATTTGGACTTTATTAGTTCCTGGATAAATTAATTTGTGAACTTGTTTTATTGAATTCTTATATCATTGTCATCATCCTCATGTTTATATTTTTTTTGAAAGTCATCTGTGGCCTGTAGTGCATAGATGGACTTGGTATGATTATGACCAGGGATTATTTGGTATAATCATGACCGTAATGTTATAAATGATGTGATAAAAGTCCTCATTGGCCCGTAGTGCATTGATGGACAGTTGTTGGCATGATCATGACCATTGATGAATACACGAATGTCCTTGGCCCGTAGTGCATGGATAATTGTGGTCGTGATACTAAAGAATATCCTTGGCGTAGTAGTGCGAGGGGTGATTCGGTGATGTGGATTATTTATTAAAATTTGAGTCCCAATGATAAAAGTGATGAAAAACCTTTTAAATCATAAAAGATAGTAGATTTTTTTTCTACTTGACTCTTTTAATGGATTGCTTGTTCATTGCAGATTAAACTTGATGTCTATTGTATTTTATCGGTTTAACATTGTTGAAAACTAATGATAATTTATTACGCATTATCTTAGTCATAATATTTCTTCTTTGGGCTAGTTGAGCTCACCCTTTTGCTTTCATTGTTCTATTAGGAAATGAGAGCGTGGCGGGGACTAGTCGGGGAATGGAGTGAACGGTCGAGAGGATAGCATTAGTAGTCCTCACTTTATTACATTAAATAGTGTGACAATAAATGTAATGAGGACTTATATCGAGAGTGGATAATCGTCTAGAAGACAATATTTGTATTAAAACTCATGACTCTTTTGTTGTATATTAAAGATTGTATTTGTATTACATACCATGTATTTGGCGACTCATGATAGGTGATGTATACCTATTTTGGGGGCGTCACAGTGGATATTTTCTAGAAGACAATATTTGTATTAAAACTCACAGCTCTCTTGTTGTATAATTAAGATTGTATTTGTATTCTGTACCATGTATTTGGCGACTCAGAATAGGTGATGTATACCTATTTTGGGGGCGTCACAATAACTACAGGCCGTTATAAGGTTTAACAATGGAGGCTAAGTGTTTAGTGCTCAAAAGTAGGTATTACCTGTTAATTGTAACCTTGGCCTTGTATTTATAGTGTCACCACCTTTAGAATCCTTCTCCGAGTCGGATTAGGACTCCTAGTCATGGTAGTTACCATAACTTGGGTCCAACACAATCTCCTTAAAAAGTGCAAGTGGAATCCAATTCAATCACTACCTTTGGAGTTGCCTTGTTTAATTATAGTTAGGATCCCGGACTCTACACGCAGGAGAGCCCACTGTGCAGGCCCAAACAATCCCACCATCAGGTCTGGGTCACGGCCCAAATGACTCGAAGACCCGACCCCGAAATCCACACGACGGGACACGGTTCCTACCTAATGACTCGTCGAAGTTTAACCCGAAAGACATCCATCAAGATGAGGCTCCTACCGGAAGGACTCGGACGCCAGGCAACACCTCCAACTTCACCATGGGCTTGGCCCGAGAGATTCATAAACCCTTCTAATGTCAGCCTTCTACCCACCATGAAGGTCCTGCAAAAGCGCTCCCGAACAATATATATACATTTTGGGGAATGTAATGTTATTTTATTAAGACTAATATTTAATAATAATAATAATAAAAATAAAATTAATAATAATAATAATGCAAGATGGAATATAATGATAATAATATATTTTATTAAAGACTAATATTTATTTTATATTAATATTATTATTTATTTTATATTAATAATAATATTATTAATATTAAATTAAAATAAAAAAAATATTAAAAAGATAATAATAATAATAATAATAATAATTAACTTTTTTCTATTTTAACAAATCAACTTTATTATTAATATTAATATAAAAATAAATCGTAATACAAGAGAAAATGTCTTTTTGGGGGAAATGTAAAATTTTAATATAAAGACTAATCCTTGCGAAAAATAAACAGCTAGGCTTGTGGTGTTTGGGTGGTCATATGATGAGGGTTTGAAGTGGGAGGTTGTGAGTTCAAATCTATTTAGGAGTGAAAAGTTGGAAATAATTCTTTTGAAGGTCAAGAGAATTTTTTTCAATTTTTTATTTCAAGTCGTGACAACCTGTACCAGCCGACCATTTTAATTTGTTTTTTATTCTCAACCGCAACAACTTGTACTAGCTGGCCTATTTTTTATTTTTTTTAATGTGAGTTTAATGTGTTGAGTCATGATATATAATGGAGAAATGCGTAAAAAAATTAAAAAAAGGCACATCCGGTACAAATTGTGTCAGTTGGAATTTTTTAATATTAGAAATTCATTTTGTTTAACTATACTGACAACATGTTGAATATGTGGGGCCCTTATATTAAAATAAAAGTCGGTACATGTTGTTATTTAGACACAACAAGCTGTGTCAGCTTGATAGAATTATGTTTCAATCTCAGTTTTCCGATAATTTGATCTATGGTCCAAAAAAGAGTTGTTGACACAGTGTTCATGGCAACCGGTTGTCATGGATGAAATCTCTCTCTATATATATGGGTTATATATATATATATATATATATATATATATATATATATATATATATATATATATATAACCCATATATATATATATATATATTACTGCAATTAACATTTAACCGGTCAATTAAGATTGATTTAACTAAAATTAATATTAGCAATTGTTTTGGATGACAAAATAATATTAAGATGGTGTTTAATTAAATCTTAATGCATGTTAGCAGCCTACCTCTCAACGCATCTTAATTAACCGTCCATATTTTTGTATTAAGAGGTATTCTGAATAGTTAAGATATAAATATAAGTTTACACTATTCAGATAACTTCTTAATATAAATATGTAGGCTGTTAAAATATATTAAGAGATATACTATTCAGATGCATTAAGATGCAATCAAACACCACCTTAAGATACTCTAATAAAACAAAGTTAACATTATTACAACTAAAATTAGCATTAGCATCGATATAATTATCATTAATACATATTTAATTACTCATTTAATATTAATATTAATAATTAAATTATATTTGGGTCAAATAATTATTACTGGTAATATTTGGAGGACATGATTTTGATAACGATAATGGTAAGAAGGCATGAATTAAAAGACTAAAATACCTTTCATTTTATATAAGAGAAGAAAATTGTGGAATTATGATTTCATCCATTATACATATTCTCTAAATTTTTTTCAATATACATTTACCAACACAAATGTTATATTTAGCGACCATACTAACAACACAATTATACGCGATAAATGTTACTGTGTTGCTAAATATTCAAGCATCAAAATTATATTTTTTGTATTTTTAAATGACATGTAAACTATTTAAATAAGCAGGCAATTTTTGTGGATGATATTGATAATATTAAAAAAAAATTTATCTGTTCTAAATTATAAGATTATTTTATTTAAAAGTTGAATGTTAAGAATAATAGTTATCATATTGAGCTATAAATCACTATAATTAACTATATATATGTTATTTGCATGCATGTATCTAAACTTTTTATTTTTAAAATATTTTGAGAAATTATATTTAAATAAATTACAGAATATAAGAGCAAAATAAATTGTAATTTTATTTAAAAAATATGACTAAAGTCATTTATCTAAAAAGACCTTAACTGAAAAGATATCAGTCATACATGCGTATTTATAGATTTTTTTTCCTTTTAAAAGTTTGAAATGTGTTTGGTTCATTTTGATCATTTATTTCAGGACAAAAAAAATCTCATTTTAATTTTATAATACTAATTTAGAAGGCAGAGAGTACTATATAAAAGATTTATGTATGAAAAAAAATTCAAAGTTAAAATTAGACCAAATTCCGAGACTAAATGAGTCATTTTGCCTTAATTTTGCAACAGAGGGAGTAGGGCAGTAGGCGCGGCTACTAAGCCAAGTGGAGACTCGAGTGTTAGTGGATTATGCCTGATGGGGGCTCGTGTCTCCAAGGAAGTGATAAGCTAGCGTGTAATTGAGGGTGATAACTACTCAATAATTTTCTATGCCGAGTGCTTTGAGAAGAAAAGGCAACGTACGTTAGTTATCTTCTCTCTTTCTAGTCTTCTTACTTTATTACTCATTACTAATTACTTTAAATTATTGTGAAGTAAAATAATATTTTATAAATGTAAAAAATTAAATAAAAAATATATTAATAATTTAAAATTTTATTAACACCGACTTTATATATGACGTGGCCCCAACTGTGACTGAATTTGTTGAAAATCAAATTCAACAAAAAAAAAATTCTTACGGAAAAAAATGTTTTTGTTTTCTGATTGACAACAAAATGAATAGGAAGTGGTAGTTTGAATATGCTACTCTTACCACTCTTTCCATTTTTAATTTTTTTTGACTCTTTTAATTAATTTATAAAATTCTAAAATTTTAAATTAATACAAAAAATTTTAATTTAGTACAAATAATGATAACTGTTATAAATTAAATTAAAGTCATATCAATTTTAATTTTAGAACTTCATAAATTGATTTCAAAAAAATAAATTATATCTCTAATTTTAAAATAAATAAGAATATAGTATTTATACAAACGACCTAATTAAGTAGAATATCTAAACATGTAATAATCCCTTTATTCCAAAGTTCAAGATTAATACTAAATTTTTTAAGTTGATATAAAATGTTTTTAGATTTATAATTAATATTAATTATTTTAATTTTAAACAATATTATTCGGGAGCGTTTTACCGACCTTCGTGTGGGCCGAAGGCCTGACATTAGAACTGCTTTACGAGGTCATTGGGCTGAAGCCCATGGAAAGGTTAGTGGTGTTTGGGTCGGCGTCCGAGTCCTTACGGTAGGAGCCTCACTTAGGGGATACTTCTTGGGTTCGGTGTCCAGGAGTCTTTTAAAGTGGGATCGTAACCTGTCGTGTGGAGTTCGGGGTTGGGCCTTCGAGTCCTTTGGGCCGAAGCCCAGATTTGATGGTGGGGTTGTTTGGGCCTGCAAAGTGGGCTCTCCTGCGTGCAGAGTTCAGGATCCTAATCATAATTGAATAAGGTAACTCCAAAGGTAGTGATTGAATTGAATTCCACTTGCACCTTTTAAGGAGATTGTGTTGGACCCAAGTTATGGTAACTATCATGACTATGAGCCTAATCAAACTAGGAGAAGAATTCTAAGGTGGAGAGATCTTATAAATATAAGGCCAAGGTTCTGATTAACGGTAATACCTACTTTTGAGCACTAAATATTAGGGCTCCATTGTTAAACCTTGTAACGGCTTTGTCTTATTCTCACATGCCGGAATTTATCCCCCGAAGCAGCAATGGCCGTCCAAGCTTCAAATGTGATCTGTTATGTCTGCAAGTTTAATGGCGTGGATTACGTGATTCGGGCGCCGCAAGGGTGAAACAAGCGTTAACATTAGTATTAGAAGAAGGGCTTTTAGTGTTCTTACAATCACAACCCAACTTTTTTGATGAATGAGCCATGGCAAGTAAGGGAGAAACGATTGCCTCTAACGAGGAAAAGGCAAAGACCCACCAAACCACACCTTTGGTGAGTGGGTCGGTGAAAGATAGGACTGGCTCTCGAGTTCAGGGTGATCAGGAGGAACCGTCTGCCGCCTCTCCCAAGAAAGACTCTTCCATGACAAGAATCATACCCCAACCGGGCTAGTTATGCGGATGAGAACCGTTCTCAGGCGTTGGAGGTTCACGCAGGAAGGACAGGGGAGAAACGGTAGAGATCGGAGGAGTTCATTCTGCTGAAAAAGATGCAACAGAACAAAGACGCCATGCTAGCCCTACGCCTTCAGCAAGAAGAACTCGAACAGCAGATGGCGAAGGTGGCCGGAGAGCAGGAAGCCACCTCAAAAAGGCGTAGGCATCGGAGTCGATCCCGGTCACCTCGACGGGGAGAGGTTGGAAACGAAAGGAGCAGGCATCGCAGTCGGTCATGAGAAGGCCGAAGCAGAATAAGGAGCCGTTCGCCAGATCGAAGATCGGACCATCCAGGAAGATCGGGACATAGGAGGAGGGACGCGACCCCTGAATACGGGAGGGACAGACCCCGATCGTCCCCTCGTAAGGAGGAGTCCAACCCCCTCGCCCAAAGGGTGGCCGAGTTGGAGAAGTTGTTATCTGCTAAAATTGCGTTGGGGACATCTTCGGCTTGCTTAGGGTCACCCTTCTCGCCGGAGATCAATCAGGAGACAGCTGACCCCAAAAAGAAAATGCCCCCGATGGAGACCTATGATTGGATGGGGGATCCGTATGACCACTCAGACGAGTATGACAGGTTGATGACATACTACGATCATTCTGACGCGGCCAAGTGTCACATGTTCGCAACCACTCTGAAGAAAAGCGCCCGAGAATGGATGGGGACCTTGGCGGTGGGATCAATTAATTCATGGAATGATCTTCGGGAGAAATTCCATGCTCGGTTTTGGAGTAACAAGAGGCGGGGAAAGATCACAGCTTCACTCATGCAGGTCAGACAGAAGTCAGATGAAAGCCTATGACAGTACATCAAAAGGTTAGAGAATTTGTGAGAATTACAAGTGAGTTAAACTCCCCGCAAGCCACAGGATTTTCACTTCTTGGTGCAGACATCAGGAAGTCGAAGAAGTTGATGAAGGATTTGGTGATCAATCCTCCGGCTGACTTGACGAAAGTTTTCCACCGAGCTGAGGGTCACATAGCAATTGAAGAGGCAATGGGGAACTTCAAACCACACTCCCAACCTTATGAGAAGTCCAGGGATCGGGACAAGCAAAGTTACCAGAAGTCAGATAATCAGGGGAGGTCGGATAATTACGGTAAGAAAAGCTACAATGGGGGAGGTTCAGGCAGCGGACAACCACCTTTCCCAAATAAGAATGTCAACAAAGTCTACACTACACTCAACACTGACTGGGCAAAGATATTGGAGGAGATGCGGAACAAGCCCTTTTTTGAACCATGCCAAGCGATCCCGAAGCCGGGGAAGAGGGGTCGGGACAAATATTGTGCATATCATCAGTGTCGGGGGCATACGACGGAAGAGTGCAACAACCTGAAAGATCTGATAGAGAAGAACATTCAGAATGGACAACTGGTGCAGTTTGTGGTCGATCGAGAAGGTTCGGAAGCCCCACAGGAAGAAAACAGGGAACCGACTAGGGAAGCACAACCAAAACCGTACCCCCAAGCCCGAGGGGTTATTGATGTGATATCGGGCGAATTCGGTAGAGGCGATGTAAGGTAGGAAGCCCGGGCATCTCGAGGCCGTGTTGTCGGTAGCTGGTTCATCTCCCAGAAAGGATAGGGCCTATTCAGGAGTATCCATCTCTTTCTCGGATGAAGACTATCCTACCGACCATATTGAACCACATGATGGGGTATTTGGTAATAATTGCATGTGAGTCGGCCGATAGACATGAAAAGGATGATGATCGATAACAGGTCCTCGGTCGATATACTCTACACGCATGTCTATCAGAGGATGGATCTGGAAGAAAAGAAGATGGAATTGGGAGAATAGGGTCCGTTATACGGTTTCAGTGGCGACCCGGTACATGTGTCGAATGCACGATAGAGCTTTACCAGATGAGGTTTAAGAGATGACCACTCAAAGCAGCGAAATAATGGTAAAAAATTTTGTAGTGCAAGTGGATTCGGCCTACAACGCCATCTTGGGGAGGCCGACATTAGCAGCATTGCAAGCAGTGACATCTATACCTCACTTCAAAATCAAGTTTCTGACACCGAACGGGATCAGGGAGGTAAAAGGTGATCTAGACATTGCCCGAAGGTGTTATCGGATTACTTTGATTTCCTCAGGGGTCGGGGTCAGCAAACAAAAATAGACAATGGCCATCGAGATAGAGCCATTCACTGAGAGCAGTACTGAACCCATGGCACTGCCGGCAGAAGAGACAGAATATGTGGAATTGATACTTGGGAATCCGAAAAAACTGATCAAAATTGGGGCAGGATTAACAGAACCGCTGCGAATAGGTCTGGCGGATTTTCTTCGGGCATACGCCGACATCTTCGCGTGGGAACCTAGTGATATGCCGGAGTAAATCGAAATCGATAATGCATGCACATGCTAATTGACGAAGAGAAACCGGTGATCTGAGAAAAAAGGATCTTCGCCCGAAAAGCGAGAGGATCATAGATGAAGAGATTAGTAAAGCTTCTTGGAGGCGGATTCATCTTGAGATCATTATCCCGAATGGTCGATGAATGTGGTTTTGGTTCAGAAGCAAAATGGGAATTGGAGGTTGTGCATCGACTACACGGATCTGAATAAGGCATGCCCAAAAGATTTCTACCCTCTACCCAATATAGACCAGCTGATTGATGCCACTTCGGGGTATGGGATGTTAAGTTTCATGGACGCTTTCTCGGGATACCGCCAAATTTCGATGTGCAAGGATGACATCCCGAAGACAAGCTTCATCACTCATCGGGCTATATATGCGTATCGGAAGATGACATTCGGATTGCTGAATGCAGGGGCAACTTACCAGCGGATGATGAATTTTGTATTAAGAAAGCAGCTGGGCCGAAGTATGGAAGTGTACGTGGACGACATGATCGTAAAAAGCATGTCAGTCCGGGATCATTTGGAAGACCTAGAAGACTGCTTCGAGAGGGTAAGGAAGCACAAACTAAGACTGAACCCGACCAAATGTACATTCGGTTTGGGCTCAGGAAAAGTTTTGGGATACTTGGTCAGCAAAAGGGGAATCGAAGCCAACCCGGAGAAGATTTCGGCGATCTTAGACATGAAATCTCCAAAGACATACAAAGATGTGCAGAGGTTAACGGGACGGATAGCTGCCCTTCGGAGATTCGTGTCAAGGTCAGTCGAAAGATGTTTACCCTTTTTTGACACCCTCAAAGCGCCAAAAAACAAAAAAAGTTTTCAGTGGATGTCAGAATGCGAAGATGCGTCCAAGGGATCAAAATATATCTATCTTCGGCACCGTTGCTAATGAAACCAATCCCTTCGAAACCCTTATATTTATACTTGGCTGCGAGCCTGATGTCGGTTGGGGCAGCACTGGTACGTGACAAGGGAGGAAAGCAGTTCCCGGTGTACTACGTCAGTCACGTACTTTGGGACGCAGAGATCAGAGACCCGAACCTGGAAAAGTTCACCTATGCTTTAATAATTGCGGCAGGAAGCTCGAGCACTATTTTACAGAATTAAATTGTAATAGTGGTGTACACGGATCAGCCATTAAAGAAGATTCTGCATAAGCCATAGGTATCAGGTCGGTTGGCCGCATGGGCGATGGAATTAACACAGTTTGCAATAGAATATCATCCCCGAATGGCAATCAAAGGTTAGGCATGGACCTTATACGTGGACGGATCAGCAACTTCAGACGTCAATGGGGCAGGGGTCATTCTAACAAGTCCCGAAGGGTTCAAAGTCCAGCAGGCGATCCGATTTCAGTTTAAGGCCACGAAAAACGAAGCAGAGTATGAGGCCATCCTAGCAGGACTACAGTTGGCCTGGAGCTTGGAGGTACAGAAGTTAATCATCTACAGTGATTCTCAGCTGGTGGTCAAGCAGTTGTCGGGTGAGTATGAGGCTCGGGGGGCAAAAATGTCAAAGTATCTGGCTGCGGTAAAGGATAAGTTTGCGTACTTCACATCACACAGTTGTCAGGGGGTGGACCGGTCAGATAATACAGTAGCAGATGCCCTAGCCAGGTTGGAAACTACCGAAGCAAGCTCTTTCAACGGGTCGGTGTACCTGGAGGTTCTAGAAAGGCCTAGTGTTCCGAAGACAAAAGTGTTATCTCTTGACCGACTTGACTGCTGGCTCATGACTTATATCTCCTACTTGGCAGGTGGGACTCTCCCTTCGGACCGAATCCTAACAAGACAGATCAAACACCGAAGTTCAAACTTCGTCCTCATTGATAGGGATCTCTACCGAAGGGTTTTTAGCTCTCCACTGCTCAAATGCTTAACCCCATCAGAGGCATATTACACTCTTCGGGAGGTACATGAAGGGATCTGTGGGGATCACATGGGAGCGAAGTCACTGGCACATAAGATTTTGAGGCAAAAGGTATTCTTGGGCCATTATCTATACTGAGAGGCCAAGGAATTCATCAGAAGGTATCCCAAGTGTCAGCTGAACAGCACCATCCCACATCAACCTCCCGAAGAGTTGTATTTTGTTTTATCCCCGATTCCCTTTGTTGTTTGGGGAATCGACATCCTAGGGCCTCTGCCTAAGGCCAAGGGACAAGTTAGCTTTGTGATCGTGGCTATCGACTATATGACCAAGTGGGTTGAAGCCAAACCACTGCAGAAGATCACCGAACAAGAATGTCTGAAATTTTTCAAAGAAGGAATCGTTTATCGTTTCGGTATTCCGATGGCAGTGGTCTCTGATAACGGTAGACAGTTTGTGGGGTCGAAGTTCGAGGGCTTTCTAAAGGAGTTGGGAATTCAGCATCGTAAGACCTCGGTCACTCATCCTCAATCGAATGGTCAGGTGGAAGTGACAAACCGAACCCTGCTCAACGGGATAAAATGAAGGTTAGATGAATTGAAGGGTCGGTGGCCCGAAGAGCTACTAAGTGTTTTGTGGGCATACCAGACTACTCCGAGGACAACAACCGAGGACTCTCCATTTAGACTGGCGTACGGGACCGATGTACTCATACCAGTTGAGATCGGATCCCCCACTCTTCGAGTCAGTCAATACAAAGAGCTATACAATGATGATAGTTTGAGAAGGTGAAGCCTAGGAGGTTTGCAGTAGGCGATTTGATCCTTCGGGAGTCGGAGGCATCAACCCCCCAGAACACTGGCAAGCTAATGCCTAACTGGGAGGGACCCTATGAGGTGGTAGAGGTGCCGAAGCCAGGTACGTACCGGCTTAGAGAAATGGATGGTTCGGAAGTAAAGAATACATGGCATGCCGGAAGACTTAGAAAATTTTACCAGTAATAGTTATGTCATTCTTTTCTTTATCTATGTAACCTTTCAATCATAAATGAAACAAATGAAAGTTTCCTTTGGAGATGTTTAACTTCATCTATATTCATATGATTCTTAATATTCGAACGGACGAACTTCGGACACAATCCGATCAGAAGGTTCGAAAAGACACCACTGATCGAGATACGTCACGAGTATAACTGATAGAGAAAACTGTAAATTTTTTACTCAGGTAAGCTTCGGGCATTATCCGATCAAGAGGTTTGGGAAGATACCACTGATCGAGATAAGTCACAAGTATAACTGATTACAAAAATTTATAAACAAAAATATTCTATTCATACTTGGAAATTTTTACAAACCCGATCACTTAGGATTCGGGAGAAGTACAGATATAAATGAAAATGAAAAAAAGTAAAAAATGGGGAATCTCATCAAGGCTATTCGGGAGGAGGGTCGTCCCCGGCTTCGGATTCCTTGTCGGAAGAGTCGAGAAGGGAGACGTCGAGTCCAGTAGCTATCATTTTGGCTTTAGCCTTTTCCCGATAAGTCTCATACCCTTCACCAAATTGGGCCATGACCTTATCATTTAATACTTCAGACTCTACATACTCGATGATAGCCTGCTGCTTGGCGTCGGAGAGCTTACCCTGAAGGGTTTTGACCTCAGCTGATAAAGAGTTGTTAGCTCGGATCAGGTACATCATTTTGTCATGCGTCTCTGAAAGTTTTCCAGTAATTGAGGCGATCACCTTCTCCCGGTCCTTGACCTCCCCGATCAGATTATCCCTCTCTACCAAAAGCGAGGCATACTTCTTTTTGAGCTCCTCAGAATGGCGTTCCGCTCGGGTCGCTTTTACTTGGTCTCGCATGGAGATCCTGTTCTCTTAATGTTCGGCGTAAAGCCATGGGCCTCGACTTGAGTAGCTTCTATATCCGTCCTCAACTGAACTTCCTTTTATGTGGTTCGGGCAAGGGGAGGAATGACTCGAGCAAGGATGGCATTGGCCTGCAGCAAATACATACATCAGCAACCGAAATAAAAGTATAAGTTTGTAATAACAAGATAGCCTTGCAACTCAGAATTACCTGGCATTGGGCACGGACGTAGGCGACCAGGTACTCTTCGGAAGAGAAGCCCTTGAATCGCTCGTCGTCACCCGACAGTTTGAAGTGATCAAAGAGGGTAAAGGGAAACACTTCTGAAGGGCCCTTCAGCCAACAAGTGTTTGGCGTCCCATGGGAAGAGCTCGGTCCGAAGGAAGGGGTGGCGGTGATGTTGGGATCGGCAACAATAATTTGTTGTTCCGGCTGTTGTTCAGAAGCTTCGGTTAGTCGGGGTTTTTTGGATCGAGGTTCGAGAGAAACCTCATCGGTGTCCTCCGAATCCTCGATCACTTCGGTTCGAGGAGGAGGTGGCGGATGGGTCGGCTTAGGGAGAGTTGGTGAGACAATTGTGGTGGGAACTTTGGCGGTCAATTTGGAAGACTTCCTGGACGTCTTCAGAAACGTTGTTTTCTCCACAAATAGGTATACATCACCCATCTTGAGTTTCGCCAAATACATGGTACTAAATTTGTAGAAAATACAACTTGATTTTTGACACGACAACGTCGTAAGGATGGGCCGACAAAATACATTCCTGAGTTTTAATACAAATATTGTCATCTAGACAATATCCACACTCAATTTAGTCCTCATTACATTTATTATCACACTTATTTAACAAAAGAATAGTGAGGACTACTAATATCCACACTCAGTTCTCATTATATTTATTATCACACTATTTAACGAATAGTGAGGACCATCACCATCTGTTTCTCGTTCTAGACCAGGCTAGTCGACTTCGTTCTCATTTCTGAAGAGAACGGTGAAAGAAAGGGTGAGCTCAACTAGCCCGAAGAAATATTATGACTAAGATAATGCGAGAATAAATTATCATTAGTCCTCAACGATGTTAAAGCGATAAAATACAATAGACATCAAGTTTAAGCTGCGGTGGAACATACGATCCATTAAAAAGTCAAGTAGAGAATAAAATCTACTATCTTTTATGATTTAAAAGTTTTTCATCACTTTTATATTTGAGACTCAACAATAAATAATCCACATCATCCACCTTTTACGGACGAGGATATTCATTAGGGTCACGACCACAAATTATCCATACACTCTGGGGCGAGGATATTTGTGTATTCATCGATGGTCATGATCATGCCAACAATTGTCCATCAATACACGCCGGGCCGATGAGGACTTTTACCACATCATTTGTAACATTACGGTCATGATTACGAATAATCACTGGTCATAATCATACCAAGTCCATCTATCATGCACTTCTGAGGCCACAGATGACTTTCAAAAATAATATAAACATGAGGATGATGACAATGATATAAGAATTCAATAAAACAAGTTCAAGAATTAATTTATTAGGGAACTAATAACGTCAAATTGTCGACATGATACTTCTTTGTAAAGTAAAATTCAAGAATGCTCGGAAGAATATTTCCATGAAAGATCTTTGGATGAAGCGCAAATATTAAGAATATTCCACTAATTTCATGGAGTGTAGAAGTCAAAACTTTAACCAATGAGTATAATAAAGAATGGAATAACAAAAGAAATCACCATGCATGCGGTACCGCGCATAGGCGAGTTATTCCATCGAAGAATAATAAATAACGGAACCGGTCGAGGCGTAATACATGCAAGCGAGGATATTCAACGAGAATAATAAAGAATGGAATACAACGAAATCACCATGCATGCGGTACTTGGCATAGGCAGGTTATTCAATAGAATACTAAATAGCGAACCGGTCGGTGAAATTCACACCAACAGGATGTTCAGCGAGAATAATAAAAAAGCGGAACCGGTCAGAAGCGTAAAAAGCTGACGAGGATATTCAACGAGAATAATAAAAACGGAATAATAAAGAAAGGATATTAAAGAATGGAATATGGAAGAATTTCACCAAGTATAGGGGGTAGCAGCGTATCTGAGTTATTCAGAGAATAATAAAGATGGAATAATAGAAGTTCTCTTCATGAATACAAAAGAAATAATACCCACTTAAAGTAAAAGAAACTTGATATCGGAGTAGTGAAGTAGCGAGAATACTTTTCTTCTTTTCTCTCTATAGTTTCTCTACAGAGTTTTAAATTGAATTAAGTAAGAAATAATGAAGGAATGAGCTTCTATTTATAGAAGAATGGAATGAATAGTAACCAATCCATGAGCGGTCAGTTGATTTACTTTAATCGGACGGTCCATATTTAAAAGCAAAATCTTTTAAATAAAATATAATATATTCTATTTATAATCTAATAAAAAAGCGAATAACTTTTAAAAAGATTTTACTATGCAAAATACTATCTGCACTATGCAAATACTATGCATAATAAAATATAATATATTCTAATTATTATCTAATAAAGCAGATAACTTTATAAAAGTATTACATTTTATATATAAAAAATTTTACTATTAGCCTAATAAAGCGAATAACTTTATAAAAGTATTAAGTATTTTTTTATATAAAAAGTTTTTACATTTTATTACGTTAATAATCTGAATAAAACAAAAGCGTCATCATCATTATTATTATTCACCTTTATTAATCGACCGGTCGTTCCGAGGAAAAGGGGGCTTTCAATAAGGATTTTCTCCTATTGGCGTATGATTAGGTGACCAAACCTCTCCTTGGCGAGAACTTCTAGACATCGTTAATAATCAAATAAAATAATAATATTAACAACCGTCATCTCAATTATTGATTTAATAACATATAAAATATAAACAATAATTGAATAAAGGCTGAGTGACTTCTCACATAAGCATTAATAATCAATACTGGTGTCTTCTTATGCAACGACAGCGTATTCTTTGTACTTTTACTCAAGGTAGTTCAAGCGAGTATCAGCGGTAAAACTTCGTAGTTATTTTCATAAAAATATTTTTGTCGTTTTTCTCGATCAAATAATAATTACATTTTGTGGGGTCCACCGATGATGATTGTGCCGTCGTGCGAATATTCCACGACCGATCGAATATTATATAACAACTTGCGTACTTTGCAAAATTTATAAATATTACCCACAACTATAACATTATATCAAATTTATTCCATAATATTCAAAAATGATATTTATAGAAAATTCATTTTATTCATAAAAGTTGAGGGTCTTCTGATCTCCCTTCTTATGAAATTTAGCCCTCGAAATTAGAATGCGTACTGGTATATCGAAGAGGTAAGGATACCTTGATTTCATTTGATTCTAACTCCGGGTCATTTCCTCGACATCGTGGTTTCTCATAAAACTTTGACTTGAGGTATAACCTTGGGCGTAGAATATGTTCCTTCTTATCAAGATTTGAGCGGGAACCTCTTCATACGTTAAATCTTCGCTATTTATTTAAATCGGTTCTAACTTTCGATAATATGGTTGGGTCTTTCACATATTTACGTAACATGGATATATGAAAAGCGTTATGAACACGAGACATACTTGGCGGTAAAGCGAGTCTATCATAGGCTACGGTTCCTACTCGATCGAGGATTAAAAATGGGCCGATGAATCGAGGATTGAGCTTTCCTCTCTTTCCAAATCTCGTAACTCCTTTCCATGGAGCAACACGTAACACACACATGATCTCGATATCGAATTTCCGTCCTTTCGATGAAGATCAACATAACTCTTTTATCGGTCTTGTGAGGTTTTTATCGTTGTCGGATCGTTTGAATCTTTTCCGTAGTCATACGTACCAACTCGGTCCCAACAACGTTGCTTCACCCACCTCATCTCGACATCTTTGGAGAGCGACACTTTCTTCCATCTGGCGCCTCGAATGGAGCCATGCCGATACTTGCTTGATAAGCTGTTGTTGTAGGAAAACTCCACGATGGTAAGAACTTGTCCCAACTTCCCTTGAAGTCGAGGACCACGAGTCTTAATAAATCTTCAAGAGTTTGAATAGTCCTCTACGATTGTCCGTCCATCGAGGATGATAAGCGAACTAAATCATAAATCTGTGCCCATAGCTTTTTGCAAACTAACCCAAAATCGTGAAGTGAATCTTGGGTCTCGATCGAAACTATGGATCTTTGGCATACCATGCGATCTTACAATCTCGTTTATATACATCTGAGCAAGGCGTTCAAGTGTATAAGTTTCTCGTATTGGTAAGAAATGAAGCGAGACTTGGTCAATCTATCAACAATGACCCAAATTGCATCTATGCCTTGAGAAACCTTGGGAAGACCGATGTGAAATCCATAGTAATGTGCTCCACTTCCATTTTGGAATTTCAAGTGGTTCTGATGGACCTTTTGGTACTTGATGCTCGCTTTGACTCGTTGACAAGTTAGACACCTTGAGATAAACAACGTTATCTCTCTCTCTTCATATTGCTCCACCAAAATGTATGGCGAAGATCACGATACATTTTGGTACTCCCGAGATGGATTGCAAACGGTGTGTTGTGCGCCTCCATCATGATTTTATACTTTAAATCAGGGTCGTTAGGAACACAAAGTCTGGAGTTGACTCGAAGTATTCCTTCTTCATCGATTCTTGCTTGGCATAGCACCTTCTTGTACTTTCTTCCTCATATGCATCAGCTCCAGGTCTGTAGCTTGAGCAGCTTTAACTTTATCGATTAAAGTCGGTTCTACTCGTATATTCGCCATCATCACATGGGTCCACAGAGTCTTTAATTCTATCTCCATCCTTTTGCAAGTCATACAAGATGGGCCTTTGCGTTGACAATATCGCACTTGTACGCATATGATCTTACTACTCGATCGCGTCGGCTACTACACGTTTGCTTTTCGAGGATGGTATTGGATGGTATGATCATAATCTTTCAGCAGATTCAACCCAGCGTCATTTATCGCATGTTGAGTTCCTTTTGAGTGAAGAAATATTTGAGGCTTTTATGATCGTAAAGATCTCCACTTTCTCCCCATCAAGTAATGCCTCCAAATTTTAAGTGCGAAGACAACATTTTGACAACTCTAGATCATGAGTAGGATAATTCCTCTCATATTCTTTGAGTTGTAGAGAGGCATAGGCTATGACTTTTCCATGTTGCATGAGAACACATCTAACCCCTTGCACGAAGCATCCTTTGTAGATGACAAATCCTCAAGGCGGATGGTATTGTCGAGCAGTCTTTGAAATGAGTCTTCTTTTGAGTTCTTGAAAACTCTTCTCACATTCCTCGTTCAATGAATTTTGTATCTTTAAAAGTCAATTTGAGTTAAGGGAGTAGCGATTTGAGAAAACCCTTCTACGAATCTCGATAATAATAACTATTAAGCAGAGCTACTCGTACTTGATCCTTGATTTAGGTTGCTCGACTTTGAATGGCTTCAATCTTTGCGGGTCAGCGGATATTCCATGACTTGATACCACGTGCCCGAGGAATGCTACTTCCTCAAGCGAACTCGCATTTCTTGACTTGGCATAAAGCTTATATTCACGAAGCTTTTGGAATATCGACCTCAAGTGTTGCTTTCATGATCTTCACGGCTTTTGGAATAAATAAGGATGTCATCGATAAAGGCGACCACAAAGTGATCCAAATATTCCTTGAATACTCGGTTCATCATATCCATGAAAGCGGCGGGAGCATTAGTCGATCAAAAGACATGACTAGAATTCATAATGCCCGTCTAGGAGTTAAAGCCGTCTTTGGAATGTCATCGGTTCTAATCTTTAATTGGTGATATCCGGAGCGAAGATCGATCTTTGAAAAGAATTTGGCGCCTTACATTGGTCAAACAGGTCATCAATACGTGGCAATGGGTACCTATTTTTGATGGTGACATGATTGACTCCCGATAATCAATACAAAAGTCGCATACTCCCATCTTTCTTCTTCACGAATAGAAGCAGGAGCACCCCGAGGAGAAATCTTAGGACGAATAAAGCCGATGTCTAACAATTTCTGCGGTTGGGTCTTTAACTCACGAAGTTCAATAGGAGCCATTCGATATGGGGCTTTGGAAATAGGTTTTGTACCGGGTTCAAAAGTCGATACAAAATTCAATTTCACGCTCTGGGGGTAGGCGGGGAAGTTCTTGGGGAATCGTCGGAAATTCATTAACAATAGAAATATCATTCAAAAGCGGCGTATTTTTGTTTAGATCCGTGACATGAGCTAAGAAAGCTTGACATCTATTTTTCAATAAGCGAATAGCTTTATGGCTTGAGATAGCGGTGATTGATTTTAATGGTTTGGTTGCTTGAATTAGCATAATAGGTTGATTAGGAATATGAAAGCTAATGACCTTACGAAAATAATCAATTTTTGCATGATGAGTAGTTAACCAATCAAATCCTAAATTACGTCAAATGCAAGTATTTTCAATGAAATAAAATCGACGAGGTAATGTGAGGGTACCGATTTGAACCAAACAAGACTTATAAGCGATTGGATGTAATGAAGGTTTCTCCAAGCGGAGTTTCAATGAGATAAGTCGAAGTCTAATTTCTCAGGAGTCAAATTTAAGCGTTGGCGCAAGTAGGAGAAATAAAAGAATGGGTAGAAGCGGTATCAAATAAGGTATATACTTCACTTTAGAATTTATGATAAAGCTTACGTGATGACCTCGTTCGGGTTCCTTGCTACTGGGGAAGTCGCGACAAGCGCTCTCCCTTGAACAATAGGTTTTGTCTTATGCTGGGAATGACCTTTCTTTGCCTCCATCCAATTTGGACTTGTCTTGGTGCTGCGACAAAAATCGGGCGGTGTCCTTCTCTTCCACAATTGTAACATGCTTTGGAGGGCATCATACGCAGTTTGGGTGATGTGTCCCTCCCTCCACATTTGAAGCATATGATAGGTGGTCGTTTCTCCTTCCTTATGACAGTCTTTGATCTTGACGTCTTTCCATCATTGTTGAATCTTCTTTTCTTGAAATGTCCATTCTTATTATTTTTGGCCATGATTACCACCAGAAGTGGTTACCATTTACGGCATG
Organism: Panax ginseng; assembly: GCA_020205605.1. Classification (NCBI taxonomy): domain Eukaryota; kingdom Viridiplantae; phylum Streptophyta; class Magnoliopsida; order Apiales; family Araliaceae; genus Panax; species Panax ginseng. The sequence goes on from CM035132.1 coordinate 4,585,355, forward strand.
TTGATTCCCTCACGCTTATTGTCTTGCTTGATGATATTGCTTATCTTTGGTATTATCATTTTTAATTGGCGCTTGCTCTCTTTTGGTTGGGTTGACTCATTATCGCGCTCAATAAGCTGAGCCCTATTAACAACATCGAATACAAACACGGTTTATGAGAGATAAGATATTGGCGTATCTCGGGTTTCAAACCTCTTAGAAACATTAGCGTCATTCTCTCCTCATTATCAACCAAATGGGGCCATGGCCGGGATGACTCGACAAACTTGGCCCGTCTTTGTGACACGGTCATGTTGTTTTGTTCGGTTTAATGAACTCTACCTCTTTCATGTAGCGAATACTTTTGGGAAAGTACTTGTCGTTAAAGCAGTTCTTGGAACTTCTCCCAAGACATCTTGGTGCGGCGAGGTTGAGTCGCTTTCTGATTCCCACCGTAATGTCTGCCTCTGCATAACATGAAAGTGGAAAAGGAACCTTTTGCTCCTCGGAGCAACCCAAGACATCAAATATCTTGTTGATCTGCTTTATCACGTCTCGCCTTAAGTGGTTTTGGCTCTCCAAAAAACTCCGGTGGTCCGAGCTCCTTGAAGCCCATTTGGCGGTGGCCGTCAGAGAGTTGCCGGTGTTTCCACCTGCATTTTGGGCGAGGAGCGCGCTCTGCTTTGATGTTGCATGAATTGCATGAAGCCTCGGAACATTCCATCGTTCATCATTTGGTCGGTGTTGTTGTTTGCATTAGGATTGTCGCCTTCACGATGCACATTATCGATTATTGATCTGTGGAGACTCAGCGGTCTCACATGCTCCATTGATGTTCTCAACATTCTCGGATGCCATTTTCAAATCTTGCCACAAAACAAGGGTTAATTAACATATCACATATTATCCCCTATACTCTACGTGAGCCAATTAAATACCAAATAAACTTAGGTAGGTCATACTAGCGAAAGAATTCCCGTCTCTCCTCCTAGTTCTTATCTCACATCTCGGCCGGGGATCATATCCTAAGCTTTGATACCATTATGGCGCCCCCAAAATAGGTATACATCACCCATCTTGAGTCGCCAAATACATGGTACTAAATTCAAATACAACTTGATTATTATACAACGATCGTGTAAAATATGACAAAATACATCTTTGTGAGTTTTAATACAAATATTGTCATCTAAACAATATCCACACTCAATTTAGTCCTCATTATATTTATTATCACACTATTTAACGAGAATAGTGAGGACTACTAAGACACCATCTCGGACCATCACTCGGTTCCCCAGCTAGTCCGGCTACGTTCTCATTTCACTGAAGAGAACAACGGTGAAAGAAAGGGTGAGCTCAACTAGCCCGATAAGAAATATTATGACTAAGATAATGCAGAATAAATTATCATTAGTCCTCAGCGATGTTAAAGCGATAAAATACAATAGACATCAAGTTTAAGCTATGGTGGAACATCTGATCCATTAAAAAAGTCAAGTAGAGAATAAAATCTACTATCTTTTATGATTTAAAAAGTTTTTCATCACTTTTATCATTTGAGACTCGACAATAAATAATCCACATCATCATCCACACTTTTCTGACGAGGATATTCATTAGGGTCACGACCACAAATTATCCATGCACTACTGGGCGAGGATATTTGTGTATTCATCGATGGTCATGATCATGCCAACAAATTGTCCATCGATGCGCCGGGCCAATGAGGACTTTTACCACATCATTTGTAACATTACGGTCATGATTTACAAGAATAATCCTGGTCATAATCATACCAAGTCCATCATGCACTTCTGAATACAGATGACTTTCAAAAAATAATATAAACATGAGGATGATGACAATGATATAAGAATTCAATAAAACAAGTTCAAGAATTAATTTATTCGAGGAACTAATAACGTCAAATTGTCGACATGATACTTCTTTGTAAAGTAAAATTCAAGAATGCTCGGAAGAATATTTCCATGAAAAGATCTTTGGATGAAGCGCAAATATCGAGAATATTCCACTAATTTCATGGAGTGTAGAAGTCAAAACTTTAACTTGGTGAGTATAATAAAGAATGGAATAACAAAAGAAATCACCATGCATGCGGTACTTGGCGATAGGCAGGTTATTCCATCGAATAATAAATAACGGAACGGTCGGTAATGTCGCATGCAAGCGGGATATTCAACGAGAATAATAAAGAATGGAATACATGAGAAATCACCATGCATGCGGTACTTGGCATTGACGAGGTTATTCAACGAGAATACTAAATGGCGGAACGGTCGGGTGAAATTCACACCAACAGGATGTTCAGCGAGAGAATAATAAAGCGAAAAGGTCGGAACCGGATCGGCGTAAAAGCCTGAACGAGGATATTCAAGCGAGAATAATAAAGAATGGAAGAATGGAAGAATTTCACCAAGTATAGGGTAGCAGCGTATCTGAGTTATTCAACGAGAATAATAAAAGATGGAATAATAGAAGTTCTCTTCATGAATACAAAGAAATAATACCCACTACAAGTAAAAGAAAACTTGATATCGGAGTAGTGAAGTAGCGAGAATACTTTTTTTTTTCTTCTTTCTCTCTATAGTTTCTCTCTACAGAGTTTCGATTGAATTAAGTAAGAAATAATGAAGGAATGAGCTTTATTTATAGAAGAATGGAATGAATAATAACCAATCCATGAGCGGTCAGATTGATTTACTTTAATCGGACGGTCCATATTTAAAAGCAAAATCTTTTAAATAAAATATAATATATTCTATTTATAATCTAATAAAAGCGAATAACTTTTAAAAAGATTTTTACTATGCAAAACCTTATACAAACACTATCATAAATATGCATAATAAAATATAATATATTCTAATTATTATACAATAAAAGCGAGATAACTTTATAAAAGTATTACATTTTATATAAAAGATTTTACTTATTAGCCTAATAAAGCGAATAACTTTATAAAAGTATTTTTTTTTATATAAAAGTTTTTTACATTTTATTACGTTAATAATCTGAATAAAATAAAACTTCATCATCATTATTATTATTATTCTTTATTATTAATCGACCGGTCGTTCCCAGGAAAGAGGGGGCTTTCGATAAAGATTTCTCCTATTGGTAGCATGATTAGGTGACCAAACCTCTCCTTGGCGAGAACTTACTAGACATCGTTAATAATGCAAATAATAATATTAACAACCGTCATCTCAATTATTGATTTAATAACATATAAAATATAAACAATAATTGAATCAAAGTGAGTGACTTCTCACATAAGCATTAATAATCAATCTGGTGTGTCTTCTTATGCGACCGCAGCGTATTCTTTGTACTTTTACTCTAGAGTAGTTCAAGCGGTATCAGCGGTAAAACTTCCGCCGTTATTTTCATAAAAATATTTTTATCGTTTTCTCGATCAAATAATAATTACTTTTGTGGGATCCACCGATGATTGTCTTGCGTAAATACGAATATTCCACGACCGATCGAATATTATATAACAACTTGCGTACTTTGCAAAATTTATAAATATTACCCACAACTATAACATTATATCAAATTTATTCCATAATATTCAAAAATGATATTTATAGAAAATTCATTTTTATTCATAAAAGTTGGGGTCTTGGAAAGGCTGCGGCGTTTCGAGAATCGAGGATGACTGTTTGGCTTCCCTGGATAACTCATCATTACCGTCGTGACTTTCGAATACTCGACCTCTCGAGTCTCTAATTATAAATATATTATAATCAGAGACTGGGGGGCAATGTCCGGGAGCGTTTTATTGACCTTCGTGTGGGCCGAAGGCCTGGCATTAGAATTGCTTTACGAGGTCATTGGGCTGAAGCCCATGGAAAGGTTGGTGGTGTTCGGGTCGGCGTCCGAGTCCTTCTGGGTCGGAGTCTCACCTTAGGGATATTCTTCGGGTTCGGTGTCCGAGTCCTTTGGGCCGGATATGTAACCCTGTCGTGTGGAGTTCGGGGTCGGGCCTTCGAGTCCTTTGGGCCGAAGTCCAGATTTGATAGTGGGGTTGTTTGGGCCTGCACAGTGGGCTCTCTTGCGTGCAGAGTTCAAGATCTTAATCATAATTGAATAAGGTAACTCCAAAGGTACTGATTGGATTGGATTGGATTCCACTTGCACCTTTTAAGGAGATTGTGTTGGACCCAAGTTATGGTAACTATCATGACTAGGAGCCCTAATCCGATTCGGAGAAGGATTCTAAGGTGGAGAGATATTATAAATATAAGGCCAAGGTTACAATTAACAGGTAATACCTACTTTTGAGCACTAAATATTCAGGCTCCATTGTTAAACCTTGTAACGGCCTGTACTTATTCTCACACCGGAGCTATCCCCCGGCGGCACAAGCCGTCAAGCTTCCGTGTGATCATTGTTATCTTGATTCTAAGCGTAGATTACGTGATTGAATGACGCTTGTAAGCGAAAATTTGGCGTTAACTAATTAACAACTTTATTTCCAAGGACATCAAGGCAAAAGGGGGGAATTTGTGACCCAGGACTAGGAGTGCAACTTGGGTTGGTTAATTCACGATAACCTGAGTTTGTCCACGATTTTATATTACTAGTTGGGTAAGATTTTTTAACATATTTAAGAATCCGTCTAACTGTGGCATGTCCAAATTTAATTTGTGTTACCTTGGGTTTGTACTTTTTTATAAATTTCAAAACTGAGCTCATAAAGTATATATATATATATATATATATATATATATATATATATATATATATATATATATATATATATATATATATAATCGATTAGGTAAAGGCTCCTTACTTTTTGTTAAAATACGGATTTTTTTTTTTAAAAAAAAAATAACTAAATTTTTTTTAAAAATATTTTATGGAACTAGAATTTTTCCATAATACAATATTTTGAGCGTGATTTGGATACCTATATCAAAAAATATATGTACAGTCTGCAAAGACTGTACAGACCTGTTTTGTTATACATATCCAAATCACATCCAAAACACTGTATCATGAAAAATTTTCATTTCCATAAAATATTAAACTTTTTTTTTTAGTTGTTTAAAAAAAAACCAACAAAAAAAAATCCGCATTTTAACAAAGTAAGGGCTCCCTTACAGGAACCGGACCATATATATATATATATATATATATATATATATATATACACACACACACACACACACACACAGCCAGGATCCTATCCGGACTCCCGAATTTTCTTAAAATGTAAATTTATTTTTTTATTTTTTTTTAAACAATTAAAAAAAAGTTTAATATTTTATGGAACTGTACAGACCTGTTTTTTTTATATGTATCCAAATCACACCCAAAATACTGTATTATGAAAAAATTTCAGTTCCATAAAATATTAAAAATTTTATTTATTTAAAAAAAAAACCGCATTTTAATGCTCGTCAGGGATCCAGGGCGAGGTGATCTCTCTCTCTCTCTCTCTATATATATATATATATATATATATATATATATATATATAAGAAAATTTTCATCAACCAACCAAAAGCGAATCGAGTTATAGTGATTGTTTTTAGACATATAGCGACGATTCAAACTGTCGCCTTATATATAATCAGTTATAGTAGTTGAAAAAATCGTCGCTATAATCGGTTCAATTTTGGTCTATGCTTATTTGATTCGTTGGAAAAATGGATTATATAGACATATATAGATAGATTAGGTGTATTATCTTTTAAAATTACTTACATTTTATTAATATACTTTTAACATCTCTTATATTTTTTACATTTTTTATTTATTACTATTATAAAAAAGAGATTACTTTGTCTAAGAAACAAAAATAAGAACTCATTTTATATTTCTTTTTGTTTAAAAATAAAGATAAAATTCAAAACTTTTCTCATGTATTATTATGTTCTTTTTATTTTTCAAAAGTACTTATTAAATTAGTTAATAAGTTATCATCTTTTAATAATTTATGTTTGTCAACTATTATTTTTTGACAAACTAAATTTATTATAATTTTAGTTTTATTTTAATTATTACCCTTTCAGACTTGTTCAACCCAGTTCGAATTCATAAATTTTATCATAGGTTGGTACTTGGGTAATAAAAGACAAACCCAACTTCCACGCCCATCCAACCCATATCCAACAATTTTTTTGTGGATTAAAACTGGGATTAATTACATATTTTAATATATTTTTAAAAATAATTACAATAATAGTGTATCCATAAAATAATTACAAAAATAATACACTTTCTCATATTTATTTATAATATTAGTATAATTAGAATTCCTTAATTTAGGGGATTAGTATTTCAATATGAGTTTTGTCCTTCATCGAAGCGAAGATTTAGTGGCCCTGTAATGGCAGCCAAAAAGGCATCCAAAGGTATTTACTATTATACTCACTAACAATATGAAAAACTCTAATCATATTACAACTGTATCAGCCTCTCAATTTTCTGAAAGAATTTCCATGTCACTACTAGACTACTACCCTACCTTTTATGAAGCAGCACCTCCTTTAACATGTGTCTGCTCTCGTTCAGGAAAAAATCAGGAAGATGGAAAATACAAGCACACTGTTGATCTGCCTAAGACAACATTTGGCATGAGGGCAAACTCTGCAATATTCACTTTTCTCTGGCGTACATACATATAACAGTGCTTTATACTTATTTTTCTTCCACCTTGTTCTCTAATACTCATTCCTAGTTCTAACTAAGCCTTTGAATACTTTTTACTATACCATTCAAGTTCAAGCTAAAAAGGAGCACTGTTTCAAATGTTTTTCATGCTTTTGCAAATACAGAGTTCTTTGTTGAAAACATTCATACCAAGGTAACTAAACCTTCATACCAAGGTTACCAATCCACCTGTAGTTTTTTCATAGTGTAATTGATAACCAAATCTTCATACCAAGGTAATCAATCCACCGCCACACCTTCAGTTTTTTCATAATATAGTTGGTAACCAAACCTTTACACCAAGGTAGCAAAACCTTCATACCAAGTTAATTAATCCACATCCACACCTGTAGTTTTTTCATAGTGCAGTTGGTAGCCAAACCTTCATGCAGTGGGTAGTCAAACCTTCATACCAAGGTAACCAATTCAGTTTTATTAAGTTACCAATTTATTTTGAATGTGATGTAGTTGGTAGTCAAACCTTCATGCAGTTGGTTGCCAAACTTTCAGACTAAGATAACCAATTCATACTGCAGGTGTGGAGGTAGATTGGTTACCTTGGTATAAAGGTTTGGTTACCTTGGTATAAAAGTTTGGTTACCTTGGTACGAAGGTTTGATTATCAACATTACATTACACATCACTCTCTTATCTCTCTCTTTCCTATGCAGTGTATAATTAATAAATTGGTTTAACAGTCCAACAAAATTGGTTTAACAGTTGGGCAACCCAAACAACTTAAGAGAGCACGTGTACAATTCTGGTCCGACCGTCAATTGCATAATAACCGATTATGGTTGTTTGATTCTTGTTTGGGTAACAAATTAGATCGAAGTCTACCCCACCACTACCCACGGCCTCAATCTTGACTTGCTGCCCATCACCTTCCGTCGACGTGATATACCTGTCTTCGTTCACTTTTGGTCACACTCTTCTCTATTTATTTCTCTTAACAATCAGTTGTATTTTTATTTAATACCCAAATGTGTTTTAAATTAATACCCAGATGTATTAATTTGAATTTGAATTATTATTTTGAATTTGAATTTATTTTTGTTGTTAAATCCCAGATATTTGAATTTAAATTATTAATTATGACAGTTATTTCTCTTTGATTTTAAGTTTCCCTATTAATGTGAATTACGTTATTTTTATAATTATTTTATGGATGTACTAATAGTGTAATTACTTTTTAATTATTGTATATTAGTGTTAAGGAACCTTAAAACTTAGAAGTCCAAGTTGCACCCCCTACTCAATACACACTAATGACGTCAGGCCCAAACTGCTGCTTTATATCAAAAATCGAAATTATTACATTTTTAGTATCTGAATAATTAACTGAATTATAAGATAATCAAATTAACCGAATTATAAGGTTGTCTTCAGCTTCATCCCACATATTCAAGGGTTCTCTCTTTAGTGCTAGCTAGCTTTTACTTCAGCTAGCTTTGCCTTCTCCAATTTCCTTAGCAAGCTCATCGCATACTTCATTAATTAACTCTCTGGCGCGGCGGTCTGGCCTTCTATTATTCGTTGCTGATAGCTTGGCATCAGCCAACTCATTGACCAACTTGGAATTTATTGATAGTTTTGGCCTTTGAGACAACCTCAGAAATTTTAAGAGCTTGTTTGGAATTTTTATAAAATGGTTAAGAAATAAAGAAGGTGAAGCTAGCTAGTTGATGGCTTTTTATGCATGTAACGAGGTGTTCACATGTGTCCGAAAGAGATGATCTGGCTTGCCACGTAAGAAAATTGATTATTACACGTGTTGAGAGAAAATGGATGTTAATCTTGGGTTATGATATCACAAATTGTTGCAAAGGATCACCAGTCACAATGAGGCATAGAAGAATGGGCACAGCATGCTTAATTTATTTATTTTTTAATTCGATTATTCGGTTAATAGAATAACACAAAATTAAAAATTAAATCCGAAAATTAAATAGTAAAACAGTTATAATCGAATTATAAAAAATAATTGAATAACTAAAATATTTTGATTAAAAAAATTCGATTATGTTCGATTATTTGTTTCTATCTGTTTTTTGTTCAGTCATATTTCTTACTAGCCATACTAGGACACGCATTGTGCGTGTAAGGAGATAAAAAAAATTTTTATTACAATTTTAAAGATAAAATAAAACAATATAGATAAATCAAAATGATAAAATAATACTCTATCCGTTTTTGAAAATGCAACATTATTATTAATTTTTAAAATTAACTTGAGATTTTTTAAATCAAAATGATATATTTTTTATAAAATTTAATCAATATAATAATGAATATTTAAACTATCTAAAAGGAAAACTCAGTGCAAAATTATTTATTCTATAACTTTCAATGAATTATATCAATTTTAAATTTAAAAATATCTTAAATTAATTTTTAAAAGTTAATAATAACGTTATAAGTTGAAATTGAAGTAGTAATATCTACAACTATATTGTTAACGGATAAATGAGAAAATAATCACTTTTCATCAAACGAACTTCTCTCGTATACTTTCTCATCCATATTTTATAACTCTTATTTAAATATTTGTTTATTTTTTAATTACAGAAATATAATGTGTGCCTAAAAGACTAGTATATAGTTGCAATGGCAAAAAAAACAGACATTTTGTAATATATATAGGTAGGGTGTGATCGGGGGAATAGAATTTTAAGGTAATACAATAGTCTATATAATGTAATAGATTATTACGGTACATTTATTTGGTTCTTATTTATTATTTTTGTGGTATTTGTAATATTATTGAATGATGTTTAACATTGTGTTTGATTTACATGTAATGAATAAATTAAATTAACTATAATGATTACTGTTTTGTGATGTATTGTATTACATGCGTAATAAATTAATACATCAATTAATAGGCTTAATGAAAATATTTATATTAATGTAATCGTATTAAAATTATAATGGACTACTAATAAATGCAGTAAAAGAACCAAACAAAAAATAACGTAGTGTATAATAATTCTTGTTTTTTTTTTCCGGGTAAATGAAGGGGTCTCAAGATAACTTTACTCCCTTGGTCGAAGAAAGAGTACCTTTTTCTATTTTGTATTAAGGTTATTTAAAATACAAACTTTATAGATATTAATTGTGTTGAACATAGTAGATATGTAGTTTAAAACAAAAGGATAAGAGTGTGAAAGAAAATAAATATGAATGAGAAATTAAAAAGTACTTAATAAAGGGACCAAAATTTAACTAATATACATAATCAGTGTTAAAATAAAAATAAGTATGTGAGAGAATTAATAGGTGTGAAATTTGGAAAGTTATTTTGATTGTTAGTTGGAGATATAATAGGAAAGTGATTTTATTCACCAAGTTAATAAAATCTATATCTTGTGATTAGAATAGAGACATACTATCAAGATATTGAGTGAATTCATAGTTGTTTTGAACTATGGAATCGAGCTTTGTTTTCATCTCACAAAAATAATAATTCTGAGAGGTTGCTGGATTGTAAAATATGTGGAATTGAACAAAATTTTTCCGCAACAAAGACTAACACGATTCAAGAGATATGTCTTTTGATTCTTATTTTTGTATTTGTATAAACAAATGATAACATACATGTATTTATTCCAACCGTGTGAATGTCTACATTGAGTTCTTTTTCTAATGAGAATGAGGAGCTAACTCCGAATAGTCCTCCTGTTAAGTGTTAGCCCAAAACGTTAGACAGAAGCATACATCTGAGGCGTTCAATGAATGATGCAACGGGACAGGTCTGCACAAACATAAGTACTCCTTATTGTATGGACGTTAGGCTATCCAACGAGTTCGTGTATATTCAAAGTTCCATATAATATAAAATATTATTTTATTTGTTTTAAAATTAAATATATAATTTAATTTTTGAGATCAAATTATTAAATATTAACAAAACAAAAATAGTAGTAAGCTATTTTTGTGTGTAGTGTGAGAGGTGCTATTGGCAATCTATACTGACATCAATGATTGTTAGGCGTACCAACTACCAACTATGGCATTCGGTCCCATGGTCCCCCCACCACCCGCGGTATCACCAAGTTATTGATTTAGAAAAGTCTAGGGGACGGGGGTTGGTAACCGATTTGCGACCGGACAATTTTTTTTTTTTTATGACTATTAAATAATTTATAATATTTATTGAATTTTGAAATTTTATAAAATTCAGTGATTTAGATTTCATTTTGATATATGTAAAAAATAGATTCATTTTTTTTATGTATCGAAATGATAATTTTATAAAAATTTCAATTCCAATAAATATTATAAATTATTTTCTAAGCAATTCATATTTTATAATTATAAATATAAAAATTTATAAAATTGTGCCATTAACTTTTGCATTATTTGTTGTACAGATGTATTGGAATCCATATCCAACGTACGTGTTTGGTTAGAAAATTTGAATGGAATCAAGTGCCATACATATAGGGCCAAGTCTAATGGGCCCAAGTCCGGAACTTGTCTCGTCCCACCCCCAAATTATTTAACTAACTTTGGACCTTTATTTTGTGCTTTCCCATTACGCTGCTAGGGAGAAGGAAAAAAAATAAATAAATAAAATTGATATTTTTATGAATAAATTTAATAACTTTACTATTTTTTTTATATGAATAATAAGTGAGTCTAATTCATATAAAATAAGTAAAATTTTACAAGAAAATCAAAAAATTTATTTATAAAAATATCAATTCTTACCCCAAATTTCTAACCCACTGTTGATAGTTTTTTCAATACATTAACGCTACCCAAGGCAAAATTCAGCGTGAACTGAAAGTTGGCCATTTGAGTATAAAAAGGGGAAGCTTAAGATAGTAAAATTGAGGAATAAATCAAGTTTTGATATCTGTACTGGGACACGACTTACAATTTGATATTCAAAATAAAAAAAGTTATAAATTGTACTCGAAAAAATGTTACATTCTGTTAAATAGTAGGGTTTCATCCTTATTCTGTTTGAAAATTTGACAGGTCAGATGCAAAAGATGACATGGCGATGATTGGGCAACAAAGTTGTATTAATGTGTATTTCCACATGTATAAAGGTCTCTTTTCTTTCCCAAATTCCATACCTCGTCCTCAATCACTCTCTTTGCAAAAATTGATTGCTCTGTTTGACGTACCTTATGCTCCTCCTCCACCTTTACTACCTTATCTGAGAAGTCGAAGCTCTAGCAATGAAGATATATATGATGCTGATTGGAACCGATAAAAAAAAAGCATCGTGCTAAACACACATACATAAGAAAACAAGGGAAATTAAGCAACTTACATTCAGGAAAATTTTTAACCACCTACCAAAATTATGGATATTTAATAATTGATTTTTTGAAATAAAGCAGACGCTCCAATCAAATGTAATTCGAATGAACCCAGTGAGCAATACTTTAACTGAAAGCAGATAAAAGTCAAAATCAAACCATAAGCTCAGGAAAGACCCTCCCATAAAATATACATACACAAAGTCAAAAGAGAAATACATATACATATACATACATAAAGGCATATAATACGACTATCAATTAGCAAATAAATTAGAAACATTACCTCGCCGTAACACAAAACCGAAGAGGCCAATAAAAAATATATCAATAGGCAGATATTCAAATTACAGCTGCTTCAGATCTAGGGTACAAGAAGAAAACCCAGATAGAGGAATGAGAGATAGAGAGAGAGAGAACAAGCGGGGAGGAGAGATAGATAAACAGATAGTACTACTAGTAGGATATTATGAGTATGTATGTATGTATGTAAAAATAGTAGCACTAATTTGGTAGGGGAATGTTCTTTTCTCCTCCTCATCTTCTCTGTTAGCGGAAGAAAAACTAGAGTCCGTCAGAATGTAAGCGCCGATGAGTAAGCCACGTCAGATGAGTAAGTCATATCAGAATTTTTCATCTACTCCGTTAGTCAATTTTAATGATTATTTAAAAATTAGAAAGTACAAGCACTAGATCACAATATTTTTTGAGTACAATCACCAATTTATAATTTTTTTCACTTCGGATACTAAATTATAAGTCGTGTCTAAAAACAGGTACCAAAAGTTGATTTATCCCGTAAAATTGATAATATTGAACTCTTTCTCTCTCTAAAAAGCGTTAATCTTGGAATCACCTTTGTCAGCTACTAAATACAATGCTACCTTCATCGACCAAGTTTGGAGAGAGAGAGGATTGCTTTGATTCGTTTTTGCAGTATAAGTTTTATTCCTCTTGCCTACACTTTATCGAATTAGGTTAGACAGAGAGAGTGAATCAGGAAGCTCATGGCTTTATTCTCTATTTTCGTGGGTTTTCCAAGGGTTTTTTGTGATCATCATCAACAAATTGGAGCTTAGGGATTGAATAATCGTAGTTGTAAGGATATGGCTTTTTTCACAGTGTTTTGTTGCGCAAGAGGTCTGGGTCGGTAAGTTCCTTCATTTTTAGATTTATCATTTCACTCCCCCTAATTATTTATTTTATTTTATTTTTATCAATGGGTTAGTTTTGATGGATCTCTGTTGAGCTCTAAGGTGTATAATGATGATAAGTGGTTAATCCGGTGTTTAGTTTAGACCTTGTTTCATAAAGACTGGTTTCTGGTTAGTGATTTATGATATTACCCTCTGTTGCAGAGCTGAGATCATTGAGAATTTAGAGAGCTAAATCCAAAATGAGTTTTCGTTAAACATTAATTTTTAACCGATAAAACTTTTTTATGAGGAGTAATTTGGGGTTAAATTTAAGTTGTTTAAGTTTGTAAACTTCAATTGAGTTGATTTGTTAATTTGTTTGATGATATGAAGCTAATGAATTTGAATGACACTATTATACCTCATATGTTAAAATTTAAATTTTACAGGGATAAGCAGGGGAAGAAACAGTCAACATGGAGGATTTTCTCTCTAAAGGAACTGCACGCTGCTACGAACAATTTTAATTATGACAACAAGCTAGGAGAAGGTGGTTTTGGGAGTGTTTATTGGGGACAGCTATGGGATGGATCTCAAGTAATGAACAATTATTCTGTCTTCATTTTTTTGGTTGATTCAGTACTTATGTTCAATTTGTAAACTTGATCATATCTTCTTGTTGGTTAAGGAAAAGCAGCTATTATATTAAATATTTTTAACATTGTTTAATTATTGAGTTGGGAATTTCGTGTAAAAAAAGATTAGCTATATTTTTTTCCGATAAGTTAAAAAAAATGGTTAACTTTCGTATTCTTAAGTTTTTTATTACATAATCATGCTTGAAAAATTGCTTTGAACTTGAGAAGAGTGTTATAGCTTCAAGCATGGACCAAGATACAAGATATGAATATGAAATGAAAACATGCCAACTTGGGTTTTTTTTAAAAAATAAATAAATAAATAAATAGAACATTGATGTGATAAATAAGTTTAATATCAAATAGTTGTAAGTTGTAACATAATTTGTGGCCGGGGGCGGATCCTGCCTCTTAAGTAGGGTCAAATTTAAAATAAAAAAATTCCCTCAAAAAAAAAAAAAATAGTAAAATAAATTACAAAACAAAATAAAACCCAAATATTATTTTTAGTAACATTTTTCGAGACTTCATTCCTTAAAATTGTTGTATGATAGTGTCATTTTTTTAAGTTACAAAAATCCATGAGTAATTACAAAAAATCTCAAAATAATTGTTAAATTTGTGAAATTATAAATAAATAAAAAATACGAACATATCAATTTTTTTCTAAAGTCGAACTAATGAGAAGAATTAGGCTAAGCCGCTAGACAAGAAATGAAAAGACAAAGAGTATTATAGTGACCAAGATAGTATATGATTTGAACTTTGAAGAATTTAATACTACCTCCATTCCAAAATTAAATATATATTTTGATTTTTTAAAGTCAATTCGCGAAATCCTAAAACTATAAGTTCATTCAAGTTTTGAAAACAACAAATATAATAATTAGTAGTGGTTTATAGTTAGTTTACAATTGTTATATTTGTTGTATTAAAACTAAATAACTTCATATGAATTTTGAATTTTAAGATTTCGCGAATTGACTTTAATAAATCAAAATGTATCTCTAATTTTGGAACAGAGATATTATTTTTCAATCTAAATTTTAAATTTTTTATTAAACACCTTAAAATTTTACTCTTTTTTTTTTACCCTAAAAAATTCAGCGGGGTCAATTGACATGGTTGTGGCTGTGGGGTCAATTGACCCCACTGCCACTAAGCTAGATCCGCCCATGGTTGTGGCTTGTGAGATGTCAACATGAATACATATGTTATATAGACAGATTTAAATAGGAAACTTTATACAATTATGTACTTGTGTATCTCACTAGTTTATATTATAATATGCATGTAACCATGACAACCTCTTCCCGTATACAGTCATGTAATCAATGTTCTAAAAATTTCCGCCTAGGCGCTAGGCCCCCCCTTGGCGCCCCGCCTAGGTGCTAGGCCCCCCCTTAGCGCCTCGCCTAGGCACTAGGCCCCCTGGCGCCTCAGCTAGGCCCAAGGCGGCAAAAAAATCCCTCCAAGAAATTAGGCGGGGGCCTAGGTGAAGAGATTTTTTTATTTTAATAACTACTCAAACCAGATCTTGATATATTTATTTTTCTAATAATTTACCATATTTATAATACATGTTGTAGTATATCAAATCACAACAAGAAGTGAACAATATCAAGTCAAAATGGATAATTTTATTATAGTTATAATTTTTTGAACTTGTACCAACTTCAAATTATATAAATGATGATACATTTGTAATATTTAGTTTAATTCAATATAATTCTTAAATTTATGTTTAGTTTCTTAAGTTTTAATATTGAATTAAATTCTTGAAATTTTATTATTTAATAGCAATCTTGTTTATGAATAAAACTAATACGTTAATAATATGTTTGAACTTTGAATAATTGCATGTTTGTGTTTGAACTTTGACATTAGTTATATGGATATGTGTTTGAACTTTAAGCAAATGTCTTTATTATCTTTATTATAGATTGTTTTGCTTTATATTATTGTTTTGTTTGGATAAATGTAAGATAAAATATTAAAATTGGCTTACAATAAAAAATCCCGCCTAGGCCCCCTAGGCGCTAGGCCGCCCGCCTCCCACCTCCCGCCTCCCGCCTAGCGCCTTTTAGAACATTGCATGTAGTCAAAGTTATATATATATATATATATATATATATATATATATATATATATATATACACACACACACACATAAAAATATAAATAAACACTTGAGTCTCTTTTTTAAGTTGGTTCTTGGTAGTGTTCAAGAGGCATTAATCACTTGTGATAGCTTTTTCTTTATATGATGATTTAATGTAGTAAAATTATCACATAAACGAAATGTTTTGGACTTAACAAAGGCTTTGAGTGCCTCAATGGTGTTCCCCTTATGGGTGTATGCTACTTTGAAGGTTCAAGCCACGGTATCCTCTCCCTTCTCTCTAAAACAGTGGTCACTATATTGTAGGTTCAATAATGTTGCAGAAAATTGGTTTATACTTTCTAGTAATGCTTCAAGAGAATTGTAACACTTGAAGCTTCTAATCCCGCCCAAAGAAAACAGTGTCCAATGTAGTTGTTAGTCCAAACTCTGGAATGACTCCATGAGAGTATATAACCTAATCCTAGTGGTATTTACTGTTATTTCTCGTGTATGTTCTTAATGATGATTTCATGAGCAACTTTATATACTACTCCCTCCATCCCATTATATCTGACGTTTTAGAGTGTTTCACTTAGATTAAGAATAGATGTAGTTTTACTATTTTACCCTTAATTAATACTTTGATATCATTTAATTCTCTATTTGTTCCTCTTTCTTCCTCATCTTGTCCCTCTTCTTCTGTCTGTTCATCTCCGCTTGAGAATAAAATTTGATAATTTTCTCTCTCTAACTCTTGTATAAAATCTGTTCATCTCCATCCCCCATCCCTCTACAAACTTTCTCTCTCTACGAAAGAGAGAGAATCGGTCGTCATCGAATCAAATTCCAACGAAACTCCAGATACTCCTTACGTTAAGTCAAACTGAAGTAAAATCAAACATGGCCATGTAATTATCATAAACGTATATCAGTTTACAAAAACTCCTTTTGAAAAGGAAGGTCGGTCGGTCCATTATATAAAAAGGAGTTTGCCTTTTTTTTCCTATTATTAGTACTCCTGTTTACAAAAACTCCTTTTAACAAAAGGAAAAGGAGTTTTTCCATCTCGTCTCCCATCTCTCTGTTTACAAAAAATAGGCAAAATAGGAAAAGTAATCGCAATGGCAGGAAAAGGAAAAGGTCATAGACGGGGCGGTGGAGGCGTTCATCGACAGATTGCCAGATTTTGAGATAGGAGTATTAATGGCGGTGGAGGCTCTGTTGGACTAAGATAGGAGTATTAATAGTGGTGGAGAAGGAAGGGTAAAGAAGGAAAAAAATAGGCAAAATAGTCTTGGTTTTGTAGAACGTCAAATATTTTGGGAAAAAAAAATACTCTAGAACGTCAGATATAATGGGATGGAGGGAGTACTACTATCTTTTCAAAGAAAGTTTTATTTTGAAAATTTGGCTCACCATTCTTTGATGGGTTAATGGTTAGGAGTTTGTAAGTGATAGAGTTGTTTGTATCTAAGTAATGATAGGATGGAAGGGTGCGGCTTTATGTCAGTAGGGTGTTGAATTTCCAGATTTCACAAGGAAGGAGTCCTTTTTCATCTCTTCTAGTTATCTTTAAGGTGAGAGTTCTCAATGAATTTATTAGAAATGCAATAAAGTTTCCTCAGGAGAAAGATCCAGTTTGCATTGTCTTATTAGGTTTGATAGATCAGAGTAGAGCCATATTCCACGAGAGTTTCAATTTTTATTTTGGCTGGTGTTTATAGTCGTAGAAATCTGAGATAGCTTTACAGTCAAGTAATGATTGTAAGTAAAAGAGGAAAAAGTTCAATTCAATCTCCCTGTTTTGCAAGGGACAATTTTGTGCCTAGTTAACTCCCAATATGGGTTGTTAGGTGACCATTTGTGCTTATGCTTCAATATGGATGTGTTTCTGATTTTCTTTTAATTTAATTTGTGCTTTCTAATCTGCTTGCAATTATTATTAGTCTGGCTAATCTTTATTTTCTTCTGGCATTCCATTTTTTGTTCCTGACTAGAGAAGATTAAAACTGTTAAAACCATTAAAAAGGTCTTGATAGGGTGAGATAAAGAATGTAATATTGGTACCGTTACAAGATTTTTAAGACTTGGGAAGTGCATGCTTTTTAACTGTTTCTTATGATGTGCACAACACCTTATACAGTATTCAGTTAAAGTTTTCTGGAAGTTGAATTGTCCATTAAGGCCTAATTTTCCATGGGGTGAATTGGAGTCTGTGATTTTACTTATGAATTTATAATGATTAGACAAAAATTTCCAATATGTTGTAAAGAGGAGTAGTTCATTTTTATGAGATAATTTAGGATATTGCTCATGAAACCAGAGCTGGTTGTTGACACAGAAGCATATTATCAAGTGTTGCAATATTCTTTACATATCATTACAAGAAGAAAATCAATGATAGCAAAAGTAGGATGTTGAGCTACAACAAGTGACATTTTCAGAAGTTTCGTAGAGATATGATGTTGATGTTTTGTATATCATACTTGAGAGCAATGGCTTAAATGCTTGTGTGAAATTAAGAAAGAAAAATTGGATATTTATCTAGAGCCTAGAAGATAGTTGGCCAGTTGATATAGTTTTCTGTTATGGTACAGTCCAAAATGGTCTTGGTTAGACAGCTTGAATTGGTTCATTTTTTATGCTTCTAGAAGTTTGATAAAGTTGAAAGTAGGATTGTTAAGAAGAGATCTAGGAGTTCATGATCTAGAAAACTGTCTATAAAATTGCAATCCTGGAGTTCTGTTCGCAGCCCAATTGTTGAGATAAGGTTATATCAAGTGTTTAAGTTGCAGAGTGCTTCTAGATCTCATGGAATAAGGCAAAATTTAGAACAACACTTTCCATCTTATCAATTATTATCTACAGGCCTACACAGGCTACACATATAACCTGCTGCAAAGGATTTATGTGTTATTTAAGGGTGTTATTCAAAGCATCATGTGAGGAGGAGATTGTTGAGGAATCATCTCAGTCTTCCATCACTGTTCATTAGAAAACAACACTGCAAGATTATGAATAATTTCAGTATATATTCATTTCACGATAAGGTTCTATTTTAACAGAACTGGAGAATTAGGGATTTCAATGTGTATCTTAACAGTCAAGTAGAACTTGTGTGCTCTTCCCAATTTACGTATCTTGATCCATAAGGCTTGATTTGAGTCTAATTTCTCAGTATCTCCCCAGTGATTGTGCTACAACATAACTCTTATGAATGTAATAGCTTCATGAATGAACTAAATTTTATTGTGCTGTGATTTAAACAATCTGAACTTGAAAGATAATACCCAATGATCAAGATCTGACTTGAAATTCTAGACATCAGACTTACCTAAAAAAACAAATAGAGAAAAAGAAATTCTAGATATTTAACAAAAAAATTCCCCAAGTTGAAGGGCATACCTTAAATCATTCATTCATTCAGACATACAATCATTCTTTAATGCTGGAATTGGACATTCATAGTCGATGGTTTAGAGACTTTATGCTGAGTTTGCTAGGTTCGGAAGTCAAAGAGGGTTTGTCCTTCCCATTCCCAAACCTTGTCTCCTCCTCAATTTCGGTATAAATTAATGCATAGACCCCCACCCACCCCACTTGGTACGAGGGCACGGAAAAGGAAAACCTTGTGCCATATCTGCCTCTGGTAATGAAACCATGATTTAGTCGTTGGTGTCCTTCCTGTTTTGGTATGGCCACTAGAATGGCTTTTGGCATTGCCCACTTGAGGGGAGAGTTTTTTCTGATTCTTGCTAGTTGTCATTTGATTTGACACAGGTTTTACTTTATAAGAGTGCTCATCTTTCCCATTGTTCACAATTATTCAACATATAGCAATATAGCGTTAACCTTGTCTCAACTATATTATTTTTTTAAACAATTTCAAAGAGAAAACTGTCATAAATGTTTGTGCCCAAGAATGAATCATCAAGTTGATTTTATATTTTGTCTACTTGTTTTGTCACTAGACCATTTTCTTGTTTTCCACATTCTGAGCTGGGTACTCTAAAGGGGTAGCTAGTTACTTGGTGAGAACCATACAATTCTAGAAAGGTCTCAGTTCTCACCATTGGTTTGGCTACTTTCCTTCAGTGTTTTCAGTTGACATGCTGGCTTGATCTTAATTGGTTTATTGTTCAAATAGCTGTCTCTCAACTTAATGACTCTTTTACTATAATCTATCTGAGTGGATATTGTTATGCTTTGTTTCTGATTATTGACAGTCGAATCACCTAAATGATTCTGCTGCGCATAGTATCCACTTACCTTTTGTTAGACTACTTTAATCTCAGACAGATATATCTGCAGATAGCAGTTAAAAGGTTAAAGGTCTGGAGCAACAAAGCAGAGATGGAATTTGCTGTTGAGGTCGAAATTTTGGCACGAGTACGACACAAGAATTTGCTAAGTTTACGCGGCTATTGTGCGGAAGGGCAAGAGCGCTTAATTGTATATGATTACATGCCTAATCTGAGTTTGCTCTCTCATTTTCATGGACAGCACTCAGCTGAATCCCTTCTTGATTGGAACCGACGGATGAATATTGCGATTGGATCTGCTGAAGGCATCGCGTAAGTATATGGACCCATCTCTGTCTCTATCCATCCATCTGTCAATCTCAACTAACATTGTTTGTGTATTATATCCAGCTATCTTCACCACCATGCAACACCACATATAATCCACAGAGACGTGAAAGCAAGCAATGTTTTGCTTAATTCAGATTTCCAAGCTCAGGTTGCTGATTTTGGATTTGCAAAGCTAATACCTGATGGTGCAACACATGTGACCACTAGAGTCAAGGGTACTCTTGGCTACCTTGCCCCGGAATACGCAATGTTAGGGAAGGCATCAGAGAGTTGTGATGTTTACAGCTTTGGCATTCTCTTGCTTGAGCTTGCTAGTGGGAAGAAACCCCTCGAGAAGGTCAGTGCAACAATGAAGCGCTCAATCACAGATTGGGCTCTGCCTTTGGCATGCGAGAGGAGATTCGGTGAAGTTGCTGACCCAAGGCTGAACGGGAAGTATGTAGAAGAAGAATTGAAAAGAATTGTGTTTGTTGCACTCATATGTGCTTATTATCGGCCTGAAAAGAGACCCAACATGCTTGAGGTGGTGGAGCTAGTGAAGGGAAACTCAGAAGAGAAGTTTGCTAATCTAGAAAATGATGAGTTGTTCAAGAGTCCTATGCCTGCAGATTATAATGATGGGTTGTCAGGTGCGGAAGACAGTTCAGACTTGATTTGGGAGGAAAAGGAACCGAAACAAGAGATTGAAAAAGTCGAGGTTTAGAGCAATGAGGTCCATGGAAGGAAGCAGGATGTCATTTACAGTGTACTGTGTTTGGCATATCATCATTGTTTGTTCAGAAGAATGGCTGAGCTATTTGGCTGCTTAATGAATTGAAAATATGGTTTGCTAATTGTTGTATGATGATTTGTTTTTGTGCGTCTCTTGTGAAAGTATGTAAATGAGGAATGTTAAACATTCAGGCTATAAAGGCAAGTGGCCGGGGTAATGTATGAAGGAGGCGTTATCAGTTTAGATGGATTTTTAACGCAATTCCTCAATTAACAACAATTATATATATATAATCATCGTTGGCGTTGATTTCATTTATAGTAAGTAGCCAAATCAATTGAATTATTGGATAAGGATAAAAAGGTAAAAAGGCTTCAACTTCTTTTGTTTTGGTAATCAATGAACTACTAGTACAGAGTAGCTGAAGAATGAATTATACAGGGTCATGTATGTATGTTGGATAATTCTCATGATTCACATTAATGCCCAAAAGCTTGTGTATTTATTTCTATCTATACCTCCTCATTCTCGTGAGCCCATAACTACTGTATAGTAGTACTGTATTAACATCCATACTCATACTTACTCTTTTTAAACAAGCCCAAACAAACATTGTACCAACCTAAAAATTATTCAAATTCTCCCTCTATCAAAATGCTCATCTCTCTCTCACCACAACTCATATTCCTACTGACTCTCACGTGCCTTCCTTTGGCCACCCCATTCACGGTGATCATGTCAGATTCCGGCAACCCATCAGCTCTAGTGGATGCCCCACAAACCGGGTTTTCCATGAATAATAACGGAGCCCGGACCGACCCACACGAACAAGAAGCTGTTTACGACGTCATGAAAGCCACCGGAAACAAATGGGCCACCGAGATCCCTGACGTGTGCCGCGGCCGGTGGCACGGGATAGAGTGCATGCCGGACAAGGACAAAGTGTACCACGTCGTGTCCCTCTCCTTCGGAGCTTTATCAGATGATACTGCATTCCCAATATGTGACCCGACCCGATCCTTCATTTCACCTTCCATTACTAAACTACCACACATTCGCAACCTTTTCTTTTTCCGCTGCCTCAATTACGACCCTCAGCCCATTCCTTCCTTTTTGGGCCAGTTGGGCTCCACGTTGCAAACACTAGTTCTCAGGGAGAATGGGCATGTAGGGCCTATTCCTAATGGGTTGGGCAATCTCACCCGTTTAAGGGTTCTTGATCTTCACAAAAACAGTTTAAACGATTCGATACCGGTTTCACTTGGCCGGATCGCCGGTTTAAGGTCGTTGGATTTGAGCACCAACAAGCTAACCGGCTCCATTCCGAATCTAAGCTTTTCCGGTTTAAATATACTAGACCTCAACCAAAATCTCCTCAATGGATTTATCCCGACCACCCTTGGAAGTTTCCATTCTCTAATTAAAATGGACTTGAGTCATAATCGTCTCTTTGGTCCAATACCTGATTCCTTCAAACTAATGGAAAACCTAGTTGTAATGGATATAAGCTATAATAGCCTCTCCGGCCCACTTCCATTTTCTTTTCAGAGCATGAACTCTCTCCAAGCTTTGATTTTGAACGGAAATCCAATGGTGCATTCAACAATTCCAGATGATGGGTTTGATGGGTTGAAGGATTTAATGATATTAGTCCTCTCGGACATGAATTTACATGGAAGTATACCAGAGTCACTAGGCCGATTACCAAATTTACGTGTCCTGCATCTTGACGGGAATCGTTTAAATGGTTCAGTTCCTTCAAGTTTCCGTAATTTGAATAATCTTGGTGAGCTAAGATTGAATAATAATCAGTTAACTGGGCGAGTCCCTTTTGGGAGAGAAATGGCTTGGAGGATGAGAAGGAAACTAAGGCTCTACAATAATTCGGGGCTATGCTACGACGAAAGTAACGGTTCAGCAGATGATTTGAGTTTGTTATTTGACTCGGGTATCGGTCACTGTGGGACACAAAATCCCGGAACGGGCAGATCAGCAGTGCAACATCTCTCCACGAGTAACGGAAATGTGCTAGGAACAATTAATAACGCTGCTGCTGCAGCATTTCATAAATCATCACTTCTTGCTAGTTTGCTTCAGATTATAATAATAATAATCTTTTTTCTCTACGTTAAGTTGTGAGGTAGTTACTAAAGATTTGTAAATTAATTACCAATGAGCAGTTTGATATTTGATTATTTAAATTACACAATGCCAGCCCCTGCGCCCAGGAGTCCGAATTCGATGCATGGTGGGATCGAGCAACAACCTGTGCTACTTCAGAATTAATGAAGAAATGATTAGATCTATATTAACTAACATTAATCAGAAGAAATTCGATGGCATAAATTAAGGTGTCCCCGCCCGCCCAAGAGCAATCGTCTAGCTACCCAAGTCCATCAGGCCTGAAAGAAAATATACCATCCTGTTTGTGTTTATTGTAACCTGCTGGTTAGACGTGGCAATATAGTTGGTTAACTGTCGGGTCAACCCATATTAATCGGAATCAAATGAGTTAATTAACTATTTTTATTTATTTGGTTGGGTAAAGTTTGGAACCATATTTTTAAAAAGAAATATAGTTTCCAACTCTCAGCTAATAATTTTAAACCCATATTTTATTCCAAATCTAAATCAAAAGTTCTTTCCACTCATATTTACATATTCAAGAAGTTCACGCACCTCACACCCCCCCCCACCCCACCCCACCCCACCACACCCCCACACCCCCACCCCCACTCCCACTCCCCCCCCCACCCACCCCCACACCTACCACCCACCACACCCACCCCTACCCACCAACCTCACGCCCCACCCTCCACCCCCACAACCCACAACCCCACCAAAAAAAATAATATTATGTGATTATGTATATATCCCTCACTCCCACCCCCACCCCACCCCACCTCACCCCATTAAAAAAAAATAATATTATGTGATTATGTATATACCTTTACCCCCACCTCATCCACCCCCCAACCCCACCAAAAAAAAAAATAATAATATAATGTGATTATGTATACACCCACTCCAAAAAAATAATGTGTACACCACCTCGTATTATTTTTTTTGAGGAGTGGTGGGTGGGGGGTGGAAGTGGGGGGTGGGGGGTGGAAGTGGGGGGTGGGGGGTGGGGGTGGGGGTAGGTGGGTAGGGGTGGATGGAGTATACATAATCGCTTAATATTTTTTTTTGGGAGAGAGTGTTGAGTGGGTGGTTTGGGTAGGTAGGTGGGGTGGAAATAGAAAGGTGGTGGTGTATACATAATCGTTTAATATTAATTTTTTTTGAGAGAGTGGTGGGGAGGGGTGGGGTGGGGTGAGGGTGGGGTGAGGGGTGGGGTGGGTGGTGTATACATAATCGCTTAATATTAATTTTTTTTGGGTGGTGGGTGGTGGGTGGGGGTGGGGGGTGGGGTGGGGAGTGAGTGGAGGTGGGGGTGAGGTGGGGGGTGGGGTGGGGGTGTACACATTATTTTTTTGGATGGGGGTGGGGGTAAAGGGTGTATACATAATCACATAATATTATTATTTTGGGTTGGGTTGGGGTGGGGTAAGAGGTATATACATAATCACATAATATTATTTTTTTTAGTGGGGGTGGGGTGGAGTGGGGGGGTAAGGGGTATATACATAATCACATAATATTAGTGTCAAATCAAGCCTTCATGGAACCCATAACCCATAACAATATTAAAATGATTAATATGGTTTTTAACCATAACCATATGGTTCCAACCCACATTATCCATATTAAAAATGGTTAATATGGTTTTAGTTCTTAAATGGAATCATAACCGTATTTTAAAAACCAAAATAAATCCATAACCATATTTTGCTAGGCCTACTGTTGGTCTTTTGGGCCACATATAAATGTATTCTTTTTACCCCCGATGCCCATGAACGTACATCAGCACTATTGCATTTGAATTGTTTAAATAATACTTTGATCTCATTAGACCCACGAATATATTTTTTTTCTTTCTCTTTGTTTAGTGCACAGTTAATAAAGGATTCGGTTAGCATGAAGTTTAATTTTTGATAAGTTGGTCAATTGATCAATAAAATACTGACACACATAGAATCTCGTCTGCGTGTCAGCACTGTATTAGTCAATTAACCAACTTACTCAAAAATAAAGTTCATGCTAACCGCTTTCGTACTCTTAGCAGAGTACATGAAATTATTCTATTTTGAAGTTCTACCCTGCACCTACTCAAGTAAAGATGATTTATAAACCACATTAATTTCATATAAAAATCAAAAAATTGTTTCTCTAGCATAATTAGAAGTGCAACATTGATAGGAGATATTATATTTAATGCATTACTATAAATTATTTTTAAAAATTCACTTCACTTGCATTGGTATATATGGAACATCTCACATCACACACAAAATGAGACAGACCATTAGTTTAGAGTTTTTGGAGTTTTGAGACTTTTAGATTCCAAAAGCATTTAAGAATGTTATTGATCATTTATACGTAATTTATTTTAAATACTAGTTACTTGACTCACAAAAATTCAGCTATTGAGTACTCATAACATAGGCCTCACTTATGCCTGCTAGATGGGTACAACATTTACTTGTGAATTTTCACTATTGTGAAATCAACTTTTTTACCAACTATACTATACAGGTAATAGAAACTCACTTTTCCACATATTTTGAGCAAGGAGTATTTAATAAAATTGAATGAAATAATTTTTTAAATAATTTGAATTAATTAAATGAAGTAAAATTTTAAATATTAAATAAAAAGTTATTTGATAATTAATATGTCTGAAATATCTTAATAATAAATTTTTATTATTTTACACATTTGAAAAAAAATTCAAAATTATTGTACATTTATTTAATATTACTTAACATAATAGTTAATATTGTAAAAAATATATATATAAAATACTTCATTCAACCCATTCAATCAAAAAATTACATTTAGTCATTCAGCCCAAAAATCTGATGAATTCAACTTGAGATGATTTTTATTTAAAACAAACGCATTGAATGATCGATGGATTCGATCATTCAAATTTCTAAAAAAAAAAATTTCTCGTGTCCGGCCGACTACCATAACCTGTCATAATTTGGTAGATTTATTTTTGATATGAATATATGTAAGACCCCAACTTATTATAAATAAAATTGAATTTTTCTTTATTCATTATTATAAATTAATAATGGTTAATTTGATATAATTCTTTGGTTATGGGTGAAATGTGCAAAGTTTACAAAATAAGCAAGTGGTTATAAAATATTCATTATTGTCGGGGAATATTCGTTTGGTCGTGGAATATTCTTTTTGTTTCGGAATCTCTAAAATTTGGTAGCAATGATCATTGGTGGGCCCCATAACTAAAAAAGCGGTTGGATGAAGAAAAACGATAAAGATTGAGTTTTATAAATAACGACGTAAATTGTTACCAATTAACTTTGTTGGGTTACTCGTGGTGGTTAAAATACAAGAATACTGCGTCGTCGTTTTAAAGAAGACACCTGGTATTGCATGAAGATTATATCAATTATTGATCCTTACGTAAGAAGGCACTACTCAATAATTGTTACAAGATGAATTCATATTCAATATTATATTTTATTGATTCAATAATTGTTGCGTTGATATTTTGTATTCTTTGTTGTTTCAATAATTGTCATTACACAAGATTTTCCATTATCAAATCAATAATTCATATTATTTGAATAATATTATCGATAACATTATTGGCAATGTCTAGAAAGTTACGCTTCAAGGAGAGGTTTCGTCACCTAATTCAAGGCTACCAAGTGAGAGAAATCCTTAGCAAATTCTTCCTTCATTTCTCACCAATTCACTAAAGCTATAGAACAATTATTATAGAGAGAAATTATAGAGAGAAATAAGAAGAGAAGTCTGCTACCTCACTATTCCAGTATCCAGTCTTCTTTTGAGGTAAGGGGTATTATTTATTTCATATCCTGAAGAGAGATTATTTTTCATATTCGTATGAATATTATTTTTGTTCAATATTTGTAAGGAATATCATCTTCGTTCAATATTCGTAGGAATATTATTTTCGTTCAACAGTCGTAAGGGGTATTAGTCTTTCGTATTCATGAAGAGAGTTATTTTTCTTTCAATACTCGTAAGGGTTGTTATTCCATTCTTTATTATTATGTTGGAATAATATGCCTACGCCAAATACCGCATACATGGTGAAATTCTTCCGTTATTCCATTCTTTATTATTCTGTTGGAATAATATGTCTGCATTTCGGCCTATCGCATGCCCTGGTGAATTCGTTGTTATTCCATTCTTTATTATTACATTGGAATATCCACATGCATGCGGATTCGCATTTAATTCGGTTTCATTCTTTATTATTATGTTGAAATATCCCATGCATGCGGATTATTTATTGACACAGTTCCATTCTTTATTATTCATTGAGAATAACATGTGCATCTTGCGGCCTATCGCATGCTCGGTGAATTCTTTCGTTATTCCATTCTTTATTATTTTGTTGGAATAACGTGTACATGTGGATTATCAGACGCATGGTGAATGATCCTTCGTATTCATTCTTTATTAAATTGTGGAAATGATATGTGTCACGTGG
The DNA here is from genome assembly GCA_020205605.1 of Panax ginseng. Taxonomy (NCBI): domain Eukaryota; kingdom Viridiplantae; phylum Streptophyta; class Magnoliopsida; order Apiales; family Araliaceae; genus Panax; species Panax ginseng. The sequence continues at coordinate 4,613,080 of CM035132.1, forward strand.
ATTCTGCATTGACGGGTGAAAATCCATTCATAGCTTCAGATATTCTATTATACTCATCCGGGATATCATTTCTTTTGTACTCGCCATGAAATATTAATTTCTTTGATATTTTTTACATTACGAGTTACTTATTCATGAAGTTATTATTCATCCAGCCATTATTCACTCTAGAATTATTCACTCCTAGTATTCGGCACTTTTTGTCTTTGAGTACTATTCACGAAAGTTACTATTCACTTGATTATTATTCACCCGATTACTATTCACTCCAAAGATCATTCACTCGGGTATTCGGGACACTTTTCGTGGTTTAAAGGGTACTATTCTCAAGACTATTCATTCGGTATTATTCACCCAAAAAAATATATTTCTTTTCTCATTCAAATTATTTTTAGTATATGAATATTATTCTTGAATTTTACTCCACAAAGCAAAGATCATGTTGAAAATTTGGGCGTTATTGATTTTCGGATAAATTAAATTATAAATCTTTAAAATTTATCCTTGAACTTGTTTTATTGAATTATTATGTCATTGTCATCATCCTCATGCTTATATTGTGATGAAAATCATCCTCGACTTATGTGTATAGATGGACTTGGTATGATTATGACCAGGAATTATTCTAAGATAATCATGGCCACCGTAATGTGATTTAATGATGCGCGGTGAAAGTCCTCAATGACCTGTAGTGCATTGATGGACAATTTTTGGTATGATTATGACTAGGAATTATTCGGTATAGTCATGACCATTGATGATTTAATGAATATCTTTGGCTCGTAGTGCAGGGAAGAATCGATGATATGATTTATTTATTAAGTTGAGTCTCAGCGATAAAGTTGATAAAAAAAATTTAAAATCATAGAAAATAGTAGATTTTATGCTCTACTTGACTCTTCTAATGGATTTCATCAGTGACCTTAGCACCAAGAAAAATTCTCCGAGGGGTGAAATTTCTACTTAAGAACAGTGCACTGCATGCCTCTGCTCAACATAATTCAATAAATCAAATTTCTGTCATTCTTTTGTTTGATAGTTAAATTCTATATTTATTCGTATTTTACCAACACTTAATTTATTTCTCATAATCTCGTTAGGTTAAATTAGGTTAATCTCATTAAGTTAATTGATGAAATTATGATGAAATATTTGAATAATTTACTGATGTATTTTAACTTCCCTATAAATACGTTCTGGTTCCGTCACTGTATTTATTTCAACTGAAATTTTTACAGAATTTAATGATTTATGTGTAATTAAAATAAATATACAAAACATGATTATCCAAATTATATCTAAACCACTAAATTCGGTAAAAATTCTAATTGGAATAAATCTTACACATTTTTTGACAGGTAATATAAAAAAAAATTGACCTGTCGGCACTCCCGGTCAGCCTAGAATTTGGAGAAAGTGAATTTAGCGAGCGAGTTAGACAATAATGTTCAGCTCACACTACGCAGTACGAGTGCTATATTTTGTATGTTCGATTAGAAAGGCAAGGCTCTGACCCCAGAATACTATACACAGCTTCCCTAATTCTCTTACTCTGACCTTTTTATTAATCTTAATCATGTTTAAAAAAGATTTAAATATAGCTACTAGGTAAGCTCTCCCCTTTTACTCTATAAGGTTACAAGTTTTCCCTAAATCTCTATAATTGAAATGCATGCCTAGAATGTGAAAGTGTAGTATTATACGTAGGTTTTAAAATAAAAATTAAGCCTAGAAAGAAAAAAGTTATTTACAAATATCTATAAAGATTATGTTTTGAATATTCGTGAAAGCCTATTAATAGGAGTATCAAGTTGGTGCAGACCAAAATTTATGATTAGAAAGGTATGACATTTAAATTAAAAAAATAAATAATAACTTTTAAATTACATCAAATTTGGACACGAGAGCCGATCACTATGGAGCCACCACCTGGGTTGAGTTGGGAAATAATAATTTTAATAAAATAGTTTAAACTTTATATTTTATGTCGTGAGCAATTTTGAGTTGGGGTTATAAGTTAAAAATCTTTCACAACTAAAAGAATGGAACAAATTTGGACTCTCAAATTTTATGTTTTAAAAATACTAACTTTACAATTAGTATAATTCTTATTAACTTTGCAATTATTATGCAAATGATTACTATGTATTTAATTTAAACTCATTAATTTCATAAAATTAGATTTAGAAACTAAAATTAAAATTTAGAATTAATGGAAAAATTACTAAGCATTCCTTCAATTAAGTAAACAACACCTGGAGCCTAGGGGATAATAGAGTGGTCCCAATACAAAACCCAACCCAACCCAACCCAGTGCACAAATTAATAATGAAGTGATCATGCTCCACAGTACAACACGCGTGCATGTAAACAGTGATCCTGTACCTTCATTTTTGCGGGACCCGTAATCATAAGTTGGATAAAATCAAAACCCTTTTAATAAAAAGTTGATTTCCTTGTCCTCTGTGTCATCTTTGTTTGCTATTATTATTATTATTATTATTATTATTATTTTAAATTTAGTATGTATATATTAAAATATGATTAAATTTTATGTATGTATTATTATAAATATAATTAAAATTAAAAACTTTATATTAAAATATTACAAAATATTAATCTTTACGATGATATAAATTTGTTGTGAGAATTAATTTAAATTTCTTCATGGGGATAGGGATAGAGGGGATAGGGGATGCTTATTAAAATTTAATTCCCGCGAAGAATGGAGACATGTATGGAAAATTTTTATATGGTAGGATAGGATGGGGTGAGAGTATTCAAAGGAAACTATTCAAGTGTGCATCACTAATAAGATAAAAAATTTATTATCCATATTGAAGCCCACCATTACTAAAATTTTAAGCAATATTACGGTGATAAAAAATAATTATAAAAATAGATATAAAATATTGTATCGAATAATAATTAATTGATATTCTATCATATATAGTCGCGTTCAATAATTATAACTAATTACTATCATACACATTATTTTGTATTCTCTCGTTATATCTAATATTTTGTTAAAAAAACATTATTGCTAAAACTCTACTGTGTTAATAGATTGCTAATATTACTTTAACTTTAAAATATGACAATTTTGCCCTTGAAGTATTTAATTATTTTTAATAAATCCCTCTTAAATAGGCAAATAGACTTGAGAGGAAAGTTGGAAGACTAAAATACAGTTTGTATCATAAATTTTATAAGGTATTTAAGGTTAGCACCTTAATATTTAAAATGTATCTAAGTGCATTAAAATTTTTTGATGTTTTAACTGTTCAAAAATGAGTGTCTATTTTGTTTAGCACAACGGACTTTGATTTGTATTTTGTTAAGCTAAAAAGAACTTTAAAGTACATTTTGACCGGTTTAAACTTTGAAGGGTATATTTTATTTAGTAGAGTATAAAAGATTTTTAAATATACATAAATATGTTTTAAATATTGAAGTATAAATCTCAACGATCCTAAAATACAGTTTGTATCATAAATTTTATAAGGTATTTGAGGTTCGCACCTTAATATTTAAAATGTATCTAAGTGTATTAAATTTTTTTGATGTTTTAACTGTTCAAAAATGAGTGTCTATTTTGTTTAGCACAACAGACTTTGATTTGTATTTTGTTGAGCTAAAAAGAACTTTAAAATGTATTTTGACCAGTTTAAATCTTGAAAGGTATATTTTATTTAGTATAGTATAAAAGATTTTTAAATATACATAAATATGTTTTAAATATTGAAGTACAAATCTCAACGATCCTAAAAACTTTGGGGTTAAAAGGGTATTCTAGTCAAGTTGGAAACACTTGATAGTAATTTGGGACCCATTTGCAAATCTTTGATTCGATCCTTGTTAGGTAAATTTTGATAAGACGCGAACACGTCATCACGTAAGTTATCTGGGACCACTCCAGCAAAATCCCAAATCTCCTGCCACTTGATTCTCCGCCCTCAGCCTAAGCAATAGCCGTAAATATTTTCTAATGGTTTCAGTTTCCCACTAAATTTCCCCGAGCAATGCTACACAGACGGGATAATTGGACCGGTTTATTGGATATTTTTAATTTTTTTTTTCTGATTTTTAAAAAATGTATAATATTTATTTGAACAGAAATTTTTATAAAATATGATATTTTAGGTGTAATTTGAATACATATACAAAAATAAGATTATACAGACTGTATAATCCTATTTTTATATATATATCTAAATTATACCTAAAACACTATATTTTATAAAAATTCTCATACATTTTTTGAGAGTCACAAAGCAAAAAATAAATAAATTAAAAAAATCCAATAAAAATATATGCCAAAACTTATTCAATTTCCCCTGGCAAAGTAGTTTTGAATTTTTGTGGCACAGGGCTCATAGTATTAAACTTAAATATCACTTTCATCACTAAATAAAATTTTAATACATGTTATAAAAATATACACTTTTATATATTAAACTTAAATATCACTTTCATCACTAAAAATATTACAGAAACGAAAAATTATTTCCAAGTAGATGATGGTATTAAAAAGTAAACTAAATTTCGTTTTAAAAAGAGGTTGTAATTTATTATAATCACAAGGAATATTTCCAAATGTCATTGTCATTAAGTCACATATATATATTTTTTTCCGTCCGTTAATTTTGAAATATGGTATGATGTATTATTTATTTACATAAATAAGTGGCATACAAAATCAATGAATTTTACCAACTTTAATGTGCTTTATTTACATAACATCTTATTTTATTTACATGATTATAAGGAATTGCTATTTTAATAAATATTTTAAAACTCCATTTGATCCATTAAAAAAAGGCTTATCGGTTTATAGGCAAAAAAAAAAAAAAAAAAAAAAACTCCTTCCGTCCAATATATATGACGTTTTATAATTGCGCACAAAAAATTAAAAAATAATTATATAGCATTAAATATAATATTAATTATTTATAATACCCTTTATCATGTACTTTTTTTATACTCTTTATCATTTATAATATTTTTTATGAGGAATAATTTTAAAAATATTGTGGTTAATTATCTTAGATTATATAAAATGATAAATAATTTTTAAAAATAAAATCATATAAAATTTATATATTATGAGACAAATAAAGTAGTTGAATAATATACAGATGACATAATGTCCTCGATAAATATTGAGGTAAACATGAAGGTAAAAAAAGTATTCATAAAAGTTTGTAAAAAATAATTAAAGATGTTTTTTTTGTGTATTGGGGTTGTGATTTATATATGTCCTTCCCTTGGACAATTTTGAAACTAATTTCTTCATATACTCTCTTCGTTTTTAAAAGGAATAAAATATAAATTTCATATGTATTAAAAAAATAAAAATAAATGAAGAAGAGTAAATAAAATTTTAAATTTCTCTTTAGCAGTTTGTGAGATTTATAAAGCGATAAATAGTTTAAAAAACTGATATTTTTATGTGTTTTTGATATTTTCACATAATTTTTTTTATATGAGATGTAAGTGAGTCTCACATTCATGTGAGAGGGGACTATATAAAAATATCAAAAACTCATGTAAAAATCTGAAATAATATTTTTTATAATTTTTTTTTATATTAATCAACCCCACTAATTAGATGACATAATTACCTTTACGCTCTGTTTCTGAGTTTTAAAATAGACATAAAAGAAAAGAAATAGACGAAAATTTTAAGTTTTCTTTTCAATTCTTGTGTTTCTGAGTTTTTTAATAAACAGAAAAGAAAAGAAATGGATATAAAACTTAGCCACTTTTCTTGTCAAAGTTTGACGTCCAAAATTGGCCTGATTTGGATAGAAAAAGAATTGGAATAAGTAATATTTTTATAATTCACATATTATTCTCAACTTTTAATATAATAAATTTTTAATTACAATTCATGTCCTCAATTTTAAATTTTTATTTTTTTCTATTAAAAACTTATAAATAACAGAAAGAAAAATTTCAAATTTTCTATTCTGTTCTAATTTAATTTTTTTTTTTTTTCTATTCAAAACTCTGAAACAAAATATTATATTCTCTCTCTTTTCAATCTCCATATCGGTACCAATTCACTCAACGGGATATCCATAAATTGTAGAGTTCTTCTCCCTCCTCCTCCGACTATCAACATTATCTTCTATGGATAATTGATTCCGTTCGATTTAATGTTTCAAAGCATCATGATGATATGACGAGTTAAAAAATATTATCAACATCATCATTCATCAGGATGGGAAATGGCCAAAAAGACATTATTATCCCATGCTTGGAAGAACGAAATATACACATCATCGTATTATTCTTTTTTTTAAATGCCATGTCATATTATATAATTAGGTTATATTTTTCAAAATCAAAAATTATAGATAGACATAAAAATAAGATATGTATATTTAAATTTTATTTATTTATATTTTGATTCCGATAATAAATAAAAATAAAATTCAAATATAGTGTTAAAGAGTTTTTGTGAAAAAAGAAGCACATAGACAAAAATAAAACCAAATCACGAATACATAGATAGCTTATTTGCTTTGCCTGAATACATGGATTGCTTATTTGCTTTGCTTATAATTAAACTTGATTTTATATTTTAGTACGGAATAAGTTTCTTGTTATGAATAATATAAACAATATAAAAAAACATTTTACATTTGAAAATAATATGTTTATAAAATTTAAAATAGTAAATAAGTCTGTCGATCAATAAAGTTCGTAAAAATTAAATTTAGCTGTTTAGCTGTGATATACTGATAACATTAACAAAAGCCAAAACATGTCGCTATTTGAAAGAGTTTCCAATGATTCAAAACTAGTTGGAGCTATAGAAAAGAAAAAAAGTATAAATTCTAGCGCTGAGCAGCTGGACCTTCTTCGGTGGTTGTTTGGGCAACACAGTTTATTTACTCCACCATTTGCGCAGGGAGAGAGAGAGAGAGTTGAGGTTTGGGAGAAAGAGAGAATAAAATGTTTGCAGGGGAGAATGGGTTGCAGGGAGACTCAAGGTTGAAAGCCATATCAGAATCTATACGAGTTGTCCCTCACTTCCCTAAACCAGGTTTCATTTGAATTTATGGACTACTTATATTTCTTTTCTTGCTGGGGACTTTCGTCGAACAATTTATGCACACATACTTACTCTTAAATTGGTTGTTTAGGAATTATGTTTCAAGACATAACAACGCTGTTATTGGATCACAAAGCCTTCAAGCACACCGTTGATATCTTTGTCGATCGTTATACAAAAATGGACATCTCCGTCGTTGCTGGTACTCCCCCCCTTCTCCATTTCTTTTTCTGACTCCCTATATTGTTTTTTTTTTCTTCAAAAATTATCTCTTTGTATTCAACTTATTATGCTCGCACTGGGGAATATTGTCTGCTACCCTGATTCTTCGACTCTGAAATTTGCCTATTAGGATCTTCAATCGAGTAAATTGAGAACACTTCCTAATATATATGTGTCTGTATATACACACACACACACACTGGATTTAGCAGAAGCATGATTCGTTGGCTTAGAAGATTCCTTTGAGTCTCAAGTCTCTCAAAATCTCATTTAGCTATTAAACATCCTGTAATTTTTCCTGATAAACTAGTTCTCATATTTTGTAATTTTTAAAATTAACCGCCTCTAAGCTCAGCTAAACTTCAAGATACTTTACCGACTGTAATTAATAGGAACATCCCATGTTTTTTTTACCTTTTCATTTTCTATATTTTAATCAAGGAAAGTTTCAACCTTGAAACAAGAAACTTTGAAGTGCTAGCTATGTAGTATTCTTATTAGGCAAATTCTATGAACTGCAACTTTAATTGTAAAGTATTTTGTCGCATCTTGGAAATGTAGGAGATTAAATATATTCCCTTTTCTAGTGTACAAGCAACATATAGTACAATTGCTTAATGTTGGAGACAAAGGAAGACTGTACTTCCTCATATCCACGAAATCTTGGTTAATTTGTAAAATCCTAAAAGTCAAAATGTGAGGTGAATTTGTTTTAATTTTTGAAATAACAATTTTGTACTTAGTAATACTTTTTAAGTAGTTTACAATATTAACTATGGCATTAATCAATATCAAATAAATTCACATTAATTTAAATAGTAGGATTTTGCAAATTCACTAGGAAAAAAATCAAGTGGGATTCTTTTTTTGGTATGGAGGGAGTAAATTTATAAAGACTACAAAAGTTAAAGCCATCATCAAATTTATAAAAAAGAGAGAGAGAGAGAGAGAGAGAGAGAGAGAGAGAGAGAGAAGTTAATTTGAAATTTTAATTGCTGGTATCCATCTTCTATTGATATGAAAGGTTGTACTAGTTTCATATTCTATCAAATGCACAGCATTGTTATATTCACTTTCACAGTATATCCAGTAAATTGTTACATAGAAACTGAGGGAAATGTACCTCTGTTGCATTATGGTCTACTAATAACTTTTTATTTTGTTTTTTCCTTTTTTCGTTTCCCATAGGACCATAACTGTGTGTCGATTACATAGGGAAACCCAAGCGCTCCAGTGCACAGTGAAATAGGTGGTCAGGTCAAATTGATTATCATTTTAAACAAATATTTCATTAGTCTCCCATCAATGATTAAAAATACTGAAAAATTAAGCATTTTGTAATCTTTGTGAAATTTTCGACATATTTCCAGAACCAGGTGGAAATTTAAGAAAATGGGACCTAATAATTCTTCGTATATTTGGGAAATGACATTCAAAACCCTGCCATGATTTGACATTTGAAAGATAGTTCAATAAGGCCGAGAAATTCTCCAGAAAGTTACAGCTAGGGACAGTGTTGATATGTCACATGTTCTCTTTGAAAAACTTTTTACTCTATAATTTTCTTATATTTATTTATGTAGGATCAACAATAAACTTTCAAATTGAACCTAAATTATGTGGCATCATTTGACGTAACGTCAATAATGCTCATGTATATCTTTACACTGATTTATTATGAATGCCTATCAAATTATTATAGGAGTTGAAGCTAGAGGCTTTCTGTTTGGTCCTTCCATTGCATTGGCCATTGGTGCAAAGTTTGTTCCTTTACGTAAACCAAAAAAGTTGCCAGGTATGCTTTAAAAACTTAAATATGTTACATCAAACTACAAGTGCCATTTTCAGAGAGAACCAATGTACGATTGTACTGAATCATAGAGCTTCAGGCTCTCATTTGTTGTAAGCATCGTTGATGTATTGAACCAATTTTGATCAACTCAAAAATATACCCTCACCAGATTTAAAATTTAGGCACCTATAGGCTGTTGAAATTTTGTTTAGCAATATGATTCATAAAGTAGCAAATGTTTCTCAGATTCTTCTTTAGCTAAATGTGCCACCTATCAATTTAATGCCAACATCTCTCAAGTACTTGACATGTTTAGGGGAAGTTATTTCTGAAGCATACGTGCTCGAATATGGTACTGATTGTTTGGAGATGCATGTTGAGGCTGTTCATCCTGGGGAACGTGTGTTGGTTATCGATGATTTAGTGGCGACAGGTGGGACCCTCTCTGCAGCCATAAGACTTCTAGGTAAAGTCTCAAGGTCATTACGTGGTTTTCAGTTCTCATCAAATTATAAATGTGCTAATTTCAACTGGCTTTTAGTTCTTTAAAAGACAACTAATATGGTTTTGTTTGTCATTTACTAGAACGGGTTGGGGCTGAGGTCGTTGAATGTGCATGTGTTATTGGGTTGCCAGAGGTGAAGGTATTCTTCTAGTCTGTCTATGATTTCCCCTTGCTTGTTATACCATTATTGAAACTCTTAAATAGATGATCTTCTCTTTCATCTTGGTACTCCTTCATCTCGGCATAGCATATAGTCATGTGCCTCCTGCTTTGAAGCTCTTAAATAGACAGAAAAATTTTGGACAGAAAAAACTGTGTTCTTAGGTCTCTGGTTGCATGGGTCGCTAGATCTAATATTAAAACTATCAAATGATTCCATAAATTGTTTCATTTTTCCTTTCTTAAATGCCATGTCATTATTGTGTGAGCTGCTTCTGGAACCTCATGAAGAGTAGTGTACGTGGTGACATGGTCGATGATCAAGACCTATGAGGAGCATCATTAGAAGTTCTATACGGCAATCTGACTTCAACATTTTCAGTTTTGTTGTCAACTATAAGCAATTGTTGATCAAAATCAGTCTTTGTTTTCATTTTTGATAAAAATGTGGCCTATCAAAATAGTCTTATATCCCAAACTAGATGTAAAAGTGTATATTAGTAGGGTTCTTATATGTATACAAGTGATAATGTTAATCCACAAAATGGTCCACCTCAATTATCAGTAAACGAAGTAACTAAGGTTCTCAAGTACTTTTATTTATCTTTTAAAGTTTTAAGTGCAATATTAAGATCTTGATTGAAGCGAAAGCTCACCAAATGATGCTTTAACTTGTTGAAGCAAATGGCATCAGGTTCTAGTTATGTCATGATTGCTCTAATATTTCCATTTGTTTTTCATTTTTTTCCTGTTAATTATCAGTTATGTATCAATCTTATGCAGGGCCTGTGCAAGCTGAATGGAAAACCACTTTATGTCCTTGTGGAGCCTCGCCAGTAGTTAACTGTTGCCTTGGTATTGTCTTGTTTTTCTAATATAATGTTAAATTGCAAATGCTTACACAAAAAAAGGCTGATTAAATTTTACAGGTTGCACTCGATTCATGTGGTTTGTTTCACATTACTACTCTACTTATTTTCTTTACATTATTACTGCTATCATTTCTGTATGTTAATTCTAGAGCGATTATTTGAAAGAAAAAAAAGAAGAAGAAGAGAAAAACCATGCAACAGTGGTGATGTGTACTGGTTGTTCTGATACCATAACCATAACCGTGCAAGTATTATTTATCAGTTTCTTCTTCCAGAACATATTTGACACTATTTTTTTGTGAAATGATCTTTGATTTTAAAACAAAAATATTCTTTCTTTTATTTTATTGCTTACTGCTCCAAGTACTCCTACCGGGATATACATTTTGACTTTTAAGTCAGATTTGCAAAATGGTAAAATTCAAAATTTATATAGATTTATTTGATTTGAATACAAAGAAACAGATTTATGTTGCTTTCAAGATATAAACGAATTTTTATGAATAATAAATTTTTTAGAATTTGAAAGTCAAAATGTATGTCTAGTGCTTGAACTTTAAACATGGATTAAAACAAAAATGTTACAATTGTGACTGCAACTCTTTTATTAGTATACACATTACTGTGAACTGCTGGCATACTGCAATCTTCTCTCTTGTACCGATTTAGAGATGCAGATAAAAAATTGTTCACAGAAATATTTTCTGTGCATTATTACTTGTGGAAATTTACTAGTTAGTGCATATGCTGCTGCTGCTGATCTGCCTGCTGCTAGGATTGAAGTGCTCAGTTTATGAATGTGCATGCTCCGTGGAGTACCTCATCATCATCATCTTCTCCACAGTTGGCTGTTAGCCTGATGATTGTGGTTCTGTAAATAAGCTCACCTTGTGACGTGGGTTTGCTCGTGTATTTTGCTGTGTATATGCAATGCAGATGGGTTTAACAATATCTATTAGTATTTTTCTTAAATAAATTTGTATGAATGAAATTTTGTTATTATTTGTTTATTAGTTTATAAAATTATTATTTTATTTATTTATTTATTTTTGATTTTTCGTGGTGGTTTTGGTTTGAACCCCTCACCTCACCTCACCTCACCTCACCTATTGGGTGGGTGTTTGGTTGTTTGCCATCTACTATCTACCACGGACAACCCACATCTAGGCTTTGATATGAATTTTTAATAGGGTTTTTTATATAACTATACGACAAAAAGAAAGTAATTACAAGAAAAGTGCATCAATCAAATAATTATAAAAATATTGTATATATTACAAAAATAGTACAATTCACATTAATAAGGAAATCTAAAATCAAGGACAAATAATTGTCATAATTAATAATTTAAATTCAAATATTTGGATCTAACAACAAAAATAAATTCAAATTCAAAATAATAATTCAAATTTAAATATTCAAATTCAAATCTTCATCTCCCTCACATACACTTTGAAATAATAGTCCGCCGCTACATCTCACATACTCCGCCAACGCCAATGAGAATAAGAAGAAGATTCGCCTTACAAAAAGTTTAAAAATAAATAGATGTAACTTTTAATGTTCTAAATTTTTTTTATAACTATTTTGTTACTCATAAATAATAAAATGGTTACCTTTGTATGAATGATTGGCTACCAACTGCATCACATTCAAACGAAATTGCTACTTATGAAAATTGAATTGGTTACCTTGGTCTGAAAGTTTGGCTATCAACTGCACTATGAAAAAACTGCAGGTGTAGATGTGAATTAGTTAATTTGGTATGAAGGTTTTGTTACCTTGGTACGAAGGTTTGTTTACCTTGATCTGAAGGTTTGGTAACCAACTGTACTAAGAAAAAATTTAAAGTATGGAGGTTGATTGATTACTTTGATAAGACAGTTTGGTTACCTTGGTATGAAGGTTTGATTACCATCATTCATTATTCATATCCACCGTCGCCACCGCCGTCTGAATCTTCATACCCACCTCTATTTTGATCCTTACGCTTTCACAAGCCCCAATCATTACAATAGCGACCTTTCGAAGTCAATTGCCAATCTTAACCGGGAACAATCCGTGACAAATTTCATTTTCAAAAATTTCTTGGTGAATTTTATCAAACACATTCTTTTCTTTTTTGTTGTATTCAAGGATTACAATGAGACCTGAATCGAGAACCAACAACAATGTAATCTCTTTTTGAGCACAGGTTAAACGAAATTGAGCTAAAGAACGAATAGCACCAAATACTTGAATCGAGAGAATAGTTTGGATCTTACCATTATATCATGATTCGCATGAGATCGAGGACTTTACTGCATGAGCAACCACGATTTTTGGGATTATCCATGGGTGAAGTGTTAACTACGATATATATATATATATATATATATATATATATATATATATATATATATATATATATATATATAGGAAAAATAAGTTGAATGAAGAAGAAGCGTGATGATTAACTGCAGTTGTTATAGGTGAGGAGAGAGAGAAGAAGTCATGGGTATAACTAATCCCTAAATTAAAGAATCCTAATTAAATATTAATTCCCTAAATTAAGGAATCCTTATTGCACTAGTATTGTAAATAAATATGGAAGTGTATTAGTTGTGTAAAAATTTGATAAGGGCATTATTGTTGTAATTATTTTTAAAAATATAATAAAATATATAATTCATCCTTTTTAATTTTAATCTAAAAAAAGAAAATTTATGACAAAAAAGCCCAACCGTTGAACCCGAACAATGAGCACAAACTACCCAACCAGCTGGCCTGCAATTCTCAAACCATAAAGAAGAATTAACGTGGAAAGGCCCAAATAAAACTTTTAAATTCAGAAATTATCTTCGCATGCCAGAATTTTTATTTATTCATTCGAGGGGGAGGGGGGATTCATATATTTACAAGAAAGATTTTATTTATTTAATTGAAGAAGATATCATGAGACATAAAGTTAGAGAATACTACTACTACTACTACGTCAGTTTGTTTCATGTAATAATTTATTTATAAAAAAATATTTTTATGCAAATAATTAAAATGAAATAAAGTTTTTAACTTTAGCATCACAATTACATTAATTATTACCGGTGGCATACATTTGAAGTGCTAAGTAAAAAAGATAAACAAAATAATATTATATACTTAAAATTGTAAGGATAGAAGAAGAAAAAAGTGGGACATACACAGGGGCGGACCTGCCTTAGGGCAGGGGTACCTGACCCCACTCATTTTTTAGGGGGTCAGGGGTCATATTAGGAAGAAAAAAAATTAAGAGGGTCATATTAAAAAAAAAAAATTAAGAGGGTCTAAAGTGAACATGTATACTAAGAAACATGACCCCGCTGTATTATGTATATATATATATTAATATGAGCGAGTAGACACAGGCAACAATCCCTAATTCCCAAATCCCACCAAGTCATTAAGCCAATTTTTCTATTCTTCTATATTGTGGATATAGAGAAACCAGATTCCAATTTTTCGAGTATAGAAGGAATTGGGGAATTGGCTCAAATATTGGTTCAGAAAAGAAAGGATGATGTGTATTCCCAAGTCTATTTGTTACTAAAATTGGCTCTACTTTTTGTATTAAGATTCTTCTTTCTTGAATTGTTGAAAAAGACATTTTTCACCATAAATATCGTGAAGAATGAACTAAAAGTAACCAAATGGGAGATGAATGGATGAATGATTATTTAGTAAATGTCATTGGCGCGATGATATTTTATAACTATTAAAAATGAGACTATATCACGCAACAATTTTAAGAATGAAACCTAGAAAAATGTTATTATAAATAATATTTGAGGATTGTTTAGTTTTGTAAGTTATTTTATGAAATTTTTATTTGTAAGATTTTTTTTTTTGAATTTGACTCCACTGAACAATCCGTCTAGATCCGCCCCCGGACATACATCAACCAAATGTTTCATCGAGGCGTTATAATATAATATAGAGAGATAGATATTAGATAATACTATGATTTTATTAGTAGTACACTCTAAAATGAAATTTGAAGCCTCACATTTTGACGACGTTGCCCTTTCCGACCGGACCTACAACTCCAGAAAGTATTCAAAACACGCGCCCATTGATGCGTGGTGGATTACTTTGTCCACAATCTATGAGCCTGATTTAGCTTCACCGTCACATCACCCATTTTACCCTACAGAGCCACTATAAAACGAGAGCACAGAACCGATCGAAAAAACAAAAATTATCGCCGAAGAAAAGTTTCGAATATTTCTTTCACTACATCTAAAACCCTAGCCCTATCAACCAACAATTGTAAAGTTCCTTTTCTTTTTCGGAATTGATCTGAATAGACAGATTATCAGACAATTGGGGAGCTTGAACAATGTCTGCAATTGTGTGTGGGAAGCGATCTTTCTTTGACGACCTTCCAACATCGCCGACATCACCGTCGGCTCCCGTTTCCAAGAAGCTTCGTTGTTCTTCTTCTACGTCTCCGGTTCGCTGCTCTCCTTTTCAGCCCTCGCCGCCGCCGCCGCCATCTATCATCGACCAACTCCAAGCGGTTTTCCCTGAGATGGACAAGCAGGTCTCCCCTCCCTACATGCACATGTTGCTGGGTTGTTATTGTTGTTTCTGTTTTTACGACTTGATAGATCTAATTTGTTGATTTATTTTGTTATTTAATTTCAGCCTGAATAATGATTTATTTACCTAGACTATGCCCAAAGTACTAGCTCTGTTGTAATGAAATTTTTTTAGTTATTTAAATGATTTATATCTCAAAATTACTTGGAAAATTAAACTGGACAAATTTCTCTATTGAGTTTTGGCTTATCAATTGCCACTACTATAAATTAAGTTACTTTTTTTTAGGGTTTTGGTAGTCACAATTACAGATTCGCCGTATTGGGTGGGTATGATTATCTCTTTTCCCTTGTCATAGCTAAAAAGTATGAAGGTATTTAACTTTAAGCTGAATTATACTTTTTTGTCTTGGTTTTGGATTTATTTTAGGATTATGCTACTGGATTGTTTGTGCAGAGAATATTTCATTTAAAATTATCTAAGATACTAGTTATTTTGTAATATAAAATATTTTAAGTTATTCATCAATTTACTAATTAAAAAGGAAATGTTAATATCTATGTGCATGGTTTTAATTTGTATACGAACTATACCTATTCTAGGGTTTTGACCATTATCAGTGTCCCTCTGGGTTGACCTATTTGTTTGTTTTGCATAAATATACAAATGAATTTGTTACAAAACAAAATCTAACGTTTGTTTAAAACTTTCAATGTGTCCTCCACCCTGAATTGAATAGCATTAGGCTAATTTCAGTATTCTAAAAATCATTGAGCCGACCTAGGCGGCGAATTAGGTGCCTAGGCGTTTTCCTAGGTGGACTATGCGTTTTCTTATGCAGTCACATTTATTTATTTTTCTATCGTTCATATTTGTTATACTATATAAAACATATAGCTAATGTAATTTTTTTAAATTAACATGAAATATTACCAAAAAAATAATATTTTAAAGCTTAAAATTTCATTTTAAGTATTATAAGTAGATGTTTGACTGCCTAGGCAATATGCAACCAAATCAAGGCGGTAGAGGACTGGCTAGTGCTTAGGCGGAGATTAATCATGGGTTCGTTTATCCATTTATTATAGTTGGTCATAAGTGGGTTAGGTTAAATGGGTAACAATAAAATTCATGGTCAAATGGATAAATTAATAGGTTGAAATTGGGTAACTCACAGTTGACAAACTCTCATAATGATTCCCTTCTCGCATTCTCTTCCATCTGGATTCGGTTGCTGTCGGAATTAGTATCATGTCATCTGCTTCTCTCGTCCTGGTGATGATAATCCAGTTCTTCTCATGCACTTGAGCTTCTTCCTCTCCATAATCACACTTCCGCTTCACTGTAATTTCATTTCTTATAAATCCCATACCCCATACTCACCCTTATGTAAATGCACAAACACGCACACATATATCGTATATGTCCTTGTGATTTTTTAAATATTAGGATTTTGAGTTCAGAGAAATTAAACTTGCACAGATTAGGTTTTGGGTTCAGACTTGCGGGATTGGAGCACATATGTGTGTATACCCATGTGATCCTACCAGGAATTAAACTTTTTTGTTCTAAAAAAATTAAAAATCCAAGTGTGGGTTTTATATGGGTTGATGGGTTTAACCCATATCCATTTAAAATCACCCTTATCCAACTCATTTAGAATTATCCATTTATTACTCGGTTTAGTGATCCTCATCCCATCAAACTTTACCCATTACCTACTAAATCAACCTATTTGCCACCTCTAGTTTAATCTTGTATAGTATTAGTTTCTAACTTGCGGTCCATTTTGTTAAATACTTAATTTACAAATTCATTGACGAGTGAGCAGC
This sequence comes from Panax ginseng, assembly GCA_020205605.1. Classification (NCBI taxonomy): domain Eukaryota; kingdom Viridiplantae; phylum Streptophyta; class Magnoliopsida; order Apiales; family Araliaceae; genus Panax; species Panax ginseng. Next base: position 4,630,082 of record CM035132.1, read on the forward strand.
AATCTATCATTTGCTCGTGCTGAAAAAGGTTTAGAGGCTTTGCCTATGCCTTGTGTTACTGCAAGAGGAATACTCTGCTACCATGATAGACCTGCATGTATTGTACAATAACTAGCATTCTAAATTTAGTAATCTTTGGTTTATTGATTAAATATTGTTTTTACTTAATTTTCTTTGTATCGAGCTGTGTTCTTTTCTTCATCGATTATTTGTTTGATTCCCTTGTATGACCTAATGTATCATATTTGTTTTTGCACTAGTAATTGGTTAACTGTGTAATCAAGTTAATAACTTGGGATTGTAAAATACTGTTGTATCATACATTCCAGCTTCTCGAGAGAGCACTTGTAGAATGTGGCAATGATTTAGATTCTGCTATCAAGAGCCTGCATAAGCTTAGTCTTGGATATGCTGAGGGAGGCTCACGCTTTGCAGTGGAATCACATCCAGATTCAGAGAAAGGTATATTCTTAACTTACTCCTTGCATTTTCTTTAGGTTGCCTCATAAACTTTATGGTAAAGTGTAATAGTTCTATAAAGTTGCTTCAATTACTATAGTACTGCTAAACAATTGTTGATATTGCGCACAATAAATGTATTTTATTTTTTAATGTCCTGAATGAATATGAACTATGGTTGGGATATCTGGATCATGTAGTCTTGTAATGTAGACGTGTCAAAACATTAAGATATAATGCAGCTGCTAGGCCTTTTGTAGAGGCATCTTCGACTTTGGTTAACAAACATGGTCCAGTTCTTCCCATTGAGTTTGATAATGTTTTCTGACAGGGGGTTAGGTCCTCTTTGTAAACAACTTTACCTGGACTCTGAAACCCTTACAAATGAAAGCACAAACAAGATGGGATTTAGTATATTCTTATAGACATACATGTATCGATATAACAAGTAAATTACTTTTAAATAATTATAAGCAAAAGATCCCCCACACCCCCCCACACACACACACACAAAAAGAAAAACAACCCACACTCAAGTGGTTAACTTCAAAGTTTAAGTTCAATGAAAATACTAGTACCTCATAATGTATCTAGAAGTATGTCATACCAGTAGTGTCCGCGGATTGTCACACCAAGTGTAACACGGTCCGTCTGTCCTTCATAGAATGCACTCAAGTACACTCGCACCACACACGTGTGTGTTTGTTTGTACATACACATTTATATCTATATATGTTCATATTTGCTAATTGTTTCCCTTCCCCATAGATTATGATGTGGTCAATTACTTGTGTTTTTTAGTTTCTTTTGAATAGCACCATTCTTGGTGAGGTAATATTATTTTTGACAAGCAAATAATGCCAACCATTCCCACTTGGACAGTATTAGCATGAAGACTTTAACTATCTTAATTTTCTCTATCAGATGTAAGAGTAATGACTGGAATTTGCAGGTACAGCAACTGCTGATGGGATTGCAGCTTCTCTGAAGGATCCTTTGGCCCAAGATAACCTCCCCTTGGATGGTGCAGAATGGGTGGAATTGTTTGTGAGAGAAATGATGATTGCTACTAGCATAGATGATGCTAGATCCCGCGCAACGAGAGTGTTGGAGAGTTTAGAGAAGTCTATCTCTCTACGTGCTGGTGCTGAGGCAGCGCAAAGTTTTCACAAGGTGGTTAATTATTAGTTATGGGCATTGCTATTATTTCTGTGGTATGGTTTTCTGGAAGCTGATATGAGCTAAATTAAGTGTAGTGGCTGCCTATAAGTGGGCATATATTTACAGATATGACTATGTATTCGATTAATGCATGCTACATAATTAATGTGTCACCCTCTGACGAAAACAATGTGTGCCAAGGTGCTAGTGGGCCTTCCATTCTATCATCGTTTTCTTGTACGCAGAAGTAAACTTATAGGGTGACCTTGTTGTGTGTCGTCCAATATAATTGCTTTTAGACATTAGCATGTGTTTATTTGACTTTATTTGCATGAACAAGGTGAAGTCAAAGTGCTTTTAGACATTAGCATGTGTTTATTTGACTTTATTTGCATGAACAAGGTGAAGTCAAAGTGCTTTGGCATATATACGGTTGCTAAACATTCACAAGGATCAGTTATTTCTTAGACTCTAAAGTGGTAAAATGCTTTTGAAATGTTCTAATAGTCCTTTTTCCTCTCTGTGAAGCCAAAATAGAACTGCCAACTATATTATTCAGCTGCATAATTGAACTGCTGTTTTCAGGAAAATATAATGCTTAAAGAACAAATTGAAGTTCTTCTACGTGAGAACACCATCCTAAAGCGTGCTGTGGCTATCCAGCATGAACGTCAGAAGGAGTACGATGAGAGGAACCAAGAGGTTCAGCATTTGAAGCAGCTGGTTTCTCAATATCAGGAGCAGTTGAGGACTCTTGAGGTGAAAAGAAAGACAATCCCCTCCCTCCCTCCTCCTCCCTCCCTCCCTCCCTCCCCAAGCTCACGCGATCTAGGTAATTTTTGCTCATTTAACATATCTCGTATGATTTTGATGGTTGTAGGTGAACAACTATGCCTTGTCGATGCATTTGAAGCAATCTTTGGAAAACAACTCTATGCCTGGAAGCTCCAATAGAGATGTCTTTTAATGCAAAGGAGGAACTTTGCAAAGTTTAGCCAGAACAATCGTGGTTATCAGCTCAGTGTCTTGCAGACCAAGCTTAATTATCAACTCACTGTCCACAAATATTGTGTTATCCTAGGATAATAAATTCCATAATATTTATGAGAATTAGTTGTGTAGAAAAAGGTAGTTGGTTGTCTTTGATAATCCCAGTTTAGAATCACTGATGTGTGGTTATGTAACAGAAATGTCTCGAATCTTTTTTATGGATGAGGTTTATAAAGTTTGTCTAAATTATGCTTGATGGTATATCATTTTAAAATTCCAACAGTTTTGTTGATAGTTATGGTTTATTTCCATATGCTTTCTAGATATTTCATATTTGTGAGGTAAGAGCAACTTCAAGCCAATTTTAGAAGTATGGCAGCGTTAAAATCGAAACTAATATAAGTTAATAATATAGGTTGTTAGTATGGATTCGAAGTATATACAAGAAATCTTTACAAGATATAATAATTTTTTTTAGTAATTTTAGGAAAAAATATTTCTTAAATTAGAATTCAATGGATTTAGTTTTAGCTCGCATCGTCATTTTGGAGTTCATTTTTTTACAATCAAATTTTAATTTAATTTGAAATGGTTTTTTGACTAATAATAATACGTCTTTTTATTTATTTATGGAAGTGTTATTTCTATAACAATGTCTTGTGCATCAAGGGCAATTATTATTTACCATAATAAAATTATTTAATTCATATAAATTCAAAACTAATTTATGTGATTTATTGATTCAAAAATGTAATGCATCATCTTAATTTTAAATCTAAAAATATCTTAAATTAATTTTCAAAAATCAATTAGGATCTTATTATTTTTTTAAAAACAAAGTATTATACTGAAATTTAACATTCATGTCTTGTCTTCTTTGTTGATCCTGATATTTATTTATACCTAATACATTTCTATGTTATTCCTTGGTATCACCCCGATGAGCAACTGAAAAGTTTAAGGAGATGGTGCTCCTTAACAAGGTATCAGGTATGCATGGAGCTAATAATTTTATTATAATCTTATTCCCTTTTTTAAATCTTTAGATAAAATTCTAATTTTTTAAATCAAGTTTTGATTTTACTCTATAATATTTTCACCTTAGCAGGTTAGGTTGAATGCATTTTGAAATTATTCAACACTTGGAGTTGAATGATAGTATATAATTTTCTGTAAATTTAAATTGAGGTCCGTCTGTCCCCCTAAACAGAATTCAAATCATGATCATTTGGATGGAACTAGAATGTAAACCAACAAACACATCCTATCCTATACACAGTAACAGTAGTGAGAATATAACAACTCAATTTTTTTGCAAGGAGCTCCTTGCATTGCCATCAAAATAATACTAATGGTAGTATTCAATCTACATGACTTTTCTTGATCAAAAGGATAACAGATAAAATAACAGGAACTGATATCATAAACAGAGCTTGTAAAATGTTGGGTCTTGTTATCTCAGGGAACAGGACGCTTCCATACTTAATCGCAGCCGCACCAAAAACAGAACCACCTCCTAGTTTCAACAGGTACTTCAAATCATCCTCCTGTTATTATTATTATCGCCAAAAAATGATACAGTAATTATAAACCAAATCGGCAAGAGATCAATTTAAGCATTTGGGTTTTTCTGATTTCATGCCTACAGAGAGAGAAAAAGAGGAATGACCTGAGACGTGAAGGCAGCGGGCTCAAGGTCTTCGATGCTGGAATTTGATTCATCCTTTTGAGATTTCGAAGCTAGAACCATAAGAGACCTGTTAGACGACGTCGATGGAAAGATAAAAGCGACCCCACCTGACTGACGTCGGGTGGAGGAGGAGGAGGGTGAGTTGCAAATATTGTGAAATTGGGTTGCCATTGCTATTGCCGCTGCCATATCCGTCGGACGTAATTCGCCACAAAATTCTTTTCATTTTTGGATTTGATTCCTCCTTTCTATTTAAATAATCTTTATTGAGCCCAGGAGTATTAATCAATCCGCAGTTAATTAACAAGAATTCAAGCCCAGGCTTCTAGTTCAAGGCCCAAAGCAAGGCCCAACTTATTTATTCATACGAGACGGTAACTTCTCATACGCAGATACGCTTCAATCAACTCCATCGGCGCCATTCGGCGGTGATTGTGTAAAGCTCAGCACTTCTAGCTGATAGAAGACATCCGTACATCCCAAACCCTATCCAATATCTTCAATTAAAACCTGCTGTTCAAATCGTCGTTAATTAATCTAGCAATCGGTCAAAATGGTATTAGCCCAATTAGGGGGGAGCATCTCGCGTGCTCTCCAGCAGATGAGCAATGCGACGATCATTGACGAGAAGGTTTTGAATGAATGTCTTAATGAAATCACTAGAGCTCTTCTTCAGTCCGATGTTCAGTTCAAGCTTGTTCGTGATATGCAAACCAATATTAAGAAAATTGTTAATCTCGACGATCTCGCTGCTGGCCACAACAAGCGTAAAATCATCCAACAGGTATTATGCTTCACTTTATATAAATATGCTTGATGCTGTTTTTGTATCTGAAACTTGTAATGAAGCAATTAATAGGCTGCTTAACTGGAGGATATTGCACTTCCTGTTTCAAGTAATTAATTATTGGACTTGACAAACAGAAATTTAGTTTATGTAATTTTTTGGGCAATTTGTGCGAACTTATGATAAGTAATTGATTAATGAGGGATTTTGTAAGGAAAAACAAATAAACAGAAGGTTTTCTCTATTCCGGTGGTACATATGTTCTAGATTTGTGGGCATTTCACAAATTTCACAATTTTGGTTGGTGGAGTTGATACAGCACTCATGTGGTGGTAATGAAACAGAATAACAGACCCTTTACTGTGTCCCCTTTCTTGAGATTTATCCAGTTCATTTTTGTATTTAAAGGTCTTTGTGTTTAACAAGATCACAAGAATGAAGGTCTGGAAAACTTGTTCTGGAAGTTGGAAGAGTAACACTTTACTTTGTACTTGGAAGTGATATTTTACTTAAAACCTGTGCCCTTTTCAATATACATGAAGGTCGAGGTTAATATCATATTTTCACCAGTTTAGAATTTGGGAAGGTAAAGAACAAAGAATAGTATCATAATACCAGATACTCTCATTGACCTAGCTAACCACGTATTTGACTATTTGCACTTGCGTACCCAAACACTATCACTCTTACCTACCAAAAACTCTAAATTTAGCTTACCAAAATTTTCTTTGTTGTTTTACCTATAATTGCACAAATATTATTATTCTAACTTAGTATTGGATGGTCAAACATTACGTTTGTCCTAAACTATTTATAAAACAACCAGCTTGTGTATTCAACTAAAATTTTCTATAAAACTTAGGTTTATTTCATTTAGATTATAAGAGAATTTCTAACTATAAGAACTTATATAAATATACCCTAGCGTACCTTGTTTTTACTATGTAGCGCATCATGCATACTACCAGATTATTAGTACCGCGTGCATCTAAATGAACCACATTCCAGGTAACACTACTATCATTCCATGCAAATATATCGAAGTTTGATCATATCTACTCCTTTCCCATTCAACGGTGGAGGGGAGGGTGCTGGAAGGGCCATGGTACACTCACAGTTTTCAGAGTCCTTCTTTACCTTATCTATATATAAAGGTTAAGATTAATATTATTTACTTTAATTTAAGATTTTGGTAATGTAAAGAAACAAAGAAAAGTACCATTTTGTGCCAAAATTTTGAAGATTTGATCTTATTTTGCCTGCCTTTCCCACCCAATGATGGAGGGGGGGGTGTTTGGAAAGAAAGGAGGGTACTGGCAGGGCCATGGACCCCTCAAAGTCTATACAGTCCATCTTTACCTTGGTCGATCTCTGATTTTTTTCACAAGGCATATGACCCTCTAACCCTAGTACCATAAAGATATTTCTCACAAACGTAAGAAACTGAAACAATTGTCACCCAGAATACTAACAATATGAATGTATATTGTGTCATGTGAACTGTGCATCTTAAGTTTGCAGTATCTTTAAGGTTCATATGTCGTCATCAAACTTTTGCTTTTGTTTGTTTTCTAGTTTCTACTATTCTTATGGTGCTCATTCTTTCAAACTTCTTTATGTTTTAAGTTCCTTGTCTAATTTATTTGTTACTAGTAGTGGCGCATGGCCTTGTTATGTTTAGTTCTTTGTATTGTTTTCTTTTTTTTCTGCATTCATTGTCATTTTGAAGACAAAATGTTGAAACCGATCATCATATCTCCTACCTTTTCTTGCTATGTTATTGCACTATTGTAAGTGTGTTTTTTTTGTTAAGTATAGGCTATTTTTAATGAGCTCTGTAAGATGTTGGATCCTGGGAAGCCTTCTTTCGCACCAAAGAAAGGGAAACCAAGTGTTGTCATGTTTGTAGGTTTGCAAGGTATGTTGTATTCCCTGATGATATTTGGACAAATTATTCTATCATTTTATTATGTCGTGCTTGTGCGCTGTATTTCTTTTTAAGCAGGGATATAGGCAAAAAAGGCAAATACACCACTGTGGTTGTCACTTTTTATGCATTTGACCACTAAACTTCAAAAATATGCAATCAACCCACTGGATTAATTAAAATTTTAAAATCCTGTCAAATTAATTGAGTGTGTCTATTTATTACAAACATGACATTTCAAAAATAAAATAAAAATAAAGGAAATGACGTGCAAACAAATAAGCAGCCAGGCGAGCTTAATATAATATAATAAATAAACTTTGAATTTATTACACCTTTATTTCTCTCTCATCCTCTTCATCTTTTCTTTTGGATTTAATTTCTTCGGTTTAATTTCAATCAAAA